>VZRX01014407.1:0-15584 GCA_013398075.1 Notiomystis cincta
CCATCCATCCCTCCCTCCTTCCCACTCTGTGTCCCCTCACTCCAACCCCAACCCAGTCTCTTCCCACCTTCACCCCCGAACTCCCCTCGCACCCCAAACATTTTTTAGCCCAAACCCATCATTTTTTTACGGGAAAATCTCCTCCCGCGAGGAATGCGCTGAGGGAAAGCTCCTTCCCCTTCAGCCGGGGGATCCAAACTGGCTCTGAAAGACCTGAAATTCGGAATTCCGCGTTCCCTGCTGGCGGCAGCGACAAAAGGGGCGGGCGGGGCCTCCCGCCGCCTTGTCCCTATCCCTTATCAGAGAGGGGACGAGATAAGAAGCCACCTGAGGACCCCCTGGGAGCGGAATCCGATATTGTCATTTTAATGCCGGCACGAGGCAGCTGCGGCCGCTTCTTGTTGGGTGGGAAGAGGGGAGGGCGTGGATTGAATTCGGCCGGGGGAGCTGCAGGGCAGCGCTTGATCCGCTGTGCTGTGGGAAAAGGGGCTGGAGGGAGCTGGGAATGCAGGGGGAAGCGGGAGGAGAAGTTGGGAAGGAGGGATTGGGGATTTGGAAGGGAGGAGAAGTTGGAAGGGAGAGATTGGTGTTTTGGAAGGGAGGATTTGGAGATTTGGAAGGGGGGAATTGGGAATTTGGAAGGGGAGAATTCTGAATTTGGAAGGGAGGTATTTGGAAGGGAGAGATTTGGAATTTGGAAGGGAGAAACTTTGGATTTGGGAGGGAGAAATTTGTAATCTGGAAGGGAGGAATTTGGAATTTGAAACCTGGAAGGGACAGATTCTGAATGTGGAAGGGAATAATTTGGAAGGGAGGAATTCCAAATTCCAGAGGCTGGAACTCGTGCTGGCCTTGCCGCTGTCCCGACCCCGTCCCCAAAACCGAAAGTTTTTCAGTGTTGGGGGTCCCCAGCTGCCACCACAGCTCTGCTCCCAACAGGGGCCACCGGCACCCCCTGTCCCCCCTGCTGGCCACCCCCAGGGTGCTTTGTCCCCACCGTGTCCCCGCGGGGAGGGCGCTCGGGTGGGGACAGTTCTGCGGAGGGGCTGGCACGTGTCACCCGTGGTGTCCCCACCGTGGGGACAAGGTGGCATCTGCAGCAAGAGCTGGGGACCAGGGAGGTGTCTGAGGGAGGAGCTGGCGACCAGAGAGGGACACAGAGGTGGCCTCAGCCACCACTGCAGGAATTGGGGACCACACAGGGACACAGAGGTGTCTGCAGCCACCGCAGGAGGATTTGGGGACCACATGGGGACACAGAAGTGTCTGCAGGAGGATTTGGGGAGCAGAGAGGTGACACAGAGGTGTCTGTGGGAGGAACTGGGGACCACAGAGGTGGCCTCAGCCACTGCAGGAGGAACTGGGGACACACAGAGGTGTCTGCAGGAGGAATTGGGGACCAGAGAGGTGACACAGAGGTGGCCTCAGCCACTGCAGGAGGATTTGGGGACACACTGAAGTGTCTGCAGGAGGATTTGGGGACCAGAGAGGGACACAGAGGTGTCTGCAGGAGGAACTGGGGACCACAGAGGTGTCTGTGGGAGGATTTGGGGACACAGAGGTGGCCTCAGCCTCTGCAGGAGGAACTGGGGACATACAGAAGTGTCTGCAGGAGGATTTGGGGACCAGAAAGGGACACAGAGGTGGCCTCAGCCTCTGCAGGAGGAACTGGGGACATACAGAAGTGTCTGCAGGAGGATTTGGGGATGCACAGAAGTGACTGCAGGAGGATTTGGGGAGCAGAGAGGTGACACAGAGGTGGCCTCAGCCTCTGCAGGAGGAACTGGGGACGCACGGAAGTGTCTGCAGGAGGATTTGGGGAGCAGAGAGGTGACACAGAGGTGGCCTCAGCCTCTGCAGGAGGAACTGGGGACGCACGGAAGTGTCTGCAGGAGGATTTGGGGATGCACAGAAGTGACTGCAGGAGGATTTGGGGACACACAGAAGTGTCTGCAGGAGGATTTGGGGACGCACAGAAGTGTCTGCAGGAGGATTTGGGGACCAGAAAGGGACACAGAGGTGGCCTCAGCCTCTGCAGGAGGAACTGGGGACGCACGGAAGTGTCTGCAGGAGGATTTGGGGACCAGAGAGGTGACACAATGGTGTCTGCAGCATGAATTGGGGACTAGAGAGGGACACAGAGGTGGTCTCAGCCACCACTGCAGGAGGATTTGAGGACCACAGAGGGACACAGAAGTGACTGCAGGAGGATTTGGGGACGCACAGCTGTATCTGCAGCAGGAACTGGGGACCACACAGGCACGCAGAGGGCCGTGGGATCCCCACAGGAGTCCGGAGGGTCACTCTGTCCCCTCCAAGAGCCCCCCGGGGTCACCTGCTGGGAGCGCGCGGCTGCGGGAGGCTTCGGGAGGGCAGAGCCGGGAACGGCAGAGCCCGAGCGGGCGCGGGGAGTGCCAGAGCCCGGCCTTATCTTTTGTCTGGAACAATGGAGGGCTCGGCCCTATTGTTCTCCTCCCGCGGCCGGCGGAAAGCGGGGTCCCCCGGGGCTCGGGAGCGCGCCTGGATCCGCGGGCACGGCCGGGCAGGGGTGGCGCGGCCCCCGCGTGGGCGCTGCTGCAGCGGGTTCCCCGCAGGGAGCCTTTCCCGCGGGTTTTCCCTATGGATTGTGTGGATTTTAGGAGCAGGGGAGGTCTCCTGGAGGGGCTCAGCTGCAGGCTGGGCAGGGCAGAGCAGAATTCGGTGGGTTTAGGGTTTTTTTTTTAAGGATTTGGGGTCCCAAGTCATGGCAGGTCCTTCCTGCTGTGTTTGTGGGTCCGTCCTGGGAATTTGGCTGGGGTAAAACACATTTTGGGGCGTGGGATTTGTGTGTTTTCCCAGAAAAAGCTCATCCTGGGAGCTGGGTAAAGCTGGCACAGCCCAGGGGAAGAGTCACAGGATCCCAGGGCCCCTTGGGCTGCAAGCACGACCCCAAAATCCACCCCCAAATCCTTCTGTATTCCCAGAGTCATCCCAAGGTGAGCAGCACATCCCAGTTTTTGGGGACCCTGGATACCCTGGGGCACTGGGATGCCCTGGAATGTTGGGATATCCTGGAGCATTGGGATACCCTGTCCTGAAGGGGAGGGCTGGCGGCTTCTGGTCCATGCTGGGTTTTTGTCGTGCAGTGAAAACCACCCCAAACCCCTCATTCCCAAATCCCAAAGAAGGGTGAGGAGCCCCTCTGGGAGCTGAATCTGCTGGGCTTTAATTCCTGCAAATCCAGCAGGAGAGGAAGGATGAGGCCCAAACCTCTCCCTATGGAATGGTGGCAGTTTGGAGATCGCTGCTCCCAAATCCCTTTGGATCCTGCAGCGGGATGGGAAGTGAGGTGCCCCAAATTCCAGAACCTGAGGATGGAAAAAGTGACCCCAAAAAAGTGACAAAACAGTGACAAAAATGGCTCCCAGCCCCTTTTTCTGGTACACGTGAGGCCTCCGGAAGCGCCGGATGTTCTGTGTCACCCAAGGTGGGGGACGAGCTCAGGAACCCAAATCCAGGGCAAACATCACCAAAACAACCGTGGCTGGGGGGGAAATTGGGTCAAAAGTGCTTTTTCTGAAGGGTTTCATCCAACCCTGTCCGTCTGTGATTCCTGGGAGCCGGAGCCTGGCGGGAACGGAGTCAGGGCTGCCTTCGGAGAGGGATTTTGGGGCAGGAGGGGATTTGGGGCAGGTGAGGAGCAGCCAGCAGCACCTTTCCCTTCAGAGTGAGGTTCCTGATGGCTCCTGGGGCAGCTCCCAAAACACCAGGAAAAAAATCCCAGTGCTGGAATGTGAACCCAAACATCTGGAGCTCCCCATGCCTTGAATTTGGGCAGAAAGTGGTGGAGAAATGTCTTCATGTCCCTCCATGTCCCGTCCATGTCCCCTCCATGTCCCCCCANACACTGTGGAGCCGAGGACTCGTTTGTTGCAGCTCAGGGACCCCGAAGGTTTCCGGGGCGCTGCGGCTGCGGCCGTGGGGCGGAAACGCGGCCCCGTAAGATTTCGGGGTGCGATTTGGGGGGGTTTGGGTGCCGTGGGTGAGAGGCCCCAGGGCTGGCTCCGAGCACCCTTGGGTGTGCTGAGCAATCCTGGGAAACACGAGGTGGGATCGGCGCCCACGAACGGGAAAGGCTGGAAAAATAAGGGATAGGGAAAGGCGGAAAATGTCGTAAAAACTCAAGGATGGGAGCTCTGGACACGGGTGATGGAACCCCCAAAGCCTGGAAAAATAAGGGATTAGGGAAAGGTGGAAAATGCTGTAAAAGCTCAAGGTGGACATGGGTGATGCCAAGGGATGGAACCATCAAAAGCTGGAAAAATAAGGGATCAGGGAAACGTGGAAAATGGCATTAAAGCTCAAAGATGGGAGTTATGGGCATGGGTGATGCTGTGGGATGGAACCTCCAAAGCCTGGAAAAATAAGGGATTAGGGAAAGGTGGAAAATGGCATAAAAGCTCAAGGATGGGGGAGTTGTTGACTGGGATGAACTCCCTAAAAGCCTGGAAAAATGAGGGAATTACTGGAAGGTGTAAAATTCCATTAAAAGTCAAGAGTTGGAGGTATTGGATACGGGTTTTGACATGGGATGGACACCCCAAACTCCTGGAAAAATAAGGAATTGTTGGAAGGTGTAAAATGCCATGAAAGCTCAAGGATGGGGAATTATGGACTGGGATGGATCCAAACCAGTGTCAGGTTCTGCACCTCCCCAACGCCACCCATGGATTTCCCATGGAAAAAGGGTTTGGGAAGAGCTTCTCTCCCGCTGGGGGTTGCAGGGTGAGCTCTGCTTTGGGGTTTTATTCCAACGGGGCCAGGAAAAGGGTTGGATGTCTTGGCCCTCCATCCCTCAGGTGATAGGAAAGCCTGGTTTAAAGTCTGGTTTAAAATCTGGGTTAGAGTCTGGTTCAAAATCTTGTTTAAAGTCTGGTTTGGAGTGGTTTAGAGTTCGGTTTGGAGTAGTTTAGAGTCTGGTGTAGAATCTGGCTTAAAATCTTATTTAAAGTCTGCTTTAACTTCTAGTTTAAAGTCTGGTTTAGAATCCAGTGTAGAGTCTGATTTAAATCTTATTTAAAGTCTGGTTTAACTTCTGGATTAAAGTCTGATTTAGAGTCTGCTTTAAAGTCTGGTTTAAAATCTTGTTTAAAATCTGATTTAACTTCTGGTTTAAAATCTGGTTTAACTTCTGGATTGAAGTCTGATTTAGAGTCTGGCTTAAAGTCTGCTTTAAAACCTCACTTAAAGCCTGGCCCAGGCTCAGCGCCTCAGCCGAGCCCCCCCCATCCCCGGCGGTGCCTGGAAACGCTGAGTGACAGAAATGACACAAAAACGCCACCGAGATCGGCCAGGCCGATAAACCCCGGGGCGCCCCGGGGCTCAGCAGCTGCCAGGGAGGGAGGGAGGGAGGGAGCCGTGCCAGGATCGTGCCAGGATCACCGTGCCAGGATCGCCCTGCCAGGCTCTGGGTGAGTTGTCCCCATCCTCGATTTTCCTTTATTTCTCTGGGTTTTGTCGCTTTTTCAGTTTAATTCCCGTCATCGACGGCTTGGGGCGCGTCGGTTCCGTTGGGGAGGGAGGGGCGGTGTCCTGGAAGGAGTTTGGGAGCTGCTCCAGGGATTTCTGCTGGATCCTGAGGATCTGGAGCTGTACCCAGAACTCCTCTGTGGATCCTCATGGGATCTAACCCCGCTGGGTATCGGGATAAAGGTTCAGCATCCGCCGTCCAGAGCGAGGTTTCTGCATCCAAAACGTCTTTTAAAACTTATTTCTGATGAGGAAAAAATGGGGAAAAAGGGTAAATCCCCATTTTTCACAGTGCCAGGCTTCCCTTTATTAAAGGGAATATTCTGGGTTTGCTTGGGGTTTAATCTGGGGGAGATGGGAAGGGCAGAGGAAAAGGGGGCAAAAAGAAAAGGATTTTGATTTTTCCTGGAGTTTTAGACCCGGGATTTTCTGGGAAGGGAACTTTGTGCTCTCAGACTTCCCCCCACAATCCTGCCCCACGTTTCCCTCTCCTGAGCATCCCCTTTCCCTAAAGATCCTCCAGCCCCCTAGAACTCCCTGGACACAAACCCCGCAGAGCCGGAGGCGCTGCAAGGAGCCTTTTCCTCACGGATTTCTCTCCTCGAGTGGAAGAACCAACCCAAACCCTCCTGTCCGCTCTGGAGGCCAGGAAATGGGAATGACCAGTGCTGGGGCCATCACGTGGCTCGTCCTGGGATTGTTCCCATGCCCGGGGACAACGTCGGCTTTGCAGGGTTGGAAATAATTCCAGCGCCGCGGAGTTTCCTCCGCTTCCCTGATGAGATCATTCCCCGGCTCATAAATCCCGAGGCCAGGAAGTTCCACCTGAGGTTCAGGCGGATTTTTCCTCCCTCCCCAGCCCCGTTTCAAACCCTCCCTACGGCAAAAGGAAAAATGTGTTTGGGTCGTGGCTGTGAAGAGGGTGGCCCTGGGCCAGGGGACGCCCAGGGAAGGATCCGGCTGCTTCCAGGGATTGGGTTTTATTTGGATAATTATGGAGCTCCTGGCTGGGTTTTGTCGCCCAGGCTCGTGGGAGGCAGAATCCCTGGATTTGGGGTTGGGAAGGAAGGTCCCAGCGGGGGCAGGGAGAGGCCGAGGGATCCTAAAGGATAAATCCCCTTGGAGTACCTGGAAAGCAGAGAAAGCTGGGAATTCTCCATCCAAGGGGACACTGGGATGTGTCCCAGAGCTTTGGGATGGATCCAACGGACCCCTGTGCCCACAGGGAATGTGTGGGGCACGGATCCGACCGATCCTGGTGTTTTCCCAATCCCACCCACCTGGAGCATCCTACTGGGATCCTGCTGGACACAGCAGGGTCAAGCCCCAAGGGGATGAGTTGGATTTGGCCAAGAGGGATCATTCCATGGGAAAAGCAGGAGCAGAGCTGCTGAGGGCAGAGGCTGANGGTCAAGCCCCAAGGGGATGAGTTGGATTTGGCCAAGAGGGATCATTCCATGGGAAAAGCAGGAGCAGAGCTGCTGAGGGCAGAGGCTGATCTGCAGTTTAGTCCTCACCCGATTTCCTGGAACACCGAGGTCTCCTGGGATTTATAGGGGATGGAAAACATCCCTGAGGGGGGACATGGAGCATCCCACGAAGCCTCCCAGATCCTCCTCTTCCCCTTGGCCCAGCCTGGGAATTCCTCTTTTCCTGCCTGCCTTGCATTTGAATGAATTTAGGGATGGATCTCTGTTATTTTTCCCTCTCTTCCAAGTTTTGGAGAGCGGGATTGATTGGATTTGCCCCCAAAACTCTCATCAGGGAGATGTGCATCTCATTAATAATCCTGGATATGGCCTGGAGGCCTTTGGAAGAGGCAGGCTGGGATTTTGGGATAGAATTGGTAAAAACTGTTGTAATTTCTTTATGATTCAATCTTCCATGGGCTCTGTGGAGGCCCGGATTGCTCCTTTCCACCTTAAAAGATGGAAAATTGATGCTCCCCTGTCCAAAAAATCCACAACGTGGCAGCGCTGAGACCTTTCTGGGGGTGAGGAGGGGACATCCCTCCATGGGGACACCAGGATGGGGTCCCACAGCCCTGGAGAGGGGACCTGGCTGAAGGGAGGGTGGCACAAACAGAGGGATGATCCCGGCTCCTTCCTGTGCCGGCCGTTCCTGGGAGTTTCCGTGATGCCGGTGCTGTCACCAGCGCGTCACCGCCGGGCCCTGACCCCGTGGGGATGTTTCCAGATGTTTCTGTGCTCTGGGGAAGGAGAAATCGCCTTCAGGGAACTGAGGGTGGGTGGAGGATGGACAAAGGCCTGGCTGGTTTGGGTGGGCAGTGGGAAATCCCAGCTCCTGCTCACTCCAAAGGTCTTCCCAGGATGGAAAGGGGAATTTGGGGTCTCTTTGGGATGGAGATTTTCCACTGGGTTCCACTTGTCTGGACACACCAGGCAATTCCCATCCTGGCCCTGGCTGCCCCATCCTGCTCCAGGGCTTGCCAGGATGGAAGGGTCTTGCTAGGATGGAAAAGTCTTGCCAGGATGGAAAGAGGAATATGGAATCTCTTTGGGATGGAGATTTTCCATTGGGTCCCACTGGGCTGGGCACTCCAGACAATTCCCATCCTGGCCATGGCTGCCCCATCCTGCTCCAGGTCTTGCCAGGATAGAAAGGTCTTCCCAAGATGGAAAGAGGAATTTGGGGTCTCTTGGGGATGGAGATTTTCCATTAGGTTCCACTTTCTGGACACACCAGGCAATTCCCATCCCAGCCCTGGCTGCCCCATCCTGCTCCAGGTCTTGTCAGCATGGAAAGGTCTTGCCAGGATGGAAAAGTCTTCCCAGGATGAAAAGGTCTTCCCAGGATGGAAAGGGGAATTTGGGGTCTCTTTGGGATGGAGATTTTTCATTGGGTTCCACTTTCTGGACACACCAGGCAATTCCCATCCCAGCCCTGGCTGCCCCATCCTGCTCCCGCTGCTCCTCAGATCATCCCTCTCCCCAAATCCCCCTCGCCCACCAAAAATCTCCTCCTCATGGTGGATTTTGCAGCTTTTCCGGTGCCCCGAGCTCTCTGGGCAGGGCAGCTCTGGGTTTTTCCGCTGTCGAGCGCAGGTGAGGTGTCGAGAGCACGGAGGCGGCTGAGGATTGGGCAGAGCCTGAATTTGGAGCGTTTCCGCTGCTGCTCTGCGGGGTGGGGGCACCTTGGGGACACAGCCCTGGCAGGGGACACGTGCCACGAGCGGTGACACATGGAGCTGTGGCTCTGGCATGGCGCTGGTGGCATTTCCGAGTCTAAAAACCCTCATCCAGTCGCCTTTTGGGGTTAAAAAATAATTTTTCACAACTGGCAAACCCCGGGGTCTTTCCTCATCCATATTTTTCCTGTCCCCATGGATAGACGGGACATTCCAGCACCCCCACGGCCATTCCCAGGGAATAACCCCTCATCCTGGGATGCTCTGGGTCCCCAGGGAAAGGATGGCAGCCCCGTGAACTTCCCCCAGCCAGGGACATCAGCCACCCTTGGCCATCCCTGCCCGGGCACGGCGGAGGAAACATCCATTCTTTTCTCTTGGAAGACACCCGGGGCGGAAACGCTTGGAAGCGGCCCCGAAAGGACATTCCAAGTCTGGCAGGAAAGCGGCCCCACTCGTCTGGCAGGAGATGGGCTATTGTCTGTCCCGGTGGCCGGCCGGGATTCCTCAGGTCCTGCCTGGAAGAGGAAAATGTCCGTGTGTGTCTTTATTTTTTCCTCTGCCCTCTCCCGGGGGTGTCGGGGCCGCTGCTCGTGCCGGCGGTGGGGCCGTCCTTGCTCCTCTGGTGTTTCCTCCTTGGATTTTTCCCTGTTTTCCCGAGTTTCCTGGGCCTTGGTGGTGGGATGGGGATGGTTTTGGCACCACGTTGGGCTCCTGAAAGGAAGAGCCATGGACTGAGAGCTCTGGGAAGGAGGAGAGCAAAAGTTCCAAGAGCAGGGACAACTGGATGGGCAGGAGAGGGGAGGGTCATCCCAAAAATCTGGGCATTTCTTGGATCCCCAGGATCCTGCAGTGCTGGGATCTTGGCGTCTTTTGGATCTCCACATCTCTGGGACCCCCAAGCTCCTGCAGTTCTGGAATCTTGTTGTGTCCTGAATTCCCAAACCCCTGCAGTGCCAGGATCTTGGTGTCTCTTGGATCCCAAGCTCCTGCTCTGCCGGGATCTTGGCATCTCTTGAATTCCCAAGCTCCTGCTGTGCCAGAATCTTGGTGTCCCTTGGATCCCAAATTCCTGCTGTGCCGGGATTTCAGTACCTCTTGGATCTCCACATCTCTTGAATCCCTAAACTCCTGCTGTGCTGGGATCTCGACATCTTGAATCTCCACAACTCTTGGATCCCCAAGCTCCTGCTGTGCTGGACTCCTGTTGCCTCTTGGATCTCCAAAATCTGGCAGTGCTGGGATCTCAACATTTCTTGGATCCCTGAGATCCTGCAGTGCTGAGATCTTGACATTTCTTGGATCTCCAAGCTCCTGCAGTGCCAGGATCTCAGGATCTCTTGGATCCCCAAACTCCTGCAGTGCTGGGATCTTGACATTTCTTGGATCTCCAAGCTCCTGCTGCGCCAGGATCTTGGCACATCTTGGATTCCCAAACTTCTGCAGTGCCAGGATCCTGCCATCTCTAGGATTCCCAAGCTCTGCAGCATCTCCACATCTCTTGGATCCCCAAGCTCCTGCAGTGCCAGGATTTTGGCATTTTTTGGATCCCCAAACCGGTGCTGGGCAGGGTGGGGGTTTTCTGGCACCTCATCCCCCTTTCCCGGCCCCTGGAGCTGCTCTGCTCCACACAAGCGGGGCCGATAGGATCAGGCCTGGCTGGCGGGCAGGAAGGGTGGCACGGCCACCGGGAGAATTGCAGGACGTGCCGGGAAAGAAAAGCTGTCGCCATCCCAAAAATCTTGGAGTTACCGGGCTGGGATTGGGAGGCGAGGTGAAATATGGGAATTTCAGGGCTTTGCTGGCTGTGGGATGAGCCCCCAAAACGCTGAGGGCAGGAAGCACCCCACGAGGATTCAGGATCTGTTTCCATCCTCCGGGCTGGCACATCCCAAACTCATTCCCTCCCTTCCTCCCCGCCCTGGATTAAATGTGGAACATTAAAGGCCGAGAAGATCCCTTTCAGTGCCAGCGCCAGTGCCAGGGCGATTGTTCCGTGCCCATTGTGTGCCCCAGGCAGCCCACACCTGAGACACGCCTGGAACGAGATAACTGGAACGAGATAACAGCGCAGTTTCCCCCTTTTTCCCTTTTTTTTTTGTTTTGTTTGCTCGGCAGAGCAGATAATGAACCCTCAGCGAGGCCTCTTTCAAACGCGGCCCCGTTAAAGCGCCGGCCCCATTTTAAGAGTAAACTTCCAGTGGCACCGGGAGGTGAAGCACAATGGGAAAGGGACCTGCGGGATGGGATTTTGTGCCTGGCTCAAAGGCATCGCTCGGTGCTGCAGTTGCTGCCCTGGGCAGCATCCCAAACCTACAAAAAACTGGGATTTTTGCCTGGAAAAACACCAAAAAAGCTGGAAAAAATGGAGTTTTTCACGCGCACCTGAGGGGCTGAGATAGGGAAGCGCTGTCGTGCTGCGCGTTCCTGCCTCGGTTTCCCCACCTGTAGCACATCCCTGCAAGGCCAATCCTTGCCGGAGCGGCCACATCTTCCCACTGCATCCCGTCCTTCCCGGTGATGGATTTTGGGAGCCGGGTGGCCCCGGCCAAGGTGAGCCGGGGCAGGAAGGGGCGCCGCAGGATGCGGCAGCCCCCGGGCGATGCGGGGCCGGGAGGAAACCCGGCGGGTTTGTTCGGCGGAGGGCGAGGGAACCGAGATTAAAAAAAGCCCCGCTAAGATCAGAAAGGCTGGCGAGCACAGTGCCCTATTGTGGAGCTGTCACACTTCCCTTTACTTTATTGCTTTTGTCCAACACCCCATTGTTCCACTTCCTTTTGTCCCCTATTCACAGCCCTGGCTTTTCATTACCCAGCCGGCCTTGTTGTTTTCATTTCTTTTGTTTGAAGTTCCTGAGAGGAAGGTTTTATTTTCAGCCGTTTGATTAATTCGCAGCTTGAGCCGGGCTTTGTTTGTTATGTAATTGCTGCCCCCGAGCCGGGCCGCCCAGCTCAGCCCTCCCCACCTCGCTTTGCACCCCCAAAATCGGGTTTAGAGGCTCCTGGTGGGGGTCTGGGAGGTGAGAGGGTGCTGGGTTTGGGGTGGCAGCCCCCAGCCAGGTGCTGTCCCCATCCCAGGGCAGCCCCACAACCCAGATCCCGATTCCCGGCAGCGTCCGGGGTAAATCCCTTCCTTAACAGCCTCCTTTTCCCATTATTCCCGCCTGAAAGGCGAGGACAATGCTTGTTCCCGTTCTCGCTGTGTGGTGTGAGGGTTGGTGGCCCGGAGAAGGCAAATCCCCGTGGGCACTGCCCCGTGGGCACCGCCGGGCCTGGCACTCGCAGCCCTGGCACTGCGGGCAAGGCGTGGGACACATTTTTGGGACACAGCCCATGGGATGCCAGTGCCTGGGGTGCCCCTGGGGTGTTGCAGCTCATCCCCTAAAAAACTCAGCAGAATTTCTGCGGTGCCCACCTGGCAGCAGCGGGAAGGGATCGACACCCACAGAGGTTTTGGTGGGATCAGGAAGAGCCTTTCCTGGGGGCAGCCCCTTGTCCTGGGGGGGACTTGGTCGGTGCTGTGCCAGGGACCGCCAGAGGAGCTGTTCTGGTGGTTGGTCCTGGTCCTGGTCCCAGTCCCAGTCCCAGTCCCAGTCCCAGTCCCAGTCCCAGTCCCAGTCCCAGTCCTGGTCTATCCCAGGTCTATCCCAGGTCTATCCCATGCCAGGGACTCCCGGAGGAGCCGTTCTGGTGCCATCCCAGCCATTGCTGGGCAGATCCAGGATTTCCTGGAAACCTGTGGCTGCTCCGATGCCTTTCCAGGCACAGCTCCTGGAGCAGGGGGGACACAGGGACCCCTGGGATGCTGGCACAGGTCCCTGTCACCCTGAGCCTACAGTTGCTGGGCATGGCATGAAGATCCCTCAAATCGTCCCTCAATCCCAATCTCTGTCCCTCAGGAATCTATTCCTCCAGCCCCAGGTGTGAAGGGCTGCTTTCCCCGAGCCCCAAAAACCTGGAAAACCGGGAACAAGAGCTCAGCTCTGCCCATGGCACAACCCAGGGACGTTGTCCTCGCACTGTGGGGCACCCCGGGACGGGGCCAGGCTGGCAGAGGGGTGCCCAGGGCTGAGGGTGCCCCGTGGCCGTGGTGACGCCCCTGCTGCCCGCAGGATGTCCATGAGGAGCCCCGTCTCTCCGCCCCTGGAGCTGGATGGAGCGGGCACCATGGTGAACTGCGCCATCAAGACGGAGGAGAAGAAGGAGGGCGGCCCCGAGACCCCTCCAGGGGCTGCCCCCAGCGCCGAGCCCCGGCCCCTCGACCCCCCGGGGCCACCGCCCAGGGATGGCATCGACCCCCAGGCCCTGCCACAGGTGGGTGTGACAAACGCTGTCGCTGCTCCGGAGCCTCCCATCCCATGGAAGAGGGGCTGGATGCTCCCCCCTGGTGGCTTTTCCTCACTCCAAGGAATGAAAGAGGAAATCTGAGGCTCTCCCGAGGTTTTTGGCTGCTCTAAGGTCATCCCTGGGGTTGGAGGGTTTCACCTTTGGTATAAGATCCTCCCACAGCCTCCTCCAGGTGTTCCCCATCCCTTCAGCCGGGGAAGGCAGCCCGGAGGAGCCGTGCAGGCTGGATAAATGGGAGAAAATTCCAGCATTTCCAGCATGAAGAGCAGCAATTCTCTCTAGATGGGATTCAGGGAACAGGCCTGGACATTGCTCCGGCTCCCAGCATCCCACCAGCCTGGAGCCCTGGGAGTGTCCCTGTTGGTGGCAGCAGTGCCCAGTGACGCTCTGTGTCCCGCAGGAGTCCCGCTCTCCCGCCGGGGACATTCCCGAGCCCCGGCGCTCCGCCTTCGAGCCGGCCGGCAGCGGCCAGGACAAGCTGGACTTCAACAGGAACTTGAAAGAAGGTGGGAAACGCTCCCAAGTGGCCTCTTGGGGTCTCTGCCCTGCCCTTCACAGATGGGCTGAGCCTTGGGATGTGCTCACCTGGCTGTCCTCTCCTCCCTGTCCCTGTCCCTGTCCCTGTCCCTGTCCCTGTCCCCCAGTGATGCCAACCATCGAGAAGCTGCTGTCCAGCGACTGGAAGGAGCGGCTGCTGGGCCGGAACACGGCTGAATCCAAGGAAGTGAAAGGTGGGATCCACCTCCACCAACCTCCCTCCTGCATCCCAGCTGGACACACGGCATTTCCCAGCAAAGCAGGAGGGGAGGTGCCCACGTTTCAGAGGGATTTGTCCTTTTTTAACTGATTTATTTCTATATTATTATCTCCGCTGCCTCTGACTCCACAGAGAGGGGTTCAGCATGTGGGCGTCTTCCCGTCCCTCCCAAATTTGACGTTCCCTGGTCACCCAGAGGTGACACTGGTGGCTGTGGGACTTCTCTGCCTCACATTTTCCATGCCCACCCCAAAGACTTCGACCTCCCACGTGTCCAAAGAAAACGGGAATCTCACTCCTAAAACAAAACCAACTCCACCCCGCCTCGTGCTGCTGACTCTCTCCCCCTCCCCACACCCCTGACCCTCATCCACTCGGGTTTTTCTCCCCCAGGAACCCAGGAGAGCCTGGCAGAGAAGGAGCTGCAGCTGCTGGTGATGATCAACCAGCTGTCCACGCTGCGGGACCAGCTGCTGACGGCGCACTCGGAGCAGAAGAACATGGCCACCATGCTCTTCGAGAAGCAGCAGCAGCAGATGGAGCTGGCCCGGCAGCAGCAGGAGCAGGTGGGGAGTCCCTCCAGGGATCCCTCTGGGGTTGCAGGAGCAGGACAGGTTTCCCTCAGGAGTGGCAGGGAGGTGGATTTGGGCTCCTGTTTTCCCATCCCAAAGCCTCCCTCCCTTGGAGCTGGGAGGATCAAGGGTGGAAGGAGATGGGAACTGAGCTCCTTAAGCAAACAAACCACGCCAGCTCCTTCCTGCCTGTGCTCACCTGCTCCTCAAACACCAATTTTTCCTCTCCCAAGGGCAGGGGTGACACTGCTGTCACACCTCGGGGTGGGGGTGACAGGTCCCTCCCAGCCCAATTCCCTGGAGGTGGCTCAGGGACAGCTCAGCCCCTCCTCCTGAGGCCCTGGGGACCCTCTTCAGACCCTTTTTTGTGGTGCTGGGTGGGTTCTGCTTGGCTGGAGGCCACCCTGGCGCTGTCCCTGATGTCCCCAAACGCCCCTGTCCCCTCCCCAGATCGCCAAGCAGCAGCAGCAGCTCATCCAGCAGCAGCACAAAATCAACCTCTTACAGCAGCAGATCCAGGTAAGGGCAGGGGACACCTCCCCTGTCCCCTGCCCCGTGTCCCCCTCCCCGTGCTGGGTCACTGCAGCGTCCCCGCGTCCTGCTGTCCCCTCCTGGGTGTGCCACTGCCCTGCAGCGTTGATCTGGAGTCCGTGCCACCTGTCCCTGTCCCCTCCAGCAGGTCAACATGCCCTACGTGATGATCCCCGCCTTCACCCCCAGCCACCAGCCCCTGCCGGTCACCCCCGAGTCCCAGCTGGCGCTGCCCATCCAGCCCATCCCCTGCAAACCAGGTGAGCCGGGTGCCCCCGGGACTGTCCCAGCCCTGCAGGGTGGCCCTGTCCCCCAGCTGTGTCCCTGTTGTCCCCCAGCTGTGTCCCTGACCGCTGTCCCTCTGCTCCCGCAGTGGATTACCCGGTGCAGCTCCTGCACAGCCCCCCTCCTGCCACGCTGAAGAGACCCGCGGGCCCGGGACACCTCCAGATGCAGGTACGGCCCCCAAAACCACCTCAATCCCTGGTAGAGACCCCCAAAACCACCCCATCCCCTGGTAGAGACCCCAAAACACCTCTATCTCCTGTCACAGACCCCAAAACCCCTCCATCCCCTGGTACAGCCCCCAGAACCACCCCATCCCCTGGCACAGACCCTAAAACCACCCTATCCTCCGGTACAGCCCCCAAAACCATCCCATCCCCTGGTATGGCCCCCAAAACACCCTCCATCCCCCATTACAGCCCCAAAAACCCCTCCAT
>VZRX01014409.1:0-39816 GCA_013398075.1 Notiomystis cincta
CACACTCACACTCACACACACGCTCTCACACACACGCATGCACCCTCACAGCCCCGTGGAGTCCTGCCAGCCTCAGCCCACGCAGTTCCCTGCCAGAGCAGCCTGGGACCTCAGCCCACAGGTTGAAGGTTATGGGCCCATGAGTGAGCATAGGGATCTGCCCTTCAAAATAGAGTAGGGCATCACCAGACCAGGGCTTTGGTGATGGAGATGGTGCCCGATGCAGCAAAGTCCCTCTCTGGTGTGATGGCACACCTGCAACACCTGCAACACCTACAACACCTCCCATACACCCCCAACACACACATATGTGAGCAGGAGAAAAGGGAGCCAACAGCTGTGGATGCTGCAGTAGTAATTAAAAAGTAGATTAAATAAAGGATGTTAAAACGCCTGTTGTCTTCTAAGTCCCAACTGGTAGGGTAGAAGAGGGCCTGCAAGTTTGATGTCATATTCCATAGAGTTTTGAGGTCCTCAAGGCTTCTCAGCTGAGCTGGCCACTCTTTCTTTGGCAGGGAGAAACATAAACTGAGCCCTGTTACCAGAGAAGGTGGACATTGTGGTGGTCATCCACTGTGGCTCTAGTAGGATGGTGGAGCTGGGGGAAAGCCATTCTGGCAGGCAGGGCAAAAAGCTGGGTCCTGGATCCTGACAAGCAAGGAGAGAGTGGCAAGTGTCCTACTACGGTGGCATGCCTAGGTTTGTGTATAAACACTCCTCAGATTAAGCCCTTTTTATTTTTTTTTAATAGCTCCTTTGAAGTAAACTAAAACTAGTGCCATGTAAATGCTAGATGGAAAAGCTCTGGTTTTATAAAGGCTAACATGCAAACATATCCTATTGACCATAATAGTCTACAAGGAAGAGACTCATTGAGGTCTCACAAAAGTAATCAAGTCACTAATTAAAATGTGCAAAATGGTACCTTGAGTATATGTATACAATAACACACATTCTGTATGCCCAAGTATTGTGTAAAATTAGTGGTGGGGAAAATCCTATGTAAGAACGTGTACTCTTAAGGAGTGATCTTCTAAACCTTGTCTGTGTCTTGCACCTTAACAAGCAAATGTGGTCTGACTGCAAGGACAAGGTATTTTGAAACCCTGCAGTTAGGGTTCCTGTGATGAATAAAAAATCCTCTGCACTATTTTGTATTTCTCAGTAATAGCAATGTTCTAGAAACAGTCTTTTCCCCTTTAATAACAGTTGAAAATGCATCATGAAAAGAAATGGTTTGAATTATTTGTACAGAGGCAGAATTCAATACAGCAACAAGAACAGGTTGTAAGGGGAAAAGGATCACTATTCATTTTTTCACTTCATTTCTTACCACTTTGGCTTTGATCATTCACCACTGGGACCAACACCTCAATCCCGAATCAGATCAAACTCTTACTGTAGTCAGCAAAGCGAGAATCTTGTTCATGTTATGAAATCCTGCTGATTTCTGAGGAGCTATTTACCCCTGCAGAATGAGCAGATTTAAGAGACACACAAAATAGCAACCCTTACGGATCTGAACTGACTCCTTCTCAATCAGCTGCCTTGGGTTGGGAGCACTCACACCAGTAGTTAGCAGCAAAAGTAAAGAACAAAAACAAAATATTTGGATAGAATACCTCCACTAACTTTCTACCTTAATGCTGGGAAGTTAAGGAAGAATAAGATCACAACTTTATTAAAAAATGTGTATGAAGGGTGAGTCATCGTTACTGTTGTCTTGCAAAAGCAATAGTGCTTTGGGAAAAAATAAAAAAGGACAAAAGAATTCAGTGAGTTAATGAAATTATTAGTACAGTTCAATTTGTCTCTGAAAACCAAACAAAGACATTTGGAACAATGAAAAGGGAAACTACTGGTTGTTTCTTCCTAGATATAAACGCTATTACATCTATCAATTTCCTTTTATCTCTGAATTATCTTGATTTTATTATTAACAATAACATTATAGCATATTCTATCCTACTCTACATCCAAGGATCTCGGAGCATTTTGCAAGTCTTAATGAGCAGGGCATGAAAAAACGCTGTTATTTTGTGTTCAGTTACTGGTGACTTCCTGGAGATCATAATGCGCACTGAGCTTCACAGTTTGGCAACATTGTCAGGGTGAGAATTATTTATCTACCTTTTTTAAGGAAAAAAAAAGTGCCACGAGAGAACAAGCAGTGCATAGCTTGACTTGGCAACCAGGGCTCAGTGGAATGAAATGAAGATCCCGAATCCAAGTCTGATGATTGCTAGCCTGATTCCCTGCCACCAGCCAAATCCCTGTCTCCTCTCTATCTAGTTTAGTCTCTTAAACTGTGTCTTCCCTCCGGGCAAGGAAAACCAGCATTTGCTGGCTCCTTGCAGAAGGAATACCCAAGTGTCCCACCCTGCTCTGTGACATCTCTCCTTTCCCCATGTCGCCACAAAAACTGCTACACAGGCACTCTAACACCAGAGAAGGGGTCAATTAGGCAAGTTTAACAGTAATGGAGTTACTCTCCTGGCAGCTTTAACTCCCAATCCTGCATGGAGTCCATGATTTGGTTAAATTCATTGCCTCACATGTGGTGTCTTTGTCCTGAGCACTTTCTTTCTCTCCCAAATATGCATGGTGGAAGAGAAAGAGGTTACAAAAGCCCAGAAAGTTGGTGGCAGTGACCAGCCAGGGGGTTTATTCCAGTGTAACATCCATGGGACCACAACAGTCAGAGGTACTGCAAACTGAGAGTTCCCATTACTTTATGAGGTGTTCAGAAGAATTTCAGAAGTCCGTGTTCTTCCTGATTCAGAAATTTGATGGGAACTCTTCATAAGTTTGCTCCTTCCACAGCAAGTTGGTAGAAACTGAGGAAGTGTAGGGTCCTGTGATCTTCTCATTCAAAAAATATTTCCTACCTCATGAGTAATAAGAAAACTCCACAGTGATATGAGGTCCTTTTCAGCTTATGTCAACAGAGACTCCTTTATATGACAGAGTTATCTGAGTATGTGCACAGCCAGAATACTCCTCTGATGAAGTACAGGGTCAAGTGAAAAATTACATTTAGACTGTACTTGTCTGTTTTACCACCACTGTAAACAGGTGTTAGTTTAGAAAAGTCAGACAAAAGCTTCTAGTTTCCTCCAAACAGAATTTCCTCCATCAGAATTCAACAGGCCCGAGGCTTACACAGATATATCATGTGAGAGATATGTTTAATAATCAGCATTTTGGGACTTGAGGTAGAAATGGCCTTGCTATATGTAGTCAAAGAGACAATCCTCTTTTCTTAGTGGATGCTTATGGTCATGAGCTTTCTAGAATGTGACCATCTCTTATGGGCTTGCAGCTAGATTTGTTTTTTTCTGATGAATACATTTGAAAGGTCTTGGGTGGATTCCCTGCTTCACAGAGTCTGAACTCAAAATTATATTTTTCTTTAGCAGAAAAAGATTAAACTCTAACCCATTTCACGAGATTGCAAGGAACATATCTTGCTGTCATTTGGTTTCAGACTGTCCTCTGGGTTCCCGTGTTAGGACACATCCCTGGGCAAACACATGCAGTAGCATACAGCCCAGAGAGCAGGATTGCAGAACTCTTATTTATTGAGGAATTTAGAAAAAAAAATCTCTGAGGTCTTCTGAATAATTCTCCTGATAAATGCATGAAACATTTACTTCAAATGCTTGAATTTTGGGGGTTTTGTTTTTTAACAGGGAAATATACTGGCCTTCCTCTTTACAGTGAAAATGGTCATTGAAGACTAAAGAATATAATATATTTACAGCTATATTCAAAACAAAGAGGACAAGAATTTCTGCCAGCATCTTCCAGGCTGGATACTTTGAGTTAGCTATCTATAGCATAACATATTTTGATTGCACATGTGTGCATCTAAAAAGAAAATGGCTGGCAGTTAGAGATGCTGAACTGTCACTGTTAAGTATCTTATTATGGTTTTATTTTCTTTGTGATGGAAATGCCTCATATTTTATTAGCAACCCCATTTTGTTTAGGGTATTTTCTTTGGAATTATATGGACAGAGTCTCTTTTCTCATCCAGTGCTGCCATACACAAGCATTTGAAAGCGTCGTAGCCCTTTAGACTGCTCCAAAGCAGCAGTGCAGGGAGCGAAAGGAGCAACAAAGCTCGGTGGGGCTGTGTCTCCATTGGGCCTGGCAGAGGCTCCTCCTGTCAGTGGTCAGCTTTTCTGACACAAGAACAAAGTGCCGAAGCTGCCTGCAGCTCCATTCAGCCGCGGTTGCCCAGGCAGGCCAGCAGCCAGAAGCCAGCAGGCAAAATTTAACAGGCACGCTTCAAAACACTGGTAACAGCCATCAATGGATCCATAACTCTGGGCTCTCCAGATATGGGGTCATCTTTCAATACTACCCCACTGTCATATACAACGTTTGTCTTGTCCTGCATTCAACTAATTGTGTCAGTCTACGGGGTGACTCTATAATACACATATACAATAGCACAATGAAAGCAATAATCTCCTACCCAGTCTCTTTATTTAAGTGCTATTACAAAGTTTCCTGCAGCAAAGAGAAGCTGGGAGGCTACAGCCTATTCCAACCATGCAACAGCTATCCAGATGAAAGAAAGAATGTGCTGACTTAAATAAGTTACTTGTTTCTGTGACTTTTTTCTTTTTCCAACCTGGCAACACTACATAAGCAAGTGGTATGGAGGGAGTTGGGGAAGTGACTTCATTAATATTTTAAAATTTGTAGCACAAAAAGAAACAGAAATCCTAATAAACAAAATTTGTGATTCCTAGGTAATTATTTTTTCTTCTGACATTTTTAAAAGGAATATTCACAATTTATATTTATTATAAGTAAAATGCAAATACAAGACATACAAAATAGCTCAAAGCTTTCTCAGTTTAATGGGTTTGTGGCTCTAGTTTTTGAAGTCCTAATATCATTATGTATCTTTAACATAAATAACTTTCATTGTAGCAAAATTACTCCTTCTTAGTTCAAAATTCCGTTCATACAATTACAATAAAGTACTAGATACTGCTGTTCTCAGCATTATTGCATTAATTGCACAAATGACCACATTTGGCTAATGTTCGTAAGCCTCACGATCAATCAGGATTCATCCTTGCTCTGATATCATCCCCACACACTGCCAATTCCTCATTACAAACACTCACACCTCTTAGGAGCAGCCATAAATAGGTGTTTTCAGGGTGTCCAAGGCTGGGGCAGTTTGCTGGCATCAAGGTGGCCTCCCAGTCTCTGCAAGTAGCTGCAAGTCACTAACAGCTGTCTAGTGGCAGTAAAGTCCTTGCAGACAGCCTGATGCCTTCTTGCCATGTGTTTCTGACAGCATCTGGTGGATCTGCCAGCAGGGATGGAGCCCTTCCTGCCCAGGCACTGTCCCTAGACAGACAGGGGTAACTCAGCTGAGACCACTGAACTGTCTGTCCCGAGTACTGTGCATCCAACAAACAGTGCAGGCATACCCAGCTTCCACTGAGAGGCTGAACACAGAGTGAAAAGCCAGATGAGGAGAAATCTCATTTAAGCAGATGATTTGTTGAAGAAACAAGGGAAATATATATAGCAGGAAGCTGGATATATCACAAAACACATCAAATATTCTGGGATGGAAAGTTTTCTGGTCAGCATACATTTGACTAATGTTGTGAAAGGTATCTTTTAGGGAGTCCTTAAAGCAATCCAGTGACTAGGAAAATATCCTTTCAGTCTGAGTAACAGGAAAATTCCTCTAATTATCTTCTGGAGAAGTAATGAAGAAGGAATGGATCAAAATGACAAATGCACATCTTCAATAATGCATTGCCACAATGATTTACAATGCTGAGGGGAAGAAGAATGAACATGCCAACGTGTGCCCTTCTCCATATTCTATAGATAACAAAAAGCAACGTGGTGCTCCACCAAAGACAGTCACAGCCACAGAATCACAGAACCACAGAATTAATGGTTTGGGTTGGAAGGGACTTAAAGTATGATCTTATTCCAACCCCCCTGTCGTGGGCAATGTCACCTCCCTAGAGCAGATTGCTCAGAGTCCTCTCCAACCTGGCCTTGAACACTTCCAGACAGTCAGGCAGTGCCTCATACATCTCCCAAAGGCTGTAGCTGCAACTACCTGGAGTGAAAGGACCTACAGACAATTATGCCCATGCTGGAGCATCTTCTTCCTGAGCACTGGGCAGGCCTCTGACAAAACCTGAGGAGGGACCCTCAGAGCAGGACACTGGACATGAGCAGAGTGGGCTCTGAGTGAGTGGGCACTTGAAGCTCTTTGAGCTCTGCTTGCTTTGCTGCAGTGTTTTGTAAGAGTTCTCAAACCTAATTCTATCTCAAGAAAGTAAAAATATCAGTCCTAAAGGCATTTGTCTATAAAAGCTGGACTGTGAGATCTAATCACACTGCGAGCCTTTTCTTGGTGCTTATTAACCTGACTGAATAATGAAAGAGTATTCAGGTGGACACCATGAATTAACCAGTCCTGCTCTCTGTTTTCCTATAGTTTTGGTCTGAGAAGGTTGGAATAAGATTTTTGTGAGACATTCATACGACACAAATAAGAACAGGATGAAAGCTCCAGTGCTGGGATAGATCAGAAATAAGTTAAGGGATATTTATATAACGAGATACAACAGACAACTGAAAATTTTGTATGACCAAACTTTTATATGGAGACCTGAGAGTATTTGCAATAGAATTTTTCTTAAAGCAGAGATCCTTCAATCCTTCAAAATCACTGAAAGTAATACAGCAATTCTCTCTTTCTTGTTGGACAGAGATTCTCAGAAGGGCCATTCCCAGGAATTTTAGATGTTTGACAATGATCAAAAAGCCAAAAATGGTCTCAGTGGTACATTTGCCTTCTTCTCTGTAGCACTTCCTCTCCACAGGAACAATCACACATGATTCTGGTCTCCCTGATGAGAGAATCCGAGAGGACAATTTCACACTGGGTTTGCCACTTGTAAAATCTTTTTACCAATGAGTATTTCTAACGTTTAACAACCATAAAGTTGTGATATCAGTAGCCTAGTAGCAAGGTTAAGCAACTAGAAAATATTAGTATTGAACACATAATTTAACTCATAGGCCTAACTAAGTCAAAATTTGCCTGAGAGCAAAGGAGTGAGGACTACAGAGTATGTCCTATCAATGGCCCTTCCATTTTCTCTCATG
Organism: Notiomystis cincta; assembly: GCA_013398075.1. NCBI lineage: Eukaryota > Metazoa > Chordata > Aves > Passeriformes > Notiomystidae > Notiomystis > Notiomystis cincta. Next base: position 7,171 of record VZRX01014409.1, read on the forward strand.
CCAGTGCTTACTCACAATCCCAGCACAAGGGAGAGGGGGGAGATGTGCTAGATGAGAGCACAACAGGGATAGAGACAGCATGTTTGTTGCAGGATATAATTTAAAGTACGTAATAACTGTGGATGTCTCACATGTGGCCAGACCATACACGAATTACATGTGTGCAGTTAAAAGTTCTAATTGTGATTGCTGCAAAAATCAGGCTCTGAGTCACTGGGAAGTGAGCTGGTTTTTGGATATGCCTCCTTTGAGAAAGTAAATGTATCTCCTAAAAGACCATCCTCCAGAAACAGCCTATATATACATACATATATACATATATGTACATGTATGTGTGTATATATACACTTACTATATAAATGCAGTTATTTGAAATAAGGAGGATTTTCAGTAATGCTGTAATATTTGTATATCTACAGTCACTATCTATTCCATATACACAAACATCCGCCTACCCAGAAAATAATTGTGGATAATTCAATGTTCAGATTCGATAATGGATGCTCAAATAAATATGAGAATTCCAAGCAAATTTGTGCAAATGAAAAAAGATTTCCTCTGACATAATGGCATGGTGCAAGGCTGTCTGTAATGAGCTGTAATTTGTCTGGAAGAGCATTTTAAAGGGGTTGATCCATCCACTGGAAGACCAGCAACTGCTCTGAGACTAGAAGCAATGAGCCAGCCTGCCTCGTCTCAGAGGAAATTACACCACAAGCAGGCCAAATTTCTGACAACTTCCATAAATTATTTCAGATTTTCATATTTCAAATTTCATCTGCATTCATCATGTGAGTTTGACTGGGGAAAAATGTCTAGGAGGAGCTCTGCTAGCATTCAGTGCAGCAGTCCCAGGAGCCTGCCCTGGGACTAGATAATTGAATTTAGTTTTGATTAGATTATTCTTGCTGCAGTCTACTGCCAATCTGAAGTATTGTGCCTTCTCTTCTACTTAACCTTCCTGCCCCATGCCTGCTCCAGCCTGCATGCAGCTCTCTGTATTGCAGAATATATTTGAACAATCAAACTTAGGAGTTATTATTTTGCTTTCCATTGTCCATCCTTATAAAAGCACACATCTTTCACTGGGTTCCCTCTTCCCTGAAATCAGATTACTTCTTTTTTTTAAGTTTGTAATATTGTTTACCATTTTCAGTGGAAAGTGCCCTGTAATTTAGGTGGAAAATCTAAAATCATTACTACATCTCTGGATGATGCAACATACCATAAATAAGGATCATTTCTAAAACAGCTATAATCATCACTAGGCAATACACATGAGAATAAGAACAGGTAAATAATGAATTCATTCATCTATTTAACTAAAAATCTATTGTTAACCAAAGTTATTAATCAAACCTTTAGCTAGTGGTCAATAGAAAAACAAATAAAACACAGCACTACCCCCACCCCCAAACTAGCTCCACAGTATTTCTTTGAAAGTAATCCATTAGAAACGCAGAATATGAACTTTTAGCAAAAGAAAAACCCAAGAAACCTGCACCACAAACCCCCTATAAATGAAACACATTTAGGAAACCAGTATGGCAGAACACCAACAAAACCCCTTCATATGGATGCAGCTAAAAGGATATAACAATATTACTGGCAGTAACAGTATGCAATAAATGCTTCTTAATGCATAGGCATTCTTTCTCCCCATTTACAGAATATGACTGAAATTATACATGTTTCAGGAGCAAAATCCTTGTAAGTCTCAAAGTCGTAGTCTGGATTATTAGAAACACAGATAAGGTAAACAAAGTTAATGCTGTTCTTTAAGTAATATCTATCACTTCCCTGTTATTGAGTTATTTCTTTTAACAATATAGGTGTTTTTGATGCTATGTGTCTGAACCGAAGACTTTAGATTCTTTATTGTTCTCCATTTTGATGAAAAAAATTGAATTTAGGTCTGTTATATTGAGTTTTGTTCCGTAAATATACTGAAATCATATTTTTGTTAGAAACTATCAATAAATCCAGTATAAGAAAAGTAATAAGATACAAATATGAGCAGGACCTTTGCAAAGGAAATATTGCAAAGAGAGTGTGCCCATAAAATATATTAGGGAGTGTGCTTTCTCCCTTGTGTTTGAAGAAAATACAGAAGGAATTTCAGGGAATTGTCCTATTTTTAATACAGATACAACACATGGAATTGGATAACAGCTGGGGGAAAATGTTCTGCAAAATGATCAAACCCAAACTGCTAATGTATAGATTGCCTTAAAAGGCATTATTTATTGGTTTGAAGATTTGTTTTTCATTAACACAATTTACCAATGCAAGGCATCTCACTCCAAAAAAGGACTGTATGTGTCCACATACAGCTCTACATACCCTCTACATGTGTACATGCAGTTATAGGCATAAACATACATGTGCACACACATGGTTATTTTGTGTGCACACATGCATATCACTGCACAGATGGGTTTGTATTTTTGTGTGATTTCTGTTTATCTACTAAAAGATTCACCACCACACGATCTGGGGAAAACAAGTGCTGATGAGAGGGAGGAAACATTAGAGACAGCAAATGAAGTGTGGAATGTCCCACAAAGTGCAGTTAAAGGTAGAAAGAAAATAGCTGTATTTGCTGCCTGTGAGTCCCACCCCACAGACTTAATATGCTGCATTATTATAGTTGTAGCTGTGCTGTAAATAAGGATTTTGATGTCAAGGAAGGGCCTAGGGACTCCAGTGTACAGCTGCAATGGGCATGAGAAACCCAGAAAGGCTACCCAAAATGTAAGCGTCTCTTGCTGTTTACTGAACAATCTCCAGGGTGGCACAGGGGAGGAATTCTTCTGACATCATCTGGTTTTGTCTACATTTTATTAAAAAACAATTTACATTCAGCAATGGGAGCTGTCTTAAAGACCTATTGTTTTCCCTTGTTCCAAGCAGCATCAATGGCTCATTCCTGCTCTTCCTGAACTTAACAACCTCGGGCTCCAGCTTTGTGCGGCAGCTCGGGGCTGTGAGGAATGTGCAGGGCGGCTCTCGGCGATCTGCACCTGACACGGAGAGCAGACAAGGCAGCACCAGGACTCAGTAATTTCAGACACCCCACAGCAGTCCAGCTTTTGCAGGGTTACTGTTATTTATGCTTTTCTTTTGCACATTGCACATATGAGCCTTATGCCACGGACAGCGCTTCTTGTTTTGAAGTGGATGAAAAAGTTCCTTTTTTTCCTTGAAACGAGTATTCACAAATAATATTGTCTTAAACATACAACATATAATGTGTTGCAACATCACTTATTCTGCATTTGAACTATTAGTGGGAATATACATCACTTAGAACCACACAGAACTAAGCCTTTTCTATAATGCAAAAGAATGTTATAGTAAGTTTATTTAAGTAAGAAGAGTCATGACTAAGTTCAGGTAATTCTAATATAACTTATAGGTATTAAAATTATTAGGCTGTGTATCGTTTCCACGTTGTGCACAATTTTAATCACCATCAAGCATTACAGGTTTGATCCATGACCTGCTGCTGATAAGGGACATTTCTGCCTCCCCTCTCTGCTGCCACTCTCTTCCCTTCCCCCTCTGCCCTTTTTTCCAGTGTCCAGATTCAGGTCAGTCTCCAGCTGCTTTGCATTTTTTGCTTGATAACAGAATTAGGACCTTAAAGGTCTTTTTTCAGTTTTCCAGTGCAGATGCACTGTTCTTGCTTTTTCTTTTCTTTTTTCCTGGGATGGGGGGGATGGTGATGTGTGTTTGGGTTTTTTGTCTAAGATTTCTAGCTTCTGGAATAATGTTTCCTTCAAGTTCTTAACTGCTGGTAAATTTAAAGAAAATGGAGGAAAGAAGCAGATCTACAGTGACTTGTGGTCAAATTGCAGGTAGAACTGATCACAACTTGGCTTTGACTCATTGGGCCATGAAGAACATTGACCTAAGGAACGATTTAAAGCATTTTGTCAGTTCCTGATACTGAAAGGCCTTAGAAAGAGAGATGGGCTGTGCCAGCACAGGGCATTCTTCACGACCCCCAAACATGAACCTACAAGGAAAAGCCAGGCATCCAGGAAGAGTTGGCTCCTAGGGGAAAAAAAAAGCAGTACCCAGTAGAAGAGATGGATATAGCTGGGTTCTTAAGAGATTTTTTGGGAATTGGTTGTAGTTGTAACAGACATTTTTACTGAAAGGGACCAAATTGACTCCTGCACAGATTTGCACCATAATATCTATTTCCAAAAAGTCCAATTAGAAAAATTTGACCAAAAGTACACTTTCCAAAGATACAAGGTAGAAGCTCATACAAGTTTTTTACTACTTTTATTGTTAAAAAAACCAATCCCTTTCCCCTTAATGCATTTCCCCTTATTATGTGTGATGAATAAGTAATTTAATTAGTGGGATTAAAAAAAATTTTATACTTTTAAAAAGAATTTAATTTAAATAAAACTAGGACTCTAAGGATAATACATATAACACTTGGGTAACAGAGATGATTTTCTGTGATAAACTCAGAGTCCTGGAAAGAAGAAATGTTGCTTGAAATTTCAGAAGATAGGGTGATTTTTAAACCTAGAGAGAGTTTTTTCAAAATATGAATAAAAAGATAAAGATGAAGTGAGGGGGGAGTGGTGTCTATTTGGAGTTAATTTCTTGTCAAAGCAGGGCATTCCATAAAGTATTACCAACATTCCCACATCAGACCTTGCATTGCCAATCATTCAGCTGCTCCCTATGTAACAGCCAACATCTCCTGAGGAGAGTAAAGGGTTTTGAGGAACAAGACATGGACAAGCACTTCTCTTCCTCCTGGATTAAATGTGTAGCATAAAAAAAAGGATAGAAAACAGCTTTTTCCAGGCAGCTCAGGTTTTCCCTGTGTTAGGCTTATTTCTCTCAGAGGCTAGAGAAGGACCCAGCACACTCAGCCAGCTTGTGCCTGAGGCACAGGGCACCAGAGAGAGACCAGCTGGTGCCTGGGATGCTGCTCCCCTCTCCCCGGAGCCTGGGCCCTGCAGCAGCTCTGGGTCCTTAGAGCAGCTCTGTAAATGCTTTGGCTTTCCTGGTGCCAGAGCAGCTTGGAAATGAGGGAGCTGTAAATTATTTCCTAAATCTGACTTCTCTTTTTCCTCCCAGCAGGTCTTGGCTGAACATTTGCCCAGCTTTAACCATTTTGCAGATAGTCAGTCATTCCAATTTGTAAATGACTTTATATTTAGCATTACAGTGCTTCATTGGGGTGTGCAGCTGATTTCCTTCTCTCTGAAACAAAAAGAGTCCTAAATCACACTGAAATCAAAGTAACATCAACATTTGTGCCCCTTCCTCAGAAGAATGTGAGTTACAATTTTGAAAAAATTAAAGTTGGACTGAAGTCAACTTTTAAAAATTACTAGAACTAATGGTAAAATCTTATGGAAAGTTTTAAATTGCTTAGTGTTTTTTTTTGTTTGTTTGTTTGTTTCCTGGGTTTACTCAGGGACTGGAAGCAAAACAGACCTAACAATATGGGAAGGCTCATGTCTTAGTATTTGTACCTTACTGGAAAGTGAGATAAGGACATCTCACACCAAAGGAAAAAAAATCTTTACTAATTGGATTTCCAGTTAAATTTTGCAGACTGAAGAATGTCTTATTTTTCAGAAATAAATCCAAACTTTGCAGTTCTGGATCTCCTTTCCTCTCCATTATGACAACCCACACTTCTGGATGAGCAGATTTAATGTTGCTCTAAGGTAGCAGCCTTCCTCCTTGATCTCCTTAGCTGAAACACGGAAATAGCAGTGAGGCAGCTGTGTCCTCTGCCCAGAACAGATTATTGACTCTTCCAGCACCCAGAATCCTAAAATGCTTCCTAGTGCCTTACCCCCCAGTCACACAGAATGTCCCCACCACTGAGTGACCACCAAGCCCATCAGGGTCCACATGAGCTGTCACCTCACCAGCAACCTCTGTGCTCTGCATATTCACCAGGATGGGATGTTGGCAGGAAATTTCAAACCATTTTTTGTTCTCATGGATTTTGGTCTCATTATCAAGTGCTAAAAAAGATACAGTGAGTCTGCTAAACATAAAAGTGGCTTCAGAGGCTTCAAAGCTTTTCCACAGGGCGGTGGCTGACACCAAAGGCAATACATGTACAGGTGACAGCTATGGACCTGGATTCAGGAGCAGGAGTGCAGGCTCCAGTGGTGTCCCAGTGGCATGCAAAGGCAGTTCAGTTTAGAAGTAGTTGGGAGAAATCCATTCTTTCACTGGTCAAGAGGACTTTCCTTAGTGTTAAGTAGTGCCCCTGTGTGCTGAGCTTTCATTTCAGACTTTGTGCATCAATTTTTTTCCCCGCTTGCCTAAGAAAGTATCCACAAAGGTTCCAAAGCCTGACTTGGGGGAGCTCTGTAAGCTGGAGGACTGATAATATTAAACATTTTCTACTGGCTGAATATGCAATTCTTCTGAAAAAAATATAGATGAACTGTCCTGTGCAGTTCTAAGTATATGGTATAGTTTGGATACATGATTGATGAGCAGCAGGGAAATGATCCTGTTCATGGGCAAAGACTGACAGAGTTTGGTAGGAGCAGCATCACTTCATGCATTCACCTGTGAGTGGCCCTTCAAGGCTGGTGGGCTGACAGCAGGCAGCCAAAACCTGGCACAGGAACATGGGAGAGGAGGCTTTGATTGTGGTGTTATGCCTATAGTAAGAGGCTGCCTGTTAAGTGAATTGCAAGGTGTGTGCTGCATAAGGATCTTGTGCTTCCCAGTTCAAGAGACTGCCCCTGTTCCCAGCCAGCTTTCATTCTCTCCTGATACAGCTGTGCTCTCAGGAAAACCCTTTGCTGTGGAAGAGAAAGTAGCCAGCAGAGCTAACACCAGAGGAGGTGTAGTGAGTGCAATGGTCGGTGTTTGGATGGCCCTTTACTGCCAAGGAGGAAACCCTGCTGAAGGACTGAACAAAGCATGTGATTAAGGAAACCTCTGTTCAACCAGTCCCTCGAGAGTATCCTTACCTTTCAGTGCATGTTTAAGTCCCAGTAGCTGATGTGTTCTGCTGACAGCCTCAGTGCTGCCTGCCTGGGGAGCCTTCCTCCCTCTGCTTCTCTGCCTCTCTACCCACGCTGTCCTGCCATGCGTCTGGGGGGCTACAGGCACAGCTCACAAAGTGTTTGATGGATGTCAAGCAATTAAAGTCAATCTCTGATGTGAGGGACAGGTTTTTGAATGCTCTATCATCACGTCTCAAATTCTGAAAAAACATTGGACTCGTTTGACATAGACAATAAAGGCAATAATGACACATAATCTGGGAAATGATTTTTTATTTTTTTTAAATACAGTAGCAGATGCAGGGCTGACTCAAGTTTTCCCAGTAAGCACAGGCAAAATTCAATTTTTCAGTCGCAGCAGAGCAGTTCCTTGGCACCAGCCCTCTTGGATGACTCAGAGCACCAAGGCTGAATGTATTCCCATGGCCCCACTCTGCACATCCCTCCCTACTCTCTGCCTAACTTTGCTCCTACCCAATTTCCCATTTGCACCAGCATCCATCCAGCTGGAGGAAGGGGCACCACAGTGCATGGGGGACAAGAAACATGGCAGTCTCCCAGCCCCACCTCTGACATCCTCACCTGGCTGAGGAGCTTGCTTTGTGCAGGACTCCCCTCTGCCCTGAGGTTCAGGCTGCTCTACACTTGCATGTGGGCAATGTGGGCCAGCCAGCGTCACAGCTCCAGGCTCCTCACATGGGCCTGGGGCTTTGCAAGCCCCTTCAGACTCTGGCCCTAGGTGAAAAGCTTGATTTGCTCACTCCTGGATGTCATCCTGAATCCATCTGGCTTCTCTTTTACTTGAAAGCCTTGCAGGCTTAGAAGCAGATGCTTCTATCACTACAGGTCTGAGAAAACTTTCTGTTTTGTATACATCCACAATGGCATTTCTCTTTAGTAATCACCCAGATAAAACTCACAGCAGCCACAGTGCTCTGTATCAGCATCATCTCCTAGGTCTCTGATGCCCCAGAAACAGCTGCCTGATCTTTGGGTCAGTGATGTAGGTGCCACTTTTTTGGGCTTGCAGCTCTGCTTGCTCTTGGGAAAGGAGAGACAAGGGTGTCTCACCTCCAGACAGGAGATAGGAGAAGGTCCATCGTTCAGATGGCACCAGGAGGGCAGGAAAAGTGAGCTGCAGTAAGACAAAGTAATTACCCAGTCTGGGCTGTACCACTTCCTGCAAGAACCTATTTCTTCCAGCAGAGACTGTTTGTTAAGCTTTATTCCCAAGCAGTTTAGCAAAATGAGGGTTATTTTAAGCCTGCAACGGTGTTTCCAGATTTGATTCAGTGAAATTTATTAAAGAAATATGAAAGGTTAAATGGCTGATTATGTTTCCTCTCCCGAGATGAAAATGCCGCACACACAAGTGAATGCATCACAGTCATTGCTCCTGCCTGCATGTTTTCCAAGGACCATAAGGAACACCTACTAAATGTCACCAGACATTGATCTCTGCAGGAAGGGCCAAGACAGACACTGCACTTGCTTTCTTTCCTGTTCCTCCCCATTCCCTTCCTTCCCTCCTACACGTGTAACCAGTCATGGGCTGAACTTAGGCAGTGGGTGGGTGGCCCCACTCTGCAGTCCCAGGGGTGTTCCCCATGGCATTTCTGGGGTAACTGCAGGGAGGGGAGCAGAGGCATGGAGGACTTAATGGTCTCCTTAACTCCCTTCTTGCCTCCCAGGGAAATCTTTTTTTTCCTTCCAGCTGAATTTTTTCCTTCCAGTTTGGGAATGTAGGTCTCATTAATGAGATTAATGGGAGCTGACTGTATGTACAAAGAGGACAATAGGTCCCTAAGAAGAACCATGCCTCCTTTGGGGAATGTCAGTACAAATGGGAAAGACATGGATTTGTTGTGGTCTTTTTAGATGCCAGACTACTACCAGAACAACAGCATAGTGTGGAGGTTGCTGGCAGCCCTTGTAATGGGAAATAATTACTGATGGTCAAGGAGTTGTGCAAATGTCTGAGGGTAAAGTTGGTGTCCCTGTGGCTATCCAGTTAATAACACATTGGCAGGTAAGAAATTTGCTCTGTGAGTGCCATGTTAATAATCAGAAGGTGAAAAAAATTTGGGACTTTTTTATGGGCAATTTGGGTGGGCGAGTCAGATTCAAATCTCCTCTTCTTGGTTTCTTAATTTTTAAAATTTTGTTCTGTCTTTTTTTTTTGTCTTTCTGTCCAGAGGAAGAAATTACTTAGTGAGACACAGCTGTCAGATTTTTCTCAAGACCCCTCAAAGCCAGCAGAGAAGAATCCTGCCACAATATGATATAACAAAACCCCCAAAAAACCTCTTGCTGTCTTCATGGGTCCCAAATTTTCTCCCAAGATTTGCAATCTGATCTTCCTTCCCAGCCCTCCTGGTTGCCATCTCACTTTGGAGCAGTCTGGAGGACCCCACTCCCCAAATCTGGCTGTCCAGTATTTCAGTAAAAAACACCTACCACTAGTCCAACACAAAACTGATCACTTCATTTGGCCTTCACAACATCAAAACACACCTGTCCTAGCCAGAATATTAAGCAAGAAGACCTGCTTTTGGTTAGCTTGATGTTTGAAGAAATGTCATTTTCTACTAAAGATGAAGTGAAATTTTGTCATTTCAGGCTTATACCAAGCTGCCTTTATTAGAAAATGAAGTCTACATTTGAATGAGAACCTATTACTTCTATTAGTCCCTGCTGAGCCATTGCAAGTAAATATTATATACATTATTAGAAGAGATGAGGAGACCAGACAGATTGGCTTCTTGATCAAGGTTATGCTGTACTCATTATGCATCAGCACATCTGGAATGGTCCAGTAGTACCATGAGAATTCCTAATGCATTAATAAGACTTACACCTCCTATAATTGCATTTGGCTGATTAACTTTCGTCCAGCTGGTCTTAGCTGCATAAAAAGGTATTTTATAAGCTTGTTACACAGAAGCAAATTCTGAACATCTTTGGCATATATCTTGCCAACTTTTATTCTGACCTGAATAACTCACTTTCTGGCAGCTTTTAGCACAGATGAATTTAAAATATCCATCACAAACATTAGCCCCTTTGAGCCTGAAACTTCCAGATGTAGAGTCATGACCATATGCCACAAAGAACTACTAGGTATTATTTTGATATTAGTTATTCTAATATGCAGCCCTGGCTATATTTCCCTGCTTTTAGTGGAAGTTCAGCATTTACAAGAGTATAAAAAATTGCAGAGTTAGATCTTTGGCTTTCTAAGGGCTGTGGTTTTAGCTTGGATGCTTTTGTTCTTGCAGCTGAATGCTTTCCAGATTGCAGCAGAGTCTGTTTGCTCTTTGAGGAGCGAGGAAAGAATCCACACATTCCCCACCAGTTTAAAAGGAGACCCCCCCTCTTTGTTGCACAGCAAACAAGGCAGCTGGGGGGTCAGCTCTGCTCCTCCTGCCATTAGGTGTCACTGCAGTAAATGGAAATTACTGACAAACTGTTTCAAAAGAGGAACCATTGCCAAAGATTATTCTGTGAGAACAGAAAGACATATATTTACAACATAAATGATGTATGTATTCTAGACCTAGGCTTCATTGCAAGTTTTCTTAACAAAACCCAATTCTATTTTTTTTTTTTTTTGCTTCATAGTCCCCTGAATGGTTTGAAAATGCAAATATCCTAAACACTTACAGAAATTATTTAAAGATTTTGTTGCAAAGGCATAACCAATGTAGATTCCAAGCATATAAACAGATCTTTTATCTGTTTAATATAATTCAGTTATTTCATTGAAACTGGAAACATTATGCAATACAAAGAGTTCATCTGGATGTACAATCTGTACTCCTAAGTTTGTAGATGGGAAAGGAAAGAGCAGATAGAGCAGTCAAAGTATTTCAGAGTCTAGTTCTTCAACTTCACTTTTAACAAATTATTTCCTTTTACTTTCACAGAGAGATTTTTGGGTTTTTTGGTCAAAGTACCAGAAAAACCCTGTAACATGCTGTTGATTTTTTGTTTGTTTTTTAAGATTTGCGAATTACTGCCATCACAATCACTTTAATTCATTTTATGTTTCCATAGCCATAATTCACACTAAGTTTATCTACTGTTGTTGTTAAGAGCAGATATTTATGCTTTCAACAGCTGTCTTTGTGGGCTGATTTTACCCCCGTGTGTCTTAGACTCCAATCTGTGCAAAAGCCATATTTTGCTCCCTTCCTCACCTCACTCCCACTTTGAAGCACAGACCCAGAACCCATCCAACATGACTTTTAATTTGCATGCAAGGATCAGGCCACAGCTGGTGCCAGGGAAAGCTTCTGGGTTCCTGAAGAACACTGAATCTGGTGATGATTGCCAAGCCACCTGTCAATAAACACAACCATTGTAGTTCTGAAGAGCCAAAACGAGGAGTTTTCAGATAATTTCATTTTAAATAGGCTTTCCATTTGCAATAAAGTACAGTATGTTGTGCTTACACTATTATATATATTTTATCAACTGGAGTAGTTAGACCTGAAAACAATATTTCAGTAAACAACCCTCTTCCCTCATCTACCCACCCTCCATGCAAAAAAATCACCCAATGGAAAGATCTGGAGTATTTCTGAGTGCAGACCATCCTCTGCTGGCTGTGCTCAGGGCAACTCCTGCTCTCCTAGGGTCACACCAAACCTGTTCACTGAACTGTCCAGACTCATTTTAATCCCCACAGCCTTTTGCAACTCTGTACTCAGTTATTTAATTTGTTTGATTGCCCAGGGTTCTTACATAGTAAGAAGGCTTGTGCCTATGCATTAAATCATGGCTTTACTTCTGGACCTAAGGGGTGAAAGAGAATGCAGAAGTCTGTGGTTCATTCTCTGTACATTCCTCTTGCTGCAACAGGATTGATCCTCAAAATCTGCTTCATCCAACAGATCCAAATCAGTGCCTGGAGAGTTTCACAAGTCCTAAAATACTTTTTTCTTCTTGCAAAGAGTCCCAGTAACGAACTAAGGTTAAAAATCAAAAAAGGCAGATTTGTGAAAAAGTCAGAATATTAAATATTTTTGTGACATAGCAACATATTTTCATTTTGCATGCACACATATGTGTATATATAGGAATATATGTACATATACATGATATATTTTTACATAGAATTAAAAAAAACACACTTTATACATATAAACACATGCATATTTATGTATGTTCGTGCATGTACACATTTTGCACCTAATGTTAAGTTTATCTTTGCATTAAATAATTTAACTACTCTCCTCTTGTAATGGCTTACATTTTGGAAGATGAAGACAAACTGCTTAGACCTTGAAAAACACATGGGCTACTCAGATAGATGGCATCTGGGAGGACTCTGAACTCCCTCAACATTCTATAGGGAAAAACAGAGCCAGGTGCATTTCTTCCTAAATCAAATTAGCTGGAAGATGCCACATCCAATTGTAGTAAATTGATGTGAGAGTTTGTGATGTCTATAGCAGATCTTACAACAAAGGTCAATGTGCAGAGACATAGACAACAGGCTGGTATACAGCAACTTGTACTGGGGCTGTTCTAACAAAAGCAAGGAAGATGTAAAATGCAATCAATTTTTTAATATAGGAAAAAATACAGTCTTAATGATATATTTTAATTAGCCCAAGTCAATAATTTATGCTGTTAAAAATGTTAATATAAAATGGTGTTTGACAGAGGTATTTTGAGACGCGTGATTAGAACATAATTTTTGCTTTAAAAAAATAACAATGCATTTAATGTAATCAAGCTAGAGAATAAAATAAACCTGAATTATATGGAGAGGGAAGGCTGGAAAAGAAAACAGATGTGGTTATCTAGTACATAAATTTACAGAAAAAATACTGACATATGTCAAATTTACCTATCATTGTCATAATTTTTAAACATTCTGCTTGACATCAACAAGTTTATATCGTGCTTTATGACACTTAATTATCCCTAAATTTATTTAATTAACTTCACAAGACATCTAAAGCAATTCAAATGTTTTCTTAAATAAATTACGAGAAAGCAGCAGTTAAAGGGAGGGTACATATATATTCTACTCAGAAAACTACAGTTGCAGGAATGCTGAGGTAACAAAGACAGACACTTAAATATTTGTATAAATACTGCCTGTGCCACCGTAACCAAAATCTTAAATCAAGAGAGAGGGAGAGAGAGAGAGAGAGAGAGAGAGAAAGAGAGAGTGCTTTTTTTTACTTAATCATGCAGATTTTCTCCAAAGGTTTCTTGCCTTATGCAATGAACAAAATAAATGCTTATTAAAAATTTGCTATTTTATATATCTTAATCCCCAAACATTATGTACCACATATTGTTCAAAATCTGAAGACATTTGTTTCTGTGTGATTGCTTTTATATAGCTTTCAGCTCAGTGCCTCAGTACTTAAAAAATATCCATGGATTTCTTTGCCATACCTAAAAAAACCCTCAGATGATATCATCATTCCTATCTTGCAAAAGACAACTGAGACTGAAGTAAAATTTGCTAAACCTGGGTGCCCAAACTGAAGCTTTTTGCAGGTCCATTTTAGCACTTTAAATGCACACTGTCCACATCCAGTCTGCTTCCCTATAATCTGTGATTTGTCCAGAAATTCCATGCCACTCTTTGGGTACTTTGACATGCCAAAACCAGGACAAGGCATGTCATGGTTTGGATGTGCAGCTTGGTGACTCTTCTCCGTAGCAGAAGGACCACAGGAGCTCCCTGCAGGGCTCACTCACCCCACCTTTGAGGGGTGCAGCACACTCAGGTGAGATCCTACAAGGAACCAACCTGCTCTTCCCACCCACTCACATCAATAACTGTGAATCCACTGTTTCTAGATAACTCCAAAGCAGGTAAAAAAACCCCAATAAACCCACAAACACCGGATTTAATGAAAAACTCAAAGCTGACCAGCTCATTATATCGATTCCTTGGCTAGAACAATGGGGAAGCTGTCAGCAGTGGTCAGAGCAGCACAGCCCTTTCACACCATGGCTACACTATTTTACTACACTGACACTATTGAACCAAGTCCCTGCTTTTTCTGGTAATTCTGGAGTCAGGCTGTGGGAGACTGGGACTTCACACGTGTTTTTGACTTGTGGGTTTGAATAGTTTAGCTGTGTTTGTGTTTTAAATAATGCTGCTACAGCAAGGATGAGAGAACTGCACTTTGCATTTCAAAATACCTTTCAGGGAACCGGATGACTCAGAGAATTGGGAACAGGATCCCTGTCCTTTCACCTCTTCCCTGCCAGTTCTAATTCAGGCAGGCCAGTAGTGGACAAAAAGTCACTCTGGGTGTCACCACAGCAGTGTGAAGTGCTTTGGGAACTCCATCCCTTCCCCTAATGGCCATGCACTCCTATCATACCCTGTTCCCTCCTGCACCCACAGCCATTATATTCAGAGCAACAACACAGAGGCCAAGAGGTGAATGAGCCTGAGAGTTAAATTACCTCTCAGCTACAGAGAGTAATTCTCCTAGACAAGAGGGAATGCAGTGATGCAACAATAACACTGCAAGTTCTCCCTGCTCCTGGTTATCCTCCTGAAGGCAGATACTCCCTTGTTTTTCCTTTTACTGTAGGAGATGTGTCATCTGCTGACTTGAGTACTGCAGTGACAGCAAATAAGATGGTGAGGGGCTTTCATCTGCCAAGAAATGAAAATGTAAACCTCTTAATTTCTGTGTAATGAATGGCCCATTAAATGTGGGTGAAGCCCAGGTGAATGAAAAGGTTCATAGATGTAATGGGACCAGATCTGCAGGCAGCTTCTTCAAGCCTGGGGTGCAGTCCTACTGCTCATCCGCAAAATGGGAGGCTGTCCTGAGAATCTGGGAACCGTGCTTGGATTTGGGTGCTCTGAAAAATCAAACTTCCTTGTATGAGAGCCAGAGGAGTCTGAAGCAGCTGGGAAGAGGCTCCTGCCTGACACCAACAGCCTGACACCAATGCATTCTGTCATGTGCAGCCTGAATTAAGTTACGGGCATTACCCACCAGGTGTGGTATCAGGGGTAATCAGGAGCTGCCAGCAGCCAGTGCTGTCATCACCAGGTTCTCACCTACACACATTAAATAAAAAATAATTCTAAATGCTACAAGGTCATGAGTTTTTAGAACAACTGATGTATTTTTATTTCAGTAGAATCCCTGCAGCAAACTTTGACACCAGTAGCCATATTTTGCAGAAAACATGGGTCAAAAATAATTATGGAGAGAAAGAGCCTACAGTCCTGCAAGTGCTGGGACTTCTTGCTTGCAGCACAGCATCTTCCTGGCATGGGAACATCACTCATACACTGGGCTGATCTTTCATGGGGTTATTAAGACCATTTTAGAAACAGATTGCAGCAGCTGTGGAAGTCAAACCAGTTGTCTTACACCAGATGTTTTGCCCTGACAGCTCATGCACATACTAATAATGCTGTCCTTATGCATGCTGAGGAGGAATGACAGTGTTGAGGGGGAATGGTCTCCAGCAGCATACTGGAATTTATTTGCAATTTTTATGCATCAATGTTCTGATATCTCTGTCTATACAAAATAAGACCCTGTGGATGAATAACTTTTCTGCCTGGCTTCCTGAAGAAATGAAATTCATTGCAGTAATGTTGCTGGCATGTCCATCTGGGTCCTTCTTTATCATTTCTATAACTTCTGAGACCTTGTCTGATTTCAACCAAGTTTGATCAATAACAGACTCAGAAGTAATTACATTTCCACACATTGCATGAAAATGGACAGGTAAATAACCCAAATTATCCCCACCTCTTAGAGAAGGGCTTTAGCTTGAATTCACGTGGAGAATCCATGTCAAAAGGAATACCTTGCCAATGCCCAACACCTGAAAAAGGTTTAGTCAGACACTCTGCCTTCTTAGAAAGAAAAGGAGAAGCTCAGGTAGCACAGGGGGAAGAGGAAGAGGTAAGCTGGGGGAAGGTGGGATGTGGCTCTGGCAGAGGCAGCGCGTTGTTAGGTAGGTTCAGCCGAAGAGTATCGACAGCAGTAATTGCGTGTGCTACACTAATTGCAGAAACACAAAATAACCAGCTGTGAATGAGACTGTTCCACACTGACTCCTTTGCATTTATTAGATTGTGCATGGAAATTAGCAGGTTGGTTTTTAACAGCATGAAGATCCAAGCCGTGACACAACGGGACAATAAGAGACTCTGAGGTGGCATCTTCGTGAAGGTGACTTCCTGAAGCAGTGACATTCAGGTCCAAGAGGTGACATGATTTCTCTGATGCCTTTCTGGGACTTGACTAAAACTGAATTAGTCTGTCTATATTTAACAGATAGGAGAGTTGTAGTATATTCCATGATGGTTAAGCCATGCTCAGAGAGAGCACAGCTGTATAAAAGACCTCCTGGAGGGTTTACATCCAGAGCAGGAGAGAGTAAAGATAGGAAGCAAAAATTCTTTTTATGCTGATACATACTGCAGTTCTTACACAAACCTGTGTTTAGTGCCCTTTTACAGTGACTGAATATGCATGAATCTCCCAAAAATATTTATGCTAGGACAAGCACTTATTGTTGAGTACTTGGAACTACACACCTACTAAATAAAATCAAATCACTATTTCAGAGAGATTTCAGGCTAATGGTAAGCATTTTCTAGGAGTATTTTTCAATAACACAAACTGTTGTCATTAAAAAGAGACACTTCAATTAAAATGCACACCCTCAAAATCTCCATGCCTTTATATATCTTCTAATGAAAAAACATGAGGGTTTTTGGAAATCAGGACTGTTCAATTGGTAGCTTTTATCAAAAATTATGAAGAAAAACAATAAAGAAGACTTGTCCACTTGTCTGCCCAGAACTTTTATTTAAACAAAAATTGTGATTCTAGCTTCTAATTTTAACTGTGTATAGACTTTATCTTAGTGTCACATGTGGATACTCAGTTTTATTGCTGACCTCTGAAATCAAGAGAAATAATAAAAAAGAAATTAGCAACTGGTTGTGGTCAGATCAAGAAATCAAACAAAGCCATTCATAAATTTATTATAATTCTGAACGCTACTTATTGAGGTTGAATTCTGATCTTTTTTTTCAGGATTTAGACAAATACATTCTAGCAGAGGATTAAAGGTTTTTTTCCCTCTGAGGTCAATGGCAAAACTTTAATGGCAAACCAGATGCTGGACCTGAATCAATACAGGAACCAAGCCCCATCTTCAGGTTATTAAAGAAGTTGTGAATTTTCCGTCTTACAATTTTACTGTAGAACTCCTTCTTTCTGCAGTTTTTTAAAAATTCTGATCAATTCTGTTCTCCCTTGAAAATTCAGATGCATTTAGTGAAGCATTGTGCTGAAACAGAGCATATTTATTGACAATGAAATGAGAGCAGTACGCTTCCAAGCAATTTAAAAATAACTCCCTTCGATTAGTTTCAATGCAAGGATGATAGCACAGAGGATTATTTTTCTGTTGTAGTAAATTATTTATGTGAAAGTTGTTTTCCTTTTAACAAGTAAATCTTCCTAGACACAATTGCATTAGGTCTCTTGAATTTCATAATGGGGTTATCAACGAATGCACACAGAGTTTCAAGGTAAGCCTCAAGTGAAGTTATGCTCATGCAGTGTAGGAAATCAGTTGCCATATTTCTGTGGGCACAGAGCTCTTCCATGTCCCTTGCCCCATAGGGGAGAGAAAATCAGGGCCTGATACTACAGGGGTTTTGGTTTGAGCTTGTGTGTGCTGGTGTTTATCCCTTGCCCTTTGTGGGAAGTGTTTGGTCAAGCTGTGGGAACACATTGCAGCTCTTGTGGGGAGAACAGCACATGAGACTTGACTGGAGCTCTCTTGGGAGCTGCACTGTGCCAGGAGCCCTTTGCCTGAAGACTTTATCCACATAACTGTGTCACCTCAATCATAAAGACTCTGCCAGGACATGATGGAAGGGGACAGGGAGAGCCCCATCTCCAGAGCCCCACAACAAACCCCAACCTTCAGGCATCCTGGTCCCTCAGGAGATGGCTGTCAGCCTCTGCTTCCACATTTATGTCCCTATTTCAGCACTGTTGTTTTTCCTGCACAGCAGGAATTTCAATATCCTGGTTTTATTGCCACATGAAAAAAAAAATCTTGTCTTTCTTCTGATGTCCCTTTCATTTTTTACAAATGAATGGATGATGCAGGGGTAACAGCCCCCCACTAGACTGGTGTTTGGTCCTCTCTGAGTTATGTAGTAATACATAATATTTGGAGCAGCAGGATACTCTGCAGGCCAATCATTCAGATGATGCAAAGTCAGGCACAGTTTATTTTCATGTCTTCTCCTGACATCTTTATATGCATGTGAGCTCTCTGTGCAGTGCTAGGGATTAACTGAAATCTCTCCAGTTTATATGGCACTTGTACAGCTCCAGCTTCTTGCTACATACAATACTGTGACATCACAAGCAAGCATCAAGCAAGAGACCCGTCTAAAGCTAAATTCTGGGGGCCTGTTAAAGGGTGCTCAGGGAACAGTGAAGCCCAGACTGGCTACAGGGAAGAATGGGGAAGGTTTTGACTGCATTGCATATCTGCCATCAAGAAAAATCAGACTTCTTGATGAGGGCACGTGACCAGAGAACAGTGATGCTCTTCAGAGATGAGAACAGGAGGAAAAAGGCCAGCAGAACACCAGAGTCTGCTTTGAGGACCAATTTACCAGCCAAAAGAGCCCAACATTACCTGCAGGTAAGGACCATGAGCAAAGGGAAGGGACAATGTCAGGGGAGCCCCACAACAGGAACTCCCAGCTACTACAGTTCAGCAGTGCCCAGGTGGAAAACCATAGGGCAGCCAGGAGCTGCTCTGACATTCAGATGAACTTTGTGAGCACACTGGGTTGCCTTGGTCACTGTTTCCATGCATATCCACCAAACATCCTGGTATCTACCATGGCAGAATAAATTCCTCTTTCTCTTCCTGACTGTTGTTTACTTGCCAGTGGGTCTTCCAGGTGGCTGAAGAGACCTGGATTCTGCCATTTCTTGGGAAGCAGACAACTTCATGTGAGGTGGAGAGATGAGAGAACCCTGAGGGGACCCTGAGAAGGTGTTCACAGTGACAGCCCAAGCTGTGCCAGACCCCATTCCCTGGCAGGGTCCAGGAAGTTCCCATTCCCCCAGAGTGTCCTGGCAAGGAGCAAGAGGAAGATGCCAGGCATGCAGGTGCAGGCATGACCATGCAAGTAACCACATCCAGGAACATTACATCTTACATGCCAAATGCTAGCACTTTGGTAAATGCAGCTTAGCTGTTTTCCATCTGGAAAATACCTGAGCCCATTTGCTTTATGGTAGCCCTTGTTCTGACTGTGAACAACCATATCTTCTGCTGATCCAGAAAGGCGTAGCCCAGCTGGATTTTCTCTACTACTGCTAAGAGGTTCCTGAAGTGGGAGGGGAATGATGTGTACCTAGTTTACAAGTGTGGAAAGCACTACATCAATTAGCTGAATAAGCAAGGTATTTATTTCAGTTCTGCAGTGGCAATGAAATTGAGAAGGCAGCCTGAAGTGAGTGCTCTGGCCTTTGGAAAACATTCTGTATTTTCCCTTCTGAGGTACTCGCTTCAGAAAGATCCATCAAATATTTGAAACAGCACTTTATTTTGTAGGAGAGAGTATCTTCAGCCTCAGAAAGGATTTAATGATCACCCATAAATAACAAGGGACTAAGCCAGGTGTTGGACAATGTTTGTCTACAAACGATGTTCTCTCTCTGTGGGGCTCATGAGGACCATGAATGTGTCGGTGGCAGGCAGAGCACCTCCTGCTGCCCTTCCTGCTGACATTGCTGTGTGGTGATGCTCAGAACCTTGCTCCAGCAGCGCAGGGAGGAGCACGGGGAGCAGATCTGGCCCCCAGGGCAGCTGTGTTGCAACACCACAGACCTCTGACTCTGCTGCACTGAAAACAGCAATTCTAAGTAAATTTCCAGATCTGAGCTTTTCTCACAAACTGGGGTGTTTGGTGAACTCTCTAAACTGCCAACACAATATATATGTCTATCAAAAATATTGGCTTGATACAAGTAGACGGTGACATACTCTGCCCACAAGTGCTTCTCCTAATTTACCCTTGAGAATTTAAACTTTCAGATAATTGTCCTTGGGAGTGTAACTCTTCTGAACACAACCATGGTTTGTATTTTTAACCTTTGATGGAGTATTTAGAGATATCTTCCCTTTCTTTTCTCAAATATAAGCCAGAAATTACATTCAATACATTAATTTAGACTACTTAATCTCTTTTGCAGCTATGTATATCTTGTATTTTTTTCTTTTATGAAAGCTTAGCTTCATTTTTGACTGTTTTAAAGCTATTTACAAAAGAAAAAGAAATTAAACAAACTATAAAGAACGTAGACTTAAATAATGAAAAGGCAGAATACAAATTAATGTATTATACATAGTTCTGTTGTGGTTTAATAATAAAAATGTTACTGCAATTAAACAAATTACTTTCTGTCATTCATAGTGATTCTTGTAATGAGATGATGTGTTAGGACAAGAGAGAACTTCTGAACATTGTTTTTTTAATTACCTAAGCAGAAAGTTTAGGAGCTTATGAAGACCATATAAGATTCTTGTATTTTCTGAAATTTTTGAGTCATGACTTGGAAAAATTTTCTGTTTTCTTTCCTAAAGAAAAATAACAAATAAATATTAATATATGCAGAATACTAAGAAATGTATTATAGTGAAATGCATTGTGCAAAGAGATGCTGGTCTTTCCACAGCCTTTTTTCAGCAACATCTGCTTAACAGTCTGCACTTGGAAAGGAACTGATCTAAATTACAGATGGGCCAAAACTGCTTTTCAGGGTCAAATTTGGCCTGATTTTAAAAGGCTCCTTATTGATTGAAATCAGGCAGAGGTGGATGAGGCCCAGTTCTCAGCAGGTGCCATTATGTGCTGCAGAGGGAGCTGCAGCCGGAGCCCTGCGCGGCCCCTGCCAGTTAAGCACACGCTTTAGTGCTTTGCAGGACTCGTGCCAGAGATCCCCAGCCCGTACAGGATGGAGTTACCAGGCTGATAGACATGCTCCAAAACAGGACACAAAAAGTAGCAGATGAAAAGCCTTAACTGAAGGCTTATTTTCTCCTGAATGGCCAAGAACAGAGTGGTCCTCTCAAAAGCACCCATGATTAAGATAGAGGGGATTACAGCAGTCACTGAGAGCTGCCACATGCAGTGCATCCTTTCTAACCTAAGAGAAAAGAGATTTGAAATGCTGATAGACCTTACTAATTCATATGGGCTGCAGGTAGACTACTGCAAAGAAAAAAAAACCTTCTCTTAAAACAGTCATGGCTGCTACACTTTACAAGATAATAATATGTGAAGGTAGCCTAATCTTTCTGAGGAGAAAATAAAAATTAATCTATCAACAAAAGAAGCAACCATAGACCCAGGAGGGTTCAGGGGTGACAAAGAGGACACACACATGCAATGCCAGCTCAGCCTTGGAAATCCTTGTGACAGATTCCGATTTGCTCATTTCTCCTGCTTTCATTTTTCTCCTGTCTTGGGTGAAGGGTTTGTGTTTAATAACATCATTTGCATCAGTGTGTCCCAACAGACCAAGGTACCAGGGCTGGGAGAGATTAGCATGGTAATCTCATTCTGATGGATAAAATTAGCAAAGATATTCCCCTGAACAGAGGGCTGCCATTGGTGAGCTGCTGTGCTTAGAATCAATTACTAAATTACTTTGAGCTCTAAGTCGACAGTAACAGAAAAAAATTGGCATCGACCGAAGTGAAATAAGATAAAAAATACGCGATCATTAAATCTCTCACTACAATTCGCGAATGTGACTCACAAGAACTGCACAAAAAATAAGGCAGAATTTAATTTTTAACAGTGGTCCCTGTCATCATTTCAACCAGAGCTGCTCAGTGCATGGGAGCACAGCTCAGCCTTGCTGCCTGGCAGCTCGAAGGAATAACTGGCCTGCTGGCAGCTTCCAACCTGGGCAGAGCAGTGGGGACTGAGAGCCTGAGGAGTGCCTGAGTGTGTGCAGGCAGAGCAGGATTGAGACAGGCTGGGCCAAGGCACAAAGCCTTCCTTCATCCTGCAGTTACCTGCTCCCTGTGCAAGCACGTCACAGGTACTTAATGCTCTGCAGACATAGAGAAGGGTAGGTCCCTGCCTCAGGAGGCACAGTCTGGAGGCTTTTCTGTGCATGCACACACAGTGTACAAAATTCATAGTAGTGGGTAGAGCCTTATATACTCAACTTGCTTGCTCTACCACAAAATTTAAAAATTAAATAAATCCTAATATTATCGCAAAACATATCTTAAGAGCAACATGATAATGTTTATAGCATAGCCAAGGGGTTAAAAATGACCAAAATCTCTGATCTTCAGTGTGCACAGACTATCACTACCAATGTGACGTGCTGGGCAAGGCAGAAGTGCTCTGCAGTGACAGAGATGACACCAGCACTTGCATTGCTATGGCTGAGCTTTTGGAAGCATCTACATCCTTCAGATCACTGAGTTTTGACTGCTCCAGCTGAGAGCAATGACACCCAGGTCTGGTTTTAAGCAAATGCAAGACTTCTGAAGCTTCTCCAGTTGAACACATACACTTAGAGACCTCTTAGATCACTAGCTGCTTTTACAGATATTCCAGACCAAAGTCACAGGAGCTGTACATAAATACTCATCCATCTTTTCTGGAATAAAGGAAATGTGAAAGAGAAAACTGAAACAATAATTACCATGTTACTCAGAGTGTAGGACGTGACATCCTTGCTACCTTTGCTACAGTTACGAAATAAATGGGCTTCAGAATGAAAAACATCCAACTAGCACGCGATCAGTAGGATAGCAGGGCTGCAGGAAAAAGGATACGTGAAAGAACCTTTTATGAGCTTTACACACTGGGAATCACAGTGGCACAAGTAATTGATAATATTATTAGCACAGTATACATATCAGCTGTCGGGATGTTATGAGGACTGAATCCAATCTCTGTTGAGGGAGTCAGGGTCAACATCATTAACTATAGATCCTGTCCTGGTTTACATATAGAGCCCTCGGGCCAAGTGTCTGCCAGATACATCTCTATAGATGTGCATAGCTATAGGACATACAGGGGGCTAATCACACACATCAGTAATAGACAACAAGCTTTTGTTTATCTGAAGGTTTACTGGAATTAACTGATTAGTGTCAACTTGACACAATAACTTTTGTCTACAATGTAGTAGATCATTTTGATGGTTTTATTGATGGAGTGTTGACTAATGTAAATTGTAAGGGTAGTTGAATGAAGTAGGAAACATTTAAGTTAAACAGAAATTGAAAAAGCCACTAGCAAACATATCTTTAAAATGTCACATTCTGCAGCCTTACAGATGCTATGATAATGATAACAACAGTAAGTAGGGAGAATTGAAAATGGAAATAGACACCACCTATTCATAAATTTATCTCTCACCTAGATCCTGAGAAGATATCCTGATGTTAAAACTAACATAAGATAAATTTGGCATATGTCTTTCTGAAAATAAAATCAGTCTAGTAAAAGAAAAAAGAAAATTAAGCAAAAATATTTATTTACCTAAAACCCATAGTGGTCCAATTAAGAATGAAAGTATGAAAAATATTTAAGAAAAATGTCTGTTGGGACAAAATTTCTTCATATGAATTCATTAGGTTCATGACATTATTTTCTGTTTCTTGTTAGATATAATTACTTTCTTCCATGGTTAAAATGGAACACACTGCTTTCCTCTGCTGGGTGTCAAATAGCTTTAATGTACCAGCCTAGGCTTTCTGTTCTCATGGCTTCACAGTGTGGTTAAGAGTTCATGATTTAAAACTACACATGATCATATTCATCTTCTAACATAAATAACAATAGGCTTCTTTTCTGGCTTAGCTATTGGATTATTTAGTGCAACTGTTGGGCAATCTCCTTTGAAAATAAGCTCAGGAAATACAGTGATTATGTTGTGAATGCTTCAAATAACAGAAAGATACTATATGGTCTACTATATTTATATTCTGCTATAAATATCAGAAAACTAATTCATGTTATTTTATAACTTCAAAATCACCTTTCTTCCCTTTCCAGGCAAAAAACTACTCTCCTCACAATAGCAAGTCAAAACCATTAAGCTAAGACAAGGGGGATACTGTGTGTCACAAACTGAAGTAATTAAATTTAGGCAGCATTATCAATGATGCCCAATTCCAACCGTTGAAGCTGCCGTTAGTAACCCCGTCTGTCCCTCTATCAAAAAGCTATTTATTCTTCATTACTGGCCATCCCTGGGTTATAGGGATTCATTGTCATTGTAGTAACTTAGAGGAGGAACAGTTAGTTCAATGATATTATGGAAATAGCCATTTCATAGCTCATGGGCAAAGAAGTATTGAGTCACAGTTGTCAGCAATGGTGAAATCTTGTCTGTACCATCACCCCTGAGAATTCCTTACATTTGTCTGGATTACAGCAGTGTAATAGAGAGGGAAATCGTGTCACTGGGCAAAGGTACCCCACTGTAGAGAGCCCATCCATGCAATTCCTGTAGAAGTCTGTATGCAAGGTCTGTGAAACTGGGACAGAACACGCTGTACCTTGGGCACACTGACTGCCCATTTAGATCAGAAACACCCAAACCAACAGGGTTCCACTCAGGCCATAGGCAAAAGTGTAATTATGCCTTGCTCTTGATCTGTCTCAGAGCTACTCCTGCCTCCTCAGCAGACACCAGAGCACATCTGAGAGAGCCTGACTTCCAGCACTGAGATTTCAAAAGGTTTTCTCTCACTGTCTTTAAATCTAAGGGTGTGCAAAGTAACAAGAGCTTATTATATGGAAGGCAATGAAAGTAAATGGATGCTTAGATTGGTTGCACCTTTTTTAAGAAACACAAATTAAATTTATTTACTTTGGGTGCTTTTTACCAAAGAGTATATTGATATATTCAAGAAATCACAGCCCTTCTCCAGCAACATCTAACTTAGCAGTTTTCTCCTCCATGAAAAAGGTTTGAACAAATGTTAGTGATACTTGACCGCTTATTAGACATAAACATATTCAAATCCATGTTTTTTTGAAATCAGCAATATAAATTTATAAATATAAATGCTTCCTTACTAGAAAAAGTAGCTTTAAATGTTTGGATGTTTGAGGTTTTTTTAAAGTTAGGAGAAAAGGCCTCAGCTTAGGAAAGAAAAATGTTTCAGGTGGTTAACTCTAGCCAAGTCACTTGAGCTGCACAAAAAAAAAGAATTTATATCCTGCTTTGTAAAGAAGGTTCCAGGCAAAGGTACATTACCTTTCTTAAATATTGTCGTTCATTTTAAACAGGATGTTAAAATATTTAGATGCTGATTTTCTGAGGCTTTTACATGCAGTTATTTACACTACAAATGTTGTATTATCATAAGATCAAGTCAGAAGCAGCTGATAAAATGCAAACACAATGCAGTGCAACTTACTCTTGTGCAACAGCTTTCATTGAAAACATAAAAGAGCATTTCACATGTAACTATACACTTTCAAACACAATTCTCAGTTGTGCACTGTACCACTCAGTTGAGCAGAAGTATGAAAAGAAATAAAAAACCCATTTGTGGTCTATACAATGGCCAGGTCCAACACACTACAGCAGCAGTGTGGAGCAGGAGAATGGCAGAGGATGACATCACTTTTCCTCATGGTGGCTGGGAAAGGTGGGTTTTGTGAGGCTCTGATTAATCCCTGACAGTTCCCAGAGAACTGGGAGGAAGCAGATATTGCAAGTGTAAGTGACAACCCAGAGAGATGTTAGGGACCTTTAGAAGGTGGAGCTGATGCTCTGTCAATGCAGGGATGTGCCTTACATGTGCAACTGAGACAGGTGTCACATGTATACACCCAAATTGCAATTATCAAATTTCTGTAGTGGAAAGGAGAAATCAGTTTAGAGCTCATAACATGAGATGTATAGACTTCTTCACCATGAACTTCAGCACAACATCCTTTTTCTACAGCAAATCTCCCAGCTTCTTCACTGTCTACAGGGTGAAGTAAGCATTTCAGTTCTAAGCTCTTATATGAGAGAGAATTTATTTTTCCACTAATACTTCCTCCTCAGACCAATTTGGAATGCAGTATCCTCATAAAATCTTCATCCCTTTAGCAACTTGTTTTTTCTTCTGCCCTCTGCTGTCTCCTTGTTTCTTTCTCTCTGTGTACATGATTTCCAGGAGATGTCTGAGCACACAGCTCTCTCCTGCATGCTTTTTCTTCTGCCTTAACATTTTCTTCAGAATTATTTTTGCCACCTCTTTTCTCATTTCACCAGCAACATAGTTCTTGACAGCTAAAGGTGAGTATTCTTATTGTTGAGTTGTTGTTTCCAAACACCACTGAAAAGTCTTCTGGCACCTTCTTCTGTCATCTTGCTAGAGCACTGAAAGAGATGGAATATGTAGTAATGGAAGATATTTCTTCCAATTTGTCAGTGATCTTGCTGTGTAGAAGCAATACAAAGTAAATTTGTGTCCACTATCAACGTAGCTAGTGCAAAAGTTCAGCATACTAAATAATATTAAAT
Source organism: Notiomystis cincta (assembly GCA_013398075.1). NCBI lineage: Eukaryota > Metazoa > Chordata > Aves > Passeriformes > Notiomystidae > Notiomystis > Notiomystis cincta. The sequence goes on from VZRX01014409.1 coordinate 33,767, forward strand.
ACACAGGTAATATCTTGTTCAAATATGGAAGAGTTATCTTGATCAAAAAATACTCTACAATCATTAAGACCAAAGGACAGGTCTGAATAAAAATACTTCAATGCACATTGTCCCATGATTCTCAATTGAATAGCAATCTTAAATTAGAATAACAAATTAAAAGAAAGTGTCAAAATTGCAAATAGTTATGAATTTAAAAGACTATTCATCATTATGATTTAATGATTTTTTTGGGTTGGTATAAATAGAGAATTAATCATGAGAGACATGTCTTGTATCTCAGCGAAATATAAAAGATGCATATTATATAAAATGAGGAGGAACAAAAGGTTTTGCTCATCCCATGACTATAATAATTGCCAAAATTTCTCGTTGGTTCAAATACAAAGAACTTCATTCAGAAGCTAACAAGGCCTTCTTCAAGCAAATTCCTCTTGGCCTAACCATTTTCTCTACAGTTTTCATAGTCTTACAGGCAAATCACAGTTGTCCAATGGCAAAATTCTTCCCTCATGATATACTGTTAGATATACATTCAAAGCCTTTGTAGGTATGTGGGGGAGTGTGCCTATGATGTAATGATGTGCAAAATGCAGAATACACATTATTTAAAATATAAGATGAAAATGCTATTTCAATCACTGCTAATTTGCATTTCATATTCCCAAAACATCGTAATACTATTATAAGGTATTGATCCAAGCATGACCATTTGATTTCGCATCAATACTAATATGACTTTTCTGTGATCTGTTGACATGTGGGATTTTCTGAGTGAAATACATACATACCAATATCCAACCATTTTCACTAGTAAAAGTGGATTCAGCTGTTCCACATGGTAAAAATGTCCCAAAACTTGAATTAGATTTTCCTGGTAGACTTAGATTTATGTTCTTATTGCTTTTCCCAAATCTCTTTCATTTACCTCTTTGATATAGTGGTGTCTTTCTGATACCTTCTGCTGGCTGGAGCCATATTCAGTATCCTAAGGACAAGGTATGGGTAGCAAAAGCAGTTATGGCATTCAGGAGCAAGAGTCCCTCAAAATCTCATTCCCATCCTCATTGTGGTTGTTCAGGACCTGACATAAATACTACTGGAATAACAGCCTTCCATTGAACATCTCTGAATTATGTAAACAATATAGTTTATTGTAAAACAGTTTTGCTTTGATGATTTTTGCGTACAGATGCCAAAATCATATGGTCCCACCCCCATATGATTTCTTCTCTCCCACTAAATAGGCAGACAGAATGATACCCAAATAGCCTTTAATCTTCACAGCACTGCTGAAGCACTTCTTCCTACTAAATCCCTGTTTTCAACATTACCCAAAAGTTTCAGCTGACATCATTCTGTTGGTTTTTCCTGGTGGTTGCCAACTTGAAACTTACTCAGGATCAAGGATAATCATGGAATTTTTTGGGTTGGAAGGGGATCTTGAAGAACACCCACCTTTTCTGCAGACATCCAGACAGACATTCCTTTCCTCACCTATACACACAGATGCCCACAGAGCCAATGCAGTCTCTGCTAAAGACAAGGCAACATCTCCATTGATTTACTTGGAGCAGGCTTGGATTTTAATGCCATGGAAAATCTGAAGGGGAGAAGGCAGCATGTCTGGGAAGAGTGCTGTGTGCTGATGATTTTTAGTCACTTTACTGTCACAGAAATCAGCACATAGAATGTAATTGCTTTTACATCACCTGACTATCTACAGGATCAGAGTAAAAACTAGAAAAAAATGGATTTATCACAGATTCATCCCAAAATGAGCCATGCCAGTTTCCTTGCAGAAGCCAAAGGACCTAAAGAACAGACAGAGGTTGTCATTTGTCTCAGGTTACATGTGCTTCTTTCTCATCATCTGCCAAGACCTGAAAATGGTCTACAACCTCAAAATCCAGCTAGAACCATTGCTGCTTCTGGATTGCAGGGTTACTGACGGGGGCTTTTCTGCCTTTGTTACCTATGACAGAGCTGTGACCCTTCTTGCCCACATGGAGTTATAGTTCATGCTGAAGACCACCAAGAGGGTGAAGTAAGGGTCCAGTCCCTGCATGGGACAGGTCAATATGGTTGTGACATTCACCTTGAGTTCCAGGCACCATTTTTCTGAATTCTTTCAGATGGAGTCCACTTTGCAGGAAGATAAACCCCCAAGAACTTCAGGCTCATATGGCTTCAAAAGCTCCTTCCAGCCCCTTTGGCCTTCTAAAACAAACCTGGAATATCAGAAGTAATAAAAGCAAAACTAAATCCAATGAGCTTACATTGCATAGAAGCAACATTTCTGCCCCACTCCTCCCCCCTGTCCCCCAGTTATTAGGTAAACACTTAATCAGGGCTCCAGAGCCTACCTAATAGGAGACAATTTCTAATGGCTGATCCATAATAATTTAAATTACATTGTGAGTTTCTTAGAGCTCTATCGTCTCCTGTTTGGTTCTCTGAATACACTGTGTATAAACACAATACATACTGGTGTACCTCCTACTATCTGCTTATTTTCACACATCACCTTATCTACTTTTGAAGATATCAGCATGTTTCAGTATACAATTACAGAACCTGAAAACTCAATTAAAGTGCTATTTACCTGAGTATCAACTAAAACAATGTCTATAAATGCACTAGGAAAAAAATTTCTTACAGATTGTAAATGAACTTTTAAGAACTGACCCAGTGCCAATCCTTTCAGCACCTGTCTGGATGTAGGCAATTATTTTAGTTAATGGCACAACACAAGGTCCCAGAGTACACACAAACACCCACACTTTCCAAGAGACATTCAAGCAGGGAGGAACTAAAAGGTTTTAGTAAAAACTGCAGTTTTGTTCTCATCACAAACCATTCATTTTGTCTGTGAATGTGAACATATAATTTACCCTTTATTAAGACTCCTTCACATCAAACATAATCAACTTCTGGAAGATATGTGGCCAGCACAAAAAAAATGACACAGTTTATATCTTATATCTGCTTTTCATATGAGTTCAGCTTTGTCTCCACTTGTCTCCAACAAATGAACACTTCTATATTGCCTTCCCTCTTCAATAGTACATGTCAGGTATTTTTTCTCCCTTTTCTGAAATTCTATTAGAGGGAGTCTGTGTTTGACCACTGAGGATATTAATGCTCTCCCCCCCAACACCCTTTCTGCCCTCCCTTAGCAAAAGATGGACCTTATATAACTTGAGTTTCAATGAAGAAGGCTGTGAACTCCTTTTGACTGCAATAAAATGAAAAGCCTGTTGATTAGCAGGAAGGCATAGGTATAGTTTCCGTGTTAGCACTTGGGGCTAACTGTAATAATTTGATTGGTTGGGTGATTGATTGATTGATTGATTGAGATAATTTTTACTGGGAGGCTAAAAATGACCAGCTGCCAATATTATATCACTTTTACATAGGAGCCTGGGACTGTCCATCAGGAATCATTTGCAAACTGGAATCTCACTTGGAAAAAAAAAATAGGCAGAGCAAATGCAGCCAAGCTTTGATAAGTTGTCTTACAGAAATAATATGGCTGATACAAAAAAATAAGAAGAAGAGCTACAGAGGGATGTAGCCAGGGCTAGATCCATGGTGGTGACACCCCAGCCAAAAGTACTGGTCTAGCTGTGGCCCCAGTAACAGCAGCTGAGAGGTACCCAGGGACTGTTAGTGGGAATGGAGCTCCAGCTTTTAGCCTGAGCAAACTCTCCCTATTCGAATCAGGAAGGAAAGTGTCCCAGCCCATTTGACTTGGTGTTCCTTGCTCATCATTGAAGGCTAATTACCATTAGTCTGTAAGGCATGCAGCATTGCTCTGACCTGCTGCTCCTGACAGCCCAGCAGGGCACGTCTCAGTTCTGTGTGGGAGTTGCTGTATCCTCCAGTTAACCAACACGAGACCTTTGATTAAACAGCTCAACACTATTTCCTTCTGCTAACCCGTTCCCTTGTGTGGGAGCTGGAAGTACCTTGCCTGAAGGCACAATACATCCCTAAAGGCAGGAATTCAGGATTGTCTAACCCTGCCTCCCTGTCACTGGCTTCTTATTCTGAGAAGAGAGGCCTTTTTAACTTTCCAATGACCTCTTGACTTAGACATCGTTATCCTTCACTGTGGGAAGAACATACCTTTCCATCTCTTTTACTGTCTCGTTCAACCTCATTGGATTCATTGACAGAAACAGGCATAGAAACATAAAATTGCTGTAATTGGGTCAGGCCATAGGTCTGATAGCAGCCAGTGATGATTGCTTAGAGAAAGAAAAGAAGGAGCAATGCACAAACAGAAGGACCCTTCCCTTTGACAAATCTCTGCTACCAGCAGTTTCAAGGCCATCAGAGAGCTGGAGTTTGTATCCAGACCATCAACTTAGGATGTAAATATTAAAGTACCAAATAACAGATAATACAAAAACCATTACTTTTTTGAACTCACAGATACATTTTTCATTAAACACAGATGTATATCTGTAATTGCATATGACACAGATCCTTATGTGTGAGTCATCAATGTGTTTTGCTGTGCTTCTGTATTTGCAAGGAGACAGATGGACTGGTCTTTTTTTTCCATAATAAGCATATAAAGTAATTTCTTTTTTTATCAACAGGATTTCCCTAATTATCTTTTAAGTTATTTTCATTGGACTCTTTCTCCTCCATCCTACTCTGTTTTTTATCAGAGGCCTCTCAATTTCTATGATCCAGTCCTCTTGTTCCTCAGCCTCATTACTGGCAAGGGTATCACACACACACTCCCTTCATTTTGTAACTAGGTTGAAGATCATCTTGCATAGGCAAGCTGCAGTCCTTTAAGCTATTCAGCACTATGGGCCTGTTCTGCACTTTGCTGAAATCACAATCTGGTCTTTAAAAGGTTCAGTAGGGTTTGACCAACTTCATCAAACTTAGAGGCAAGGCCCTGTAAGAGGCATTACCAAATCTGCCCCAGAGCACAGCACTGTAACTTGCTGGTTTTGCAATACAGTACATTTCTTCTGCCACCTGAAATACAATTCAGTCCTATTATTTCTCCTATATGTTGCTCTGCAAGAGCATCAAGTATCCCCAGACATAAAAGTGCTACAGCTTAAAAGAAGAGAAAAGGCATGATGTTCAGTGATATTCAATATCAGTATTCACATAACTGGGAAAAGCATTGCTTGCAAATCAGACTGTATCATTTGAAATGTGGGAGGTGTTTCTCTTCTTGTTAACCAGTGCAGGCTGGTGCAGGTAAAGTCACAGCTGGGTGCAGGTGGTTGGACAAGCACAATGAAACAGTGCTTTTGCTTTACCAAACATGCCCAGACTTAAACTTATGGTTGTGGGTTTTTTTGTCTCCTTTGTTTTTTGGGTTTATTTTAATTAATGGAACCAAAATCAGGCAGTTCAAAGGCAAGAAAAGGCAAGGCCTCCTCTCTCCTCAGTTTGGGGTCTACAAACCTCCCTGTATTTATTCCATCGGGGAACAAAGAAGAGAAGTGTCCAGATCTGGGTCTCTCTGCCCAGTTGGTCAGGAGCAGCAGGAGCCATCTCTGCTGGTGTCTGAGTCTCCACAGTGCTCTGGGGCTTGCTGTCCTTTGCTCGTCGCGACAGAGAGCTTTGACCCGGCCACATCTCTGCTTCTGGAGGGAAAAGCAAAGCCTTCTCTTAGGGCTATTTCAGCTCCCAGGACCCTTGTGCTGCCCCGAATGTCCTAGCAGCTGCCCAACGAGCATTTCTGTCTTTCACATCCTCTTCCCCTGCTTACACAATCTGCAGCTAGTATTTTCCTTTTCTCTTTTTCTCTTTCTTTTTTTTTTTTCCCTAATCGCAGAAAGGCCTCCCCGCCTAATCTAATTCCCACTCCTTTGTCACAAGCAGATGTCACTTTTACATCTGTGCGTCTGCTCAATCGCCCCGTCTCCTCCAGCCCAGCAGATGTTGCCGCCGCCGCGGCCGCCGCGACCGAGGGGAAAAGCAAAGCGCAGATCCCTCTGCTGGCCGCCACCCGAACGCCACGGCCGGCAGAGGGACGGAGCAATAAAATAGGATTATTATTATTATTG
>VZRX01014410.1:10924-57903 GCA_013398075.1 Notiomystis cincta
CGGCCGGGCCCGGGGTGTCCCCGCTGGAAGTGCCGCGGCGGCGGTGGGGGGCTGCGCCCTCGGGCTGTGCCGGTGGTTGCCCGCTCCGCGGCCGGAGCTGGAGCCGGGAGTGCTGCGCTGGGGCTCCCTCGGAGCCGGGCTTGCACCGCGTCACGCTCGGGACAGAGCTGTGCTTGGCTTTCTCAGCAGAGAAATGGTTCTTGTCTTGGAACGCGACTCTCCTTTACTCGTATTGAAACTCCTGAAGTGCTTATCCAGTTCCTTTGTAGTCGCTTCTAATTACTGACTTTATTTTTTCCCCCCTTTGGCTAAGTCGAGGAAAATTACTTGAAATGGTATTTTAGTAAGTTTCACTGTTAAGCGAGTGCCAATAGCAATCTTTATTTCTCTTTAACAGCTGTGGGGTTGGTTTGTTTGCGTTCCATATATGTACACATATATACACATACGTACCCATGTAAATATACATACAAAATTTAAAAGAACCTAACTGGTAGCAAGTAGGTTCTAAAAGCAACTGTTAAAACTCTATATAAACACAAATACATTGCTATCAAAATAACTTTCTTTTTTAAAGTGAAGAATACTGGTTATGAATGCTTGATATTTCAAAACAGTTTCAGCTGGGATGATTTCTTATAAAAGTTTTCTTGAAGGCAGAAGAGTTGTGAGGACAAATTGCTGATGTAAGGTAATTTTTCAGAGAAAAGAGGGATGGACCAATTAAGTTATAATTATGACATTTAGAAGAGGTGGTGCTAGTAGGGGCTGGAACTGACACGGACATTTTTTAACCTTTTAGTGCTTTTTCATTTCAAGACTTAATAATGTCTTTGGGGCCAGCAGGAGACTTCAAAGGTTCCTTTTGTGTCAGGTGTTAGCATTGAGAACAGAATATAGGCCATGTACTGAGGTCATACTTTCTTGGTGACTGTAAGTAGAAGTAGAGAAAAAATAAACTGTTCTGTTAAGCCTCAGATTTGCACAACTTGAAGCAAAAAAAGAGACTTTTGCTGGCCTTATTGTTTGTAACATCACCTGTCTGCTTCCTCTTTGTGCCTGAAAAGACAGCACCCCAAACAGGAAAGACTGCAGTGAAAGCCACATGATTTGGCAAATCTTTTACAGTCATTTATCACTCAAAAATTGATTTGCTTATTCATCTGGACGTATTCTAGATAACATATATCATGGACAGGTTTGTTTGTTTTGGTTTTGTTTTTTTTTGTTTTTCATGAGCTCTGTGTGCTGCTCTTTTTTTCAGAGGAGAGAAGCTGGCAGATACTGTTCCAGAGCAGCTGGATTGAATGCTGTCAGTTGTGTTTTCACTGTTGAGCTTTTAGATTGCATATAACATCTCTTGTCAGTGCCCTGCTTCCTCTATCTCTTCCTGAAAATGAGTTTATCAGAGCCAAAATTGATAAAGATTTTCACAGCCTTGTCTTGCCTCCCTGAAATGTTTTGCAGGACATTTTGAATCTGCTGTTCTGGTTCTGGATCATCATTTAAAGTTCACTGTGGGGTTTAGAAAAGGCTCCTGGAGCTGTTGCCACTCAGAACCTGTTCAGCAGCAGCTCGTTGTACATCAGTCAGTGAAGCAAGCTCTTCTTGGCCCCAGCCCCTTTGTCAGTGCACACAGCTCTTTCAAGAATAAGATGCATTTTTCTTTAAAATGAAATATTAGAAATTCTTGAAAATCAGGCACACATTAAAGAATGGATCAAAGGAATTGTGGTTTTGGGACTACACAAAGGCTTACTTTTGTTTATGTTAATAGCATCAATTACTCATTGGTCTTGAAAGTCTGAACAAAAAAAACCCAACCTTAAGAAACAATGCACTTTCAGCTTTTGATAGGTCATACATCCACTCCTGAACTGGTTATTGGTCAGATTCCTATCCAGTAGTGGTGTGCTATTATATTATTTCTCATGTTATTGTGAATGAATCTTATTGGGGTCAAGTGTCTACCCAGAATAACTCTTCAGAGAGATGAAATGTTCATGTGTCTTCTTTCATGTGGCCACAGTTTGTATTCAGCAAACTCATCCTTATGTTGCTGTGTCAGCTGGTCCTTAAACTGCTCGAAAGTCTGACCATTTTGGTGGTATCTGGCTTGCTGGGATATTCTGTGTGCCTTGGGGCACTCTACTGGCCATTGGTATGGTCGAGAGATTGGAAGTTGCAGATGTTTGGTTACAGAGTGACTGTGAAAACCAGACTTTGTTGAAACCTCTGAAATGATATATTGCTTTAAAACAAATTATGACTGGAGAACTCCCTCTGGTTGAAACTTCTCGTACCATTCAGGGCAAAAGTTCAGATGTAGTCTTGTCTCAAACTCAATGTTACATGGCCACAGACTGACAGTGGACAGTAAAAATCACTGATTTGAATAGCAGTGGCTCCGTTGCTCAGAGTGAAATTTTGTATCTTCATTCTGTTTGAAACTGGCAAGACTCTGTTCCTGTTGCTTGTTCAACCTGATAGTTTAAGGTGTGGAGCATCTAATGCTGTGTTTCTTGCAAAGTTGTGATTGTGATGGGACTGCTCAGGTGAGGTGCTTGGGAAAGAGGATCCAATTTTATGCCTATCTTAGATTGCATTAAAAACTCTGTCAAAAACTTTAAATGATGCACATTCATCACTGTCAGTTTTCTCTCAGTCTTTCTTTTTATTTTGTACTCCTGCCTTAAATGTACTGCTGAATGCAGTAATATGGGTGGATTACTGATATACACAATTTTGGAGAGAAGCAGCATAGAGGAGAGATTTGAGAATATTATGTGTGGTTTTTTCTTGTGCAACAGAAGTTTGTGTTCTGGTTGGTTTGTTCCTGCTTGGAAGCCTCAGCAGGGAAATGATGAACTTTATGTAGCCATTGAACTGGAGCAGTGTGGAGATGATGTAATAATCTCCACTTGCATATATTTTTTGTGCTTAAAAGGTAACAGTCTGGGGACAACAAGCATAACTCAGTGCCTTAAGCTCCAGGAAGAAAACACAAGTGGGACACTTCCCAACTTCTTGCATGACACTTCCTAGTAGCAAATTATTGCTTTCTCTTGTAGAAGGTGGGGAGGCTTCAAACTGGAGTGCAAGACAGTGCCTGTGTGTTCCTTCTGTCTCCCTCCTACCCCTTCCTTACTTCAGTGGCTTTGAATCTCCCTTCTGTTTTCTCAAAATGCTAAAGTTACTAAAGGTTGCAGGCTGCACTCTGAAGCACTGGCAGAGTTGTTAATGGTGTTGAAAGGAGAGACTTGAAATAACTCTGCAGATACATAGATGTCTAGCCATGATCAGAGGAGGCCGAGTCAGGGGAGTGCTCATGTTCTTTGAGAGTGGAAGACAAAAATATGTATTTTTGGGTTTTTTTTCGTTGTTATTTCGTGATCATGCAGGTTAAGTTTCTTCTTGCTGAGTGCCTGAAGGCCATTCAAAATGAGGAAGTGGAATTATTTGTGGCTTTGAGTCACTGTCTTATTGAATGTTTTCTTTGCTAGTTATCCTCTTAGAATATGAAGGCGCCCGTGATTGGGCTCGTGTTCGTTTCCATACCTTAACTGGGAATCTGTGGCTTGCAGTAATGATCCTGAGAACATCAGGGACAATACATTTATCTGGGCCTCAGGTTTGCTTTGTCCTTAAAGGAAGCATAATTTGCTTTCAGAATAAGAGATCACTTAGGCAAAGACCTGCACAGTTGTTGTACCTGGACAGCCTTTGTGGAGTGCAATGCACAGGCAGAGGTGTTGTCCTGGGCTTCATCTCAGGACAGATTAGTCCAGCTGTTTCAAAGTTTTATCCCTCCCTCTGTCCTTTATAAAGTTTCAATAATGCTTTATCCTGTTGTGTCCTGAAATGTGGGGGGGATCAAAGACAGCCCATTAAGGTGTTTTGTTTAGGTTTTGATCCTCTTGTACTGTTCTGTCTTAACACTGAGTGCTGTCCTCACACCCTGAGCTCCAGCCCAGCCACATCACTGCTGGCTTATTTCACAAGGAGTTGCCTGTTCTCACTGGCTTCTGGCTGTGATGTTGTAAATAAGGATGCTTGTTTTTTATTAATTCTTCAACACTGCAGTATCCAAGATATCTCATAGAATGGTGGTGAAGAGACACGGGAGGGGGCTGATCCAAAGATGAGGTACCAAATTCTCAGTTACTGGGTTTGGAGGAAGCTCCAGTGTCTGTGGTATTTGCACACAGCTGCAGCAGTACCAGAATCCTTCTACCAGAATTTTGTTGCAAGACAGGGCAGTCCCTTGAAGGAAAGGTGGGAGGCACAGTGTAAGAAAGTGCACTGGAAGATATTAAAATACAGAGAAAGTACAGTGGAAAGAACAAAAAATGCTAATGTGACCCATTTAGAGGAAGAAGAATAAAGGAGGTTAAGTAAGTAAATAAAAGCAGAAAGCTCACAGCACTGGCTCAATCTCAGACCAACCCATGCAATTTCAGTACTTCCTAGTAAAGATGAGGAATCAATTGGGGAAAATAATTTGTGGGAGTTCAGGTAACTTTTCTGTATGTATCCATATATTTAGTTAAACTTTCCCACAGACATTGAAGGTCTGTACTGCTGAAAACCTTGCCTTTAGTGGCAGGATGCTGACCACTTCCTTTTCCACGTGCTCCTCTTGCTTGGTTGGGAGGTGGAAGTAGGAAAAAAATCCCAGAGAGGAGCGGTGCTCAAAAACTGTTAAACATGGATCCATTTGGAGAATTTTTTTTTTTCATTTATATATATTTATTTATGTTTAGACTGGACCTATGTGACTACAGTGGTTTATATATAATTACAGCCTACTTCATAGTGTTACCAGCAGTTGTGGCCAGCCATGCCCCATGGGTGGAACTGGCACTCACTGGCCCTGAGCACCTCACTGGTGCCCTTACTGGACAGGGCAGCTGCTGCTTTAGTGCTCTGCCTGGTGCAGGGCTCCTGAAATAACAGCCAGGTGAAGGTGTAGAGGACATAATTCAGCGTGGCAGACTTGGAGGGAAAGAACCTCAGGCAGCTCTACTGCAAGCAGGTCTTATAGGAAAGTCCTGAGTAGTTGTATAAAACCATTGATTAGCATACATAGTAATTTTCTTCCAGTTTATACCATCTTGTGGTGGAGCGTGTATTTAAAAAGGCTCCCTTTTTTTATTACAGTCTTCTAGTTCTTGTTTTGGAATTGCAAAGTGAGGCCCTTCTGAACCAAAATAACTTTCAGAAACAGTTTTTCAAAGCACAAATGCTTTCAGGAGGCCAGCATTGGACTGGTTAAGGAAAGATGAGATCTGGGGGCAGTAATCTGTAAGTTGTACCCCATCCTGTAGGTGTACATGTATTTGCATTAATACACTTAGTGCACTGGAAGTGCTCAATTTAGGAAGTATTTAGTACTAACTGGTACATACTATCTCTTGTTTGGGGCATCTGCCCTTCAGGATTCAAATATGTTCAAACCAGAGCCTGTGCCTGCACATGGAAACAGAATTAATACAAGTTGGATGCTTGGCCTTATTTCTCCTTTCCTGGCTTAAAAGGAGGGCCCTTCACACTAACAGAGATCAGCAAAGGAAAAATAGATTGGTTTTTAAACAAACACATGGTTTGAAGTTGTTAAAACTGCAACAGAAGAGTCATGTTAAGAAAAAGAGTAATTCTATTTTCCGCATTTTTCTCGACTGCTTGACGCAAACCAGAGGTGACCAGGGAAGTGTGATCTTGCAGATACCCAACAGAGACTCCCAGAAATTGCACTGTACTGCACTTATCCCATTGGTGAAGCTGTGCTTGCTTTAGGTTTGAGCAGTAGTGCTCAGGAAAACATGCCTCTGTCACTTAGGGTGTCCTCTTCACAGCGGTGGACTTGCTTTCATTCATTTTTTTGAATTTCCTTTTCATGCTGCTTGGAGACTTTTGTTGTTGCACTTGGCTTTAAGATGAAGAGCCAGTTTACAAAGGTTGATTAGGTGCCTGTTATGTTCCAGACACAAGTACAACCTTAAATGTGCAGCTTAATATATGCAGACTCTCTGGGCTTCCCAGACACATGTTACTCTGTGCATTAATGTGAGGATTTTAGTTGTTTTCTAAAGCTGATGGCCAGCTTAAGCTTTCTGTTGGTTTCCTTGAGCTTAAGCTGCTTTAATATTTTGCATAATTTTCAGTAGTAAAGCAAATGGGAGAATCAGTGAGGAGGTGACTGGCCTGAGAAGAACTAAGGGGCATATTTTAGAGTCTACAGTCATGGTTTGAGTACAACTGTTTAATTAGCTGTACAGGCATGCATGTTGCAAGTATGTGCCTCCTACTGTGAATTTATTGCATGTGCTTGGTAAGCAACTTTCAAATACTTCTGATTGTAGTGTTTGAAAAATTGCTTTTAATTCAGAAATGAGCCTGGTTTATGCCAAGATCTGTTTTCCTACTTTGAGGCTTTTGATGCTTGCCTGCTTTAAAAAAATACACACAATAGAAAGTGTTTTAAGTGTGGCTGCTTCTTCTCTACTTCTCACTTTATCCATTCCACTCTGCCCCTCCTCCCCCAAGCAGAAGAGGCTCAAGCCAAACTTGCAGTTGAGTTCACCTTTGGAACTGCAAGTTCTGAGCTTTTAAACTGTCTGCTTTGACACATTAAGAAATGTACCTTTGAAGGGCTGAATTGGAAATGTAGAAGGTATTCTGTTTGGTTTTTATACACTGATGGGTTAATTTCACAGTTCCATGATTCATGGAGAAGAACATCTTTTAAAGGCTGTGAAGTTTTTTAAATTTTATTTTATTTTCCTCACAGAGGCTGCCCTTGAAGATTTATAGACTTCTTGTTTGGGCCTGGCTAAATGGTGGCACTCTTAATTGGGTTTAATAACAACAGCAGCAATAATAATACCTGTATGTCATAGATAAAACATCAATATTATGTATACAGCATGCCAGTTGTGTGTACTTGTTCCTGCTGCAGGAGGTTTTACCTGTCCTTGCTGGCTTTGGAGATGAGGATGGAGCTTAGGATCTGCAGTGTAGGAATTGCTGCCCTTTCCTTGGGCACACTGGGTTTTCTCTAAAGGATGTGTGTAACAGGGAAAGGTACTGGTTACCACTCCAGTATTGTATTTTAATACTTTCTCATACCTGATTTGTATTTATTTAGAAGCCCTTTAGAGCAGATGCTCCCCTGCCTGCTGTGAGGGTAAGGAGTAGATGAACACTTCAGGGTCTGGATGCCAAGCTGGCAGATATCCTGGATGATGTGTGGCAGGGCTGGGAGCAAGAAATGAACTCCTGAAACAGTGCCAAGAGATGCTGCTGGGTTCAGTATTTAAGAGGAGCCAAGGTCTGGAGACCTCTTTTTGCTCACAGACAAGGTATCCCCAGTCTGGCAGCCAGCAGTGTTTTGCCTCCTTAAAGGATACTCCCTTTTGCATCCCAAAAAAACTGTATCTGAAGAAAAGACATTGTGGACTAGTTAATGCAAAAGAACTTTCAAAGTATGATTGTATTTTGGTTTTCCACTCTTTTATTTGAGAAGGCTACTCTGCCAGAGTTCCTCCTGCCCCCATTCATAACTGTCAGGGATAATCCTTTTGGGGTTGGATATTGGGAATTGACAGTTTTTCTCTGCAGTGAAGTAACAGGGTCGTGGTTGCAGACTGGGGTAAATTTCTCACCCCACAGCTGAATCTCCTCAAATAACCAAAGTCAAATGAAGTGGTCTGCTCTCCTGTTGCCTACCACTCTTGTTATCTCCAGGCAACTGTGGGAAGGTGATTTGACATCTTTCTGGACAACTCTAGTATTAAACACAGATCCCTGATGTGGAATAGTCAGCCATGCAGGACAGACAGAATCTCTGTTTCCAAAGTCTGTGTGCAGTGTTTGTTTCAGGGGCTTGCAGAGGAATATTCCTGGAATCCAGAGACATCCTAGCCTTGGAAGTTGTATGGGAAGAAGCTACTGTCCTTTTCAGTGAAAGGGCTGAAGTGTCCTGAAAGAGTTAAGCTCTACTTAGCTCACTCATAAGGTATTTAATATCCTTATTAAACCCAACTGCTGGTTCACTTTTTTTTCCTCTTCTTATGTTGAATAAAATTTCTTGAAGAGCTGAGCCTCTGCCTCTCAGATCAGAGGCTCACATGTTGAAGCTGGCAGTGCTAGAGGCTAGTTCCTATCTGTGTGACAGCATTTTTAATTTAACAGGACCGGCTTTGATGTTCTTGAATATTTATAGGCAGCTTCAGATCACTCCAGTATGTATTCTTTTTAACTGGAGCAGAAGTTCTTCCTCACACAACAAAATTTCTTTCCCTCTGTTTACTCTTTGGTCTCTTTTGGATTTGTAGCCATCAGAGTGGTTTTATGTTACAGAAATACTGCCTAAATACTTGCTTACAGGAGGAACCACTGGATTTCCTTTCTAGTTCCTGCAGCTTGGGGATAGTCCAGTAACTGGATTGTAGCTCCTTGTTTGAGCCTTGCCACAGACACATTGTAAAAGAGATAAATGCAGTAAAACAGAATTTGAGGAAAACCCAGTTCTGGTGAATCCCTCTCCACTTTCTGTGTAAGCTCAGGTGGGTCTGCAATGGGTCAGACCTGAAGTGTCCTCAGCAATCCCAGAAGTGTTTGTCATAGACTAAGGAAAAGGAGCAGGTTGTGGCTTGGAGAGGAACTCAAAATTTAGGATTTGGCTCTCAGCAGGAGCTGATCAGAAATTATGGAAAAAAGTTTTAGAAGGAAATTGCCACTTGAATCGTTTGACTTGCATGAAACTTTGACCAAACTGGGGCAGGAGTCCTAAAAAAGATACCTGATGGGTGAGCTTTCAGTCAGGTTTAACCCATCTCAGGCCTCTGCCTCAGTGACTTCCCTGCCCCAGTGGCCCCCAGGCTGCTCTGAGCTGGCTCTGTGCTTTTAGAAACAGAGGTGTGGGGGTTTGGCACTTGAAATGCCACTGGGTTTTGGTGTCTTATCCTTGTTGTGATTTGACCTTTGGCTTGGTGGTGCCACAGGAGACAGCACGTGTGCCATAAGAAAGTGTTCACCAGCTTCTGCTGTGGACTTCTCTTTTCCTCCTGCCTCTGCCATTTCCCTCCTGCTTTGTCCTCTCAGCCCCGTGTTGTGGATGTCATGTGGACTCCCTTTTTACTGATGTCCTGACCCACAGCAGCTTTGCTGTGGCCAACTGGGACAGCCAAGCAATGGCATTTTCTCCTGGAACTTCTCAGAGTGGATGCTGGCAGTTGAGGCAGATTCCTGTATCTGCTGCAGTCACTGTTTGTTGTGAAGTTCTGTACACTTTGTGGTGCAGGATGATCTCCTGGCTCAACTTGGAACACCATTATTGAAGTAACAGATTTTTTTGTGTATTATTTTGATTTAATTTTATTTTGTTTTAATGCATGGCCTACAGAGGAGAAGGTTTGTGGGCTTAGGCATTTCTGCTGTGGATGCACTTCTCTGTTGGTACAGCCTGTTCTAGTTCAGCAAGTGAAATCAGTGCCTAGGTAGATAAATAGCACTGGAAATCAACCACAGCAGGAAAGTGCTTGCTTGTCTATTTAACATAAGAGGTTTGCTCAAAGAGTTAAGTTTCTCTTACTATAGAAATTAAGCAGGGAAATAGAGACCTGTAACTTACTAATGCAGCAGTGAGAGTTTCTGAAATACACCAGTAGACAGAACTTTGTAATATACAAAACTAGGGAAAGAACATGATACTGCTTCTTGCCTAACAAGAACAACAACAAAAAAATCTGCCTGTGGCATCTAAACATCACTTTTTCATAGTTAATTTTAGGTGAAGACCTATTTAGAAAGTGAAGCAGTTGTGTGGTATCTTCAGGAGATGTGTGTTCATGTACCTGCTGTTAATGCTGGTGTGACACCATCACCTGAACTGCTGGAGCCATTTCAGTGCCTCTGTCTAGGGATGGGTGGATGAGATGGAAACTTCATTTTTCTTTAGGTCCTTCCTCCATGTTGTTAACAAAGGTAGTTTTCCTTCTCCCTACATACCTGAAATATCCCTGTGAGACAGGAAAATCTGTCACATGTGGAAATACTCAATGCTTCTGTCTCTGGGAAGGCTCTCTCCAACAACCACAAGTTGTACTAGGGGAGGTTCAGATTAGGTATAAGGAAGAAAATTTTCACAGAGAGGGCTGTAAAGCATTGGAAGAAACTGCCCAGTGAAAGTGGTGATGTCACTGTCTCTGAAATTGTTCAAAAAATGTCTGGATGGGGCCCTTGAGGACAAGATTTAGTGATGAACATGGTGGTGTTGGGTTGGCAGTTGGATGTCATCTTAATAACAATTCTGAGATTCCCTCTGTCATTGTGCTTTTGTCTTACTAGGAAGTAATAGCAGTATGCATCTAGTTAAATGTCATTGCAAGGAGAATTTTTGCAAATCAGATTATTTTTCTGTCCTTAAGTTGCACTTGGTGTCTTAGAATTCAACTTAGTGAAGCTGGGAAAATATTTGCTTCCTGTGTAAGAGATAAAACACATTGGGTGGAAAGCATATTGCTAGTAAATAACCTTTTTTTGTCAGGGTAGGTACCACTGCTTAGCAAGATTTTTTTTTCAGCAGTTGTATTATCCAAGCACTGGTGAATGTTGAAATCTTGGCATTATAAACATATTTCAGATAAAATAGGCTCTGCAGCCTTTAGAACAGAATACACAAACTGATGCAATCTGTTCTTATTCTTAAGACAGAATTCTGACCTAGGTTAGGCCTAGTCCAGGTAGGAATGACTGAGGAAAGCAGTAGGAATTCTGAGAATCTGTCAAAGGCAAGTTGTGGGGCAGGGAACCTGACTTTTTTTATAGCATTCTTGCCAGGGAAAAAATGCTTGGAACAACAAATAAGAGATGCTCAGGAGAACAAGAGAGAAGTTGAACAAACCTGAGAAGAAAGCCCTTCTAAAGCAGTTGCTGGGGTACAGCAGACTGTAAACACTGCCCAGCTGGAGAAGATCCTTTGGCACTCTCAGAGGCATGGTGCTTGTGGCTGCTCTCCTTTAAAGAATGCTTCATGAGCTGTATGATAGAGAAATTTAATCTTTGTATCAGTGTGATAATGTGGCATATCCATGCCCAACTGCTGGGCTCTGTTTCTCAGCACAGAATAGCATTTCGTGGTCTGGAAGAGAATCTCTAAGTGAATTCACAGGTTTTTGCTGTTTGTGTTACATGGAATTAGCATTACAAACTGTGCCTCTAGAAACAGGAGTTGGTTTTATTTACCTTTTCAAGCTGAGACAGCTGATAGAAGAATAAAATTTTAAAAAATCTATTTAGAAATAAGGCAACTTATATTAAAAATACATTTATTTTTTAGAGTAATTGCAAACATTTTCAGTGCTTCTCCTTCAGCTTCTTAAGGATACAGAGTACCTTTAAAAGTGTGTAGTAATCTTGAAAGCAATTAAGAATGTGTTGTTTGACTGTGTCTTTGTGGGTAGGTACCTGTGTTTTTGTTTTAGTTTGGGTTTTGTACTGTCCATTTAGAAACCTGTCAATGAAATGTCCTTGCAGATGCTGAGGGATGGCTGCTAGCAGTGAATGAAGTGAATTATTGGAAGCATGAACAAAATGGGTTAGAACAAAACATATGCTCTGCTTTGCAACAGGTGAGCATATGCTGCCTAACTGAAATGCTGGAGAGGATTGCTTTGAATTCATGCATGTTTTAGGAAAATACTTAATGTTTCCTGGTGTTGGCCTGTTCCTGTCTCCCCTTGGCTGCTGGGGAGTTGATCTCTGATGTTAAGACTCTAGGATCACATTTCTAGTGCTGAGGCAGGTACCAGATTATTCAGTGGGTGAATAAACTTCATTCACAGTGTTTAAAATTTGGCAGCTGATCCTGGCAGAGCAGCAGCTCTCCCCTGCTGTCCTGCAGGCTGCTTTTCCAAGCCCTCCTTGTTGCTCTGGGGAGGATGGAGAGGAGGTGGGAGCAGCTTTCTGGAAGGGCTCTGGTGCTGGTTACAGCCTGAGGTGTGTTGTTTCTGGGGCTGGCACCTTGGTTACAGGAGCCCTGGTGGACAAGCAGTGCCTGATGTTAAATCTGGAAGAAAAAAATGAGGTTGGACCTCTGATTTCTTTCCTGGTGCTTTCTTCTTGCCTTTGAATTCTCACTTTGATTCCTTTTAGTTCTTGTGTGAATTCTCAGGGCACTACCAAGGAAACACAAAGCTGTTTCTGAACTTCAAGGTGAAAATGATTTGCAAGAAAATTATTAAAAGTTCATGATCCTAATGCTTCAACCCCACACTTCTATAATAATTAAGACAGGAAAAAATTATAATAACCTCTAACTAATTCTGAGTTAATCTTTATGTAGCTGAATTTCTCTTCTCATCTATCTGAGGGTAGAGAAGGAAGCTTTGGTTTGCTTTGAAATGTGATTGTTTTAGTCCTGCTGTTGGAGGTATTTGATCAAAGCTCTTTGTTATATCTAGCCTCAAATGTGCAGTAAAAGAGAATTAAATTAAGAAAAGAGAGAATTTCTTGTATGTGATGCTCCTTAAGTATTACTTTTAGTATGTCTTACCTCTGGTCCCTTGGTATGGACCAGGTCTCAGAGGACACTGAAGATGGAAATGAAGATGGTGTAGAATTTTGGAATTCCCAACCCAGCCCTGTTAAAATAATCACAAGTGCCTGAGTCATGGTTATCCTTCAGGACAATTTTATAGGTGGCACTATTTCTGTCATGTTCTGATGTTTCATGATGAAATTGCTTACAGATTTCTGCAGGCAGAGAAACAGGGTTGGTATTTTTTATCCCAAGAGACCTTACCTTTCTTGAATAAAGCTAATTAGTAGTGCTTTGGAAATCAGTTCAGTGCCCTTCTTAGGGTCAAAATTAGGGATTTGACAGAGAGAATTAAAGTGCAAATAAGCAGATCCAAAAGTTGGCTATTCAGACACATGTTTCAAAGTTCCAGCAGAATTTACCATTTTTTTTGCTCTAATATTGACCAAAAGATGGGCCATGCATAAATGGTTTCATCAGTGTGCTAGTCTGTTAGCAGGCTATAACAGAATCCTGAAAATTTGTCAACAACTCCATTTTACAGCATACTTTGTGATAAGAAATGTTTGCCAAGCACCTTTCCCCAGCCTCCCTGCCCAAAGCCAAATCAAGTTTCTGAAATTGTAGTGTGAGATTTTCAGCTGCTGCATTGATTGAAGAAGTTTCTGGACTGAAAATGAGAAAGGCAGAGCTTCACTTCCCTCTCACTTAAATCTTAGAACAATCATTTAACTTTCAAAATACGATTTAATGGCTCTTTTGGGCCTGACACATCCCCTTGCATCAATCACTTGTGCAAAGATGTTAATACTGCTTCCAGGTAATGGTGAGCTGCTACCAAATATTTTGGATTCTGTCTGGCCTTCCAGTTGAGCACTGGGAAGGACTGGGCATGACAACTGATCTTGAGCACAGTGTTGGACATTGAGCCACAGGCAGTGCTGCATGGCATCCAAATTCCCTGTGACACACTTGCCCTTGTAGCTGTCAGTTGCAGCACCAAAGTTTTGCAAACATCCACAGCTGTGTTTTCACTGTGCAGCTCAACTGAGTTCTCTCTGCTTTATCTGTGTGGGAGACCTGCTGTTGTGATTTGCCCAAGCTGTTTCCATAGTCTTTGATAAAAATAATTTAAATTTTGGGTCTCCTGTCTATGTGTAGAGTTGGTGCTGACTCGTCAGGCTCTGCTGCTGAGTGAGTGATGCAGCTGTTGCAAATATTAGCCAGTAGTAGTGAAATAATGCAGCACATGGAATATTTTGAGTGGGAATTCAAAAACTTGAATAATGCAGAACTGGCTGGTATTTCTGTATGTTCTGGTGTAAATTGCTTACCCACATTTTGTAGAGATGTTCAGTGAAGGAGCTATTCAGGCAGCCATATGAATTATATATATTAGGGATGCTTTTTAGCCAGTTTCAGGTTTGCACAGAATTGTTTGACAGGTAACTTTCCAACTTGCATTCAAATAAGTTTTTATAGGTGGTAACCTCTTGAATATTTAAGCCTTACTCTGTTTGTCCATCTTGTGTATTGAGATAGTTTTTCTACAAGACCTCTCATGATGAAATTAACAATTTGATCACATGAAATGCTCACAGAGTTGTAATTTTACAGGTTTTCTTCAGTTCTGACTGTTCTTAACTTTGAAACTGTAGTTTTGAAACCTTAGAGAGGTTGGAAGAGGCAGCTCATGGGCTGCATGTTAAAGATTGCTGAGAGTTTTAGGACAAGAACTCGAGACTGTTCTGCATTCAGCAGAATCAGGTCTGAGGCAAAAACACCTGGCTGTACTTGATTGCCTTGCACACCCACAGTTTGTGTGTTTAACGTGCACACATCAGTTTCACTGCCTGTGTTTTCCCCTAATGGCAATTCTGTCCTGCTCCCAGAGCTTTGGGACCACCTCCAAATAAGGGAGACTGCTGAGAAAAGGGAGAAGAAAAGAGAAATTTTAATGCCACCAAACAGAAGGCAGTGTGGGAATGCAGTTATTTACTGTGACAAATTCCAATCCTTATTACCAAAACTGTCATTGTGGTGGTGCTGCAGCAGTTTATTTAATCCTTGAGAGGAAGGGATTTACCTTTATATACCTGCAGCACTCTCCAAAGGAACCCCTTCTCCATCCTGCAGATACAGGATAACTTCTGACAAAGCAAGGAGGAGTTGAGTGTATCTGAGCTTTGATTCTCTCTGTTGGTAACAAGCTGCAGTTATTTGAAGTATCAGCTAGGCATATGAGAGAAAAGAAATATTTCAGAAGTAAAATGTCCAAAGTAAAAATGCAGCAGTATCTAACCCTGTGTTGTAATCTGGATGAAGGTTTTGGCAGCATATCTACCAGGTTTTGGGTGTTTTAAATACAGATGTGCCTTAGTAAAGGAGATGCAGTTTTAGTTTGAGTGTAACCTTACACAAATACAAGTCAGACAAGCTCCAATATAAAAACTAAAGTGTAGAATAAGAGCATAATTAGAAAAATGGCATGGACAGCCTTACTGTAAGCAAGAGTCTTGTGTTTAATTAGTAGGCAACCTCTGTTGTTTAATAACCAAGCAAAAAGAAGCTTGGATACAGTAAATCTCAATGGTTTTTGCAGATTCTGTAATTGAAATAGATGAGTCCATATGCTTGAGTATATATGCTGATGTCAGACAAAATGAGTGGCTTGTTTGAGATCAAAGTTCACCCATCTTCTGTTCATGTAAAGATGAGTGCCTTTCCCTGGATCTCTGTGTGGATGGAAGGTGGGTTATAAGTGTTTGTGTACAATCGTGAACCATCTGGGCCTGAAACAAAGTTGTGACCCCTGGGAACAGAAGGGGAGTGGTGGGCAGTGCTCCACTCCAAGTGGGAGAGAAATAACTGCTGAGTGTGGAAACTCAAACTTCATGAGGAACTTTGGAACAAAAGTAATTAAATTGGTCTCATTTTTAATTTAAGAACAGCATCATTCAGTGTCTACCTTTACAGTTGTGTCTCAGCATAAAGGCAGCCTGGCTATTTTCATATTTTCTGCAAAGATTTATTTGAGGTTTCATTTGTGAGGAAGCTGTGCTCCAGCTTGTCACTGCTGTGAGAATGGGTGGGAGGCCAAGGGAAGCATTTAGTTTACTGGAGTTTGCTGGATTTGTGGGATCCTTTGGCCCAACTTCAGAAGGTAATTAGATAGTTAGAGCTGACTTGACATTATTGAAGAGAAATGATGTCTTCTGGCTGTTTCAACAAAACTGCAATGTGTTATGGAAAGTATCTGTGTGATATTAGGAAAAAATTCTTTTCTTTGAGGATGGCAAGGCTCTGGCACAGGTTGCCCAGAAAAGCTATGGGTGGGTGTCCCATCCCAGGCTGGATGGGGCTTGGAGCAACCTGGTCTAGTGGAAGGTGTCCCAACCCTGGCAGGGGATTGGAATGAGATGAGCTTTAAATTCCCTTCCAAGCCAAATCATTTAATGATTCTATGGCCCTCATAAATTGATTTCATGAGCTCTAATTTTTCTGACCTCTTTCTCACCTCCAAAACAACAGGAAGGGGAAGTGGGAAGGTGACTATTGGCATGTCACTTTTTAGTTAAGTCATGAATGCATCAGACTTAATGTTTAGGCTCCTGGTAAATTTTTGTTTTCTTTACACAGAAATCCCTTGCTGAGGGCAGGGATATTGGGTACTTAAGAGTTAAATAATCTTGCTTTGGAAGCAGCTGAACAGTTTACACTCCTTGCTGGGCTGTACAAAAATACTTTTCCTTTGAAGTACTAGGAGGAGCGGCTGAGGGTAAAACCTGGAATGGGGTTGTAGCAAGCAGTTAGCAGTGGGCTCAGCCTGGAGCTGCAGCTGCAGCTGCACAGTGAGATGGCAGAGAAGGTCGGGGTCTCTTGCTGTCCTGCCTCACTGTCTCAGTGTGAAGGCTCTCTTTCTGAAATTCTTCTAATGCTATTTAGTTCTTAAAATTTTTTGGATTAGTTCAGATTGCAAGAAATACAGATTAAAAATTCCTTTCCCACGAAGGCATGAGAAGTCCAAGGGTCTTGTTGGAGGGTCTTTGACTGCTTTTGGTGTGATCTAGTAGTGAAGCTGTGTGGGATGAGAAAGGTTCACCTCTGCTGAGTGGTGTAAAGCAGGTCGAGCTCTCGTCTGGAAAGAGCTTTCAGAAGTTGGTTAGAACCTGTGAAATCAGCCCTGATGTTACACCTCAGCCACACTCTGAGTAGCAAGAGCTGACAGGAGAACCACAGTAGTGGCACTTCCCCCAGATGGCTGAGACCAGACTGGAAGATGTGATGTGTGTAAAAAAGCCCTGGGTTAATCGTGCTGTGCAGGGGGCAGCTGTGTGACCCCTGTGCTGTGTGCAGGGCACTGCTGGATTCCACTGGGACAGCAAACCTTGCCACGGGCAAAACACGATGCAGACTGGGTCTGATACACGTGGTGTCTGCTGCCAGCACCAGCAGTGGAGCTAGACACACTGAAGCTGCTCCCTGGTTTTCTAGGGTAGCACTTTGTCTCTTGGATTAATAATTTCTTGTCAATATTTGCACGCATTTTTTGGGAGAGACAGTGTTGGTGCCATTATATGAAACTGAGGAAAACCAATTTCAGCAATGCCACTGAAGGGACAATCAAAAGCAATTTACCCATCAGCTGAGGAGGAGTAACATTAAAATACCTGGTTATGTCTGTTGAAGAGATGATGATGGTAGTGCTGTAGGTCAGATAAATCTAAAAGTTAGATTTATCAATAATAATGATGATGATGATGATGTCCTTGCATCTTTACTCATTTAAGAATCTGACACTTGGCTTTTAGTAGGATCTCTGCGTTCCTTTCCCTACTGCTCCACCACTCATCTTTAGCTTTCTGCCTTTTCTTATGTATTTTATTTTTTAACAAAAAAAGCATCAAGAGTTTAGCTGCTAAAACAGGCAGCGTTTTCCTGCGGGGTTTTTGCTGTTCCTTTGCACAGCTCTGAGACCAACCACGAGTTGTTAGGGTGCTCTCCCCCTGTGAGAGGAGCACCAGTGCAGTGGCTGCAGTGTGTGCAGGTGTGTTTGGAGTGGCTGCAGTGNTGACCACGAACTGTCAGGGTGCTCTCCCCCTCTGAGAGGAGCACCAATGCAGTGGCTGCAGTGTGTTTGGAGTGGCACAGCAGTGTGTGCACGGTGTGTTTGGAGTGGCTGCAGTGTGTGCAGGGTGTGTTTGGTGTGACAGCAGTGTGTGCACGGTGTGTTTGGTGTGACAGCAGTGTGTGCACGGTGTGTTTGGTGTGACAGCAGTGTGTGCACGGTGTGTTTGGTGTGACAGCAGTGTGTGCACGGTGTGTTTGGTGTGACAGCAGTGTGTGCACGGTGTGTTTGGTGTGACAGCAGTGTGTGCACGGTGTGTTTGGTGTGACAGCAGTGTGTGCACGGTGTGTTTGGTGTGACANGCACATGATGTGTTTGGCTGCAGTGTTTGGTGTGTTTGGAGCGGCTGTGGTGTGTTTGGCGTTGCTGCTGCTGCGGGAGCACAGGGCACACACGCTGCCTCAGTGTGTTCACAAAGCTGCTCTTGGACAGCAATGGGTGCCGCTGCCTTTTCCAAAACTGTGCAGGCAAAGCAGATATTATCAGGGCTGGCCCTGGGGCATAAAATAGAAAGATCAAAGGAAGTGGCAGCAGCACACAGAGGCTCTTCAAAGCCTGAGTAAGGGAGGATTGATAGAGAAAAGGAGAATGCTCTTGCTGATGTAATCACAGCCTGTGAGACAGGTTGGTTTTTTTTTTTTTTTCTTTTTCTTAATTTAAACAAAGGCACAAAGACAGTCCTTGTTTGTTTAGAGAGGTGAAGCATGTGCCACAGAGATAGAGCAGGGATACCTCAGTATATAGAAGGTTTTCATGAATAGCGTGGAGCTCAAACAGTTTAAGTGACTGCAAAGTTGCAGTTTTTCTTATTTTACTTTGCACAACTTTTACATGTGGTATTCTCTCACTTGTGGTGTCCATGTGGAATGAAGCAGGAAAATGGCAAAGGAAGGAATGCTTGTTTTGAGGCTGCCTTCCTTATTAAAATGGAAGCTTATTTAGTTTTCTCTTGAGAATGCTGGTTAAAATTTTCTGGGATTTGTATGAAAAGAAGTTAAGCACAGGCAAGGTGGAGTTGGAGGGGAAGTGATAAGCCAGATCCATTGTCAAGAAGTGCAGGCTTGTTCAGGCACAAGCTATGAATAGGAAAGAAATAGTTGTTCTCCCCCTTTATCTGTGGAAAGGGGGAAGAAGAGGTGTGACTTCTCTGGAACAGATGTGCAGGGATGGAGGGAGTTTTCAATCTTCTCTGTTACAGACCACACTTTTCTTTATATGCCACAGCTGCAGAAGTGTGTTTCTGAACCTTCATTTTGCTTATAAAGATCCCACCTTTATAATTCAAAGGGAACCTTGTGAAATTGTGACATAGAGCGTGGCAGTCCAGCTTTTCCACCCAAAGGTGTGCCTGGATGCTGTCTGGCAAATGACTGAGCTAGCACAGTGTGACATCCAAAAGTTACATGTGGACATGACTCAAAGCCTGAATGAGTAACTCCAACCAGAAAGGCAATGCATATCAATTAATATAATTGCATTGATTTGACACCTTTGGAGCTCAGGCAGGACAAGCTCTTCTGCTTAGATGGTGAGCAAAGCCTGCATGCAGCTCTTGGTAAAGACTGGAGGTCCTTGGGAGGGAGAGCCCATCCCTCTGTAAGTCTTTGGGAAGCTGTTAACTCCAAAACTTAAAATCAGCTTCACCATCTTGCATTGTCTCACTTATTGATTGTTTTAGAAGAAGGACCTAATGGGATTATCTCAGTCCTAAAATGTATTCCAGAGATCAAAGTGGTTGTTTCTGCTGGCACAATCTACAGCTTTCCTTCCCCTGTAGGCCTGAGACCATTTGTAATGTAGTTTCAGTACCCAAAATTGTGGCAGTGTGAAAATCTGTCATGAGGGAAAGGTGACTGCCTATATTGTTAACTTTAATGCTTTCTTCTGGGCTCAAAGCTACATTTACAGTCTGCTGAATCAGTTTATTACCTTAATAAGGCAAGCAGTAAGGTCCCTGCTGAAAAAGAGATTCATCCTCTTTGTTGTGGAGTATGTGGGATGATACTGGCATTCTTGTGTTGCCTCTTGGAAATTTCTAAATTTTGCTGGTCAGCATCTAAACTTCTTCTCTTCACCCCCCTGTGTCTCTCTTCTGCCATGCTGCTTCTGCAGATGTGTGTGATTTGATACTTGACACTAATAGAAACTGCTTCAATACACTTAAAATACTCTGATTTTGGTTTCTACTTACCAAACCTTCAGGCACCAGGAAATTTGCACATCTTACAGAGCTTTGAGATGGGCTCTAACATGTACTTGTGTTACTGCTGCAGGCACTTTTTCCCCTCACCATACACAGAGGCTAGAGAAAAATTCTGGGATGGGAATCCTAGCAGTTACCATGGCCTTCTGCTTTAAAATATATTCTTTTTGGAACTCCCATCCAGATATGTGAAGGACAGACTGTTCCAGCCTGTTGCAGGAGACAATAAAGCAGAGGTTTCTCTGCCCACAGAACAGGGTGAATTAGTGGGCTCTGCCATCAGAATGGCACCCCATTCTTTGCTTTAGTGAGCAACAGAATGAGGAAAAAAAAGAGGTTTTAGCTGATTTCCCCTATGCTCTACTGAGTTTGTGCAGCCACTTCTGCCAGCAGTATCTATGGCCTTTTGATTCATGCAACCAAGTGAATTAACACAACTGCCATGCTGAGTTAACCAGGAAAGTTCCTCTGCTCCAGTGACTCTGGCAGAAACCAGTAGCAGATACTTGTGGAGGAATGTAAGATTAGAGCAAGCATATGGTGGGAATTCTGCAGTACATGCTCCCAGGCTTTGCCAGCTTGTGGCTTAGGTCTCCCCATAAGGATCAGGTTCTACAGGAGAGCCCTTGATGGGTTTTTCTTTCATATTTTTTCCCAGTCCATTATTTCATGTGTAGCTTTCTTGTCTAAATTTGAGAGAGCACAGGGGAGATCTGTTTGGTTTTGGGGATTGCTGCTGACTGTGACATTGTACTTTATTTTTGAAGAGCAGTGGAGTCTGTGTTGCTGTGTAGTGCAGGAGGTGTAGAACAGCAATTTTATTGGCATATCTGACAGGTACCTGCTTAAATTACTCACTGACAGGATTGGAGGGAAGACAACCAAATCTCCAGAATCTTTCTCATTCTCTTACTGTTCAGTATAAATCCTGTGGAGTTTTTTTTGAGCTGCAGGGGTTGCCAGGAAGTAATTGTTCTTTCTGTCTCTTCCTAATTCTGTGCAGCAGCTGCCTTGTCTTTAGCTGCTATTAATGGTCAGAGCTTTGTGAACAAAGGAGCGTCAGGCTGATGTAACTTCTTCCTCTGTCAGACATTCCCTCTGAAGCCATCTTTTGTCTTGATGGCCCTATTGTAACCATTCATATACTGATGAATGAACAGGAAGCTGATGATGATAGTGAGCAGATGAGTTTGATCATGAACAGGTTTTACTCAGGCTCCAGCCTGAGGGAGTATATATAGGAACAGAGCTGTAGCACTGTCAGCTACAATGTCTGATTTGTTAATTCAGATTTTCTTTTGTTTAAGAAAGTAGTAAGGTTATTAATCTAGGAGAAAATGTGCTAACTTTTTTTAGTGAACAACAGTATTACAGCTACAAATCCAGTAATTCTGCTGCCTCACCATACAGTGAGAAGTTTACTTGAATGTCTGTGTTTTTATTTTTGGGATTGTGATTTCTGTTATGCTTAACTGGAGGTGTTGGTCTCTCATTTGTTGTCCTATTTGTGATAAACCAGGTTCAAACCCATCCTAAGGGTTCTGGGGAAGATCAGCACCTCGGGTAACAGTGATTGATGGGGAGAGAGGGAGGACTTCTTCTCCCCAGCTCTTCCTCCACACGTTTTAAAACGTCTACTGTAGGCTGGTGACAAAACTTGTCCTTAAAGCCTGTCATGAACAGCATTTTATGTGGCCTTTTTCTTCTGAGCTGGGAGTGGGTAGCAAGAGGATCTTATCAGCTGAAGGACCAGCAAGCCTGTGTCCAAACTATGAAGTTAGCTACTGAAAAGTGATATGATCTGGCATAGAAAACGTTGGTTAATCTGGATGAACATATTAAATCAGCTACTATATTAGTAAAATAATGTATTATTATGATGATTTGAGGTAGTCTTAAAAAAAAAAAAAGTGCTATTTTGTGATACTAGGTACTATAAGTAAGCCAAAATGTGCTAGAGGATTCTTGAGCTAGAATGACTGTCTCAAGACTGATGGTGAATACTTTGCTGCACTGTTGGTTACCTGGCAGAGGCTGCATACTCTGACAGTCAGTGAAGCATCCTAACCATGCCTTTTGCAGCACAGATGTTTTTCTCATGTGACCTTTGGTAATTGTGATATATATTAGCTTTCTATAGATGGATAAACTATTCTCAAAATGCCTGATGGAATGGACTCTTACATGTATTTTTAAAAATGAACACCAATAGTTATTTAAATACTACAGGCAAAATTAGCAGTTCCCTAGCAGTGGAGGGCAGAGATGTGCTTGTGAGTGTGGTTGTTCTTTTCACAATGCCTAGCCTTTCCTGTTTATTTTTGTGATTCAGCACAGATTCCATTGGCTTGCTTTTTATTTTTGCATCTGTCACATTTTCTGCAGAAAATGTGTTTCTGCATATTTCTGTTTATATTCTGGTTGAATGTGCCTTTTAAGGACTCTGGTTAAAGGGATTCTCCTAAGTCACAGCTGGGTGTACAGCAGGTTATCAGTGCTGATCTTGGTTAATTGTGATACAAACTGGAGGCACCAGGAAGAACAAAGAATCATCATAAAAAGCTTCTCAAAATTATGGCTAAGATTTCTTTTCCTCCTTAAGAATAAAGTGTATTCTGAAAACCTTATCCTGGTGTAAGTAGCATGGAAAATTTCATGAGAAATTTTGCAGTTAGTAGGAAAGATAAGAGAGCAAATTATCAGAGAGCAAAGCAGGAGACTTGGTGAGCACCACTGGGCTCCAAGAGCTTGAGTGCTGCATGCAGTGCATCATAAATCTGGGAGGGGAGAGCAGAGAAAGGAACAGGTGGATCACAAGCTGTGGATCAGCTGAAGCATGTAACAGAGTGACATTCATTGAAAAAGACATGAATTTTATCAGCTTTTATCAGAGGCTGTTGACAAGAGACTTGGAGTAAAGGCTGATGTAGAGACAGTGATTAAGGACCAATTATTGGTTACTCCTTGTAACATGAGGTTTATGAGAGCATTCTCAGTGAAAATCACAAAACAGCTTTACAGTGAATCAAAGAACGAGATTTTAAAAGTAGTAGGTTGTTTTTCTTGCTGTAGGATGGTGTAAAAGCCCTAAGTATGTGTGTCATTCCAAAGGAATTAGGTGAAAACATTGAACATAGATGCATTGCTCACTCAAACACAGTATTCTGGATGAAATCACAGCTCTGCAAGTCTTAATCACTGATAGCCATAATTAAGAGGCTGTATCTAAAGAATAATCATTCTGTGTTTTTTCTGCTTTTGATGTCCTCCACATTTCTGCAGTTAGCAGCTGGTGGAGGTAGGACAGTGTGCTGGTTGGATTTTTGGTCACACCCTGCATGGCTGTTCTTATGACTTGCCCAACACTGCATAGGAATCCTGTGGCAGAGGAAGCAATCCCGTCTGTTGGGAAGCATTCAGCTGCTTTAACCACAAACACTGTATTTTCTTTTCTCAGAGTATCCCACCTCATTCACTGCACTGTCCAAACTTCCTGCCATGTGAGGGAAACGTCCTGCAGACAGCACTCACTCACCCCACGCTGCTGTGTTTTTGGAGAGCAGTTCACAGCATTAATTTCCCAATCAGTGGGGCATACCTCAGTGCTGGGGTGTGCCAGCAGGAGACACTCAGCACTGAACCCAAGCCAGTGGGTTTTACTGGATTTATTAGCATGGGCTGCATGCCAGGGCTGGAGGAGTTGGATGAGCAAAAAAAAAGGGGGCAGAGATGGGGTGGAAAAGTAGTGAAGGGCTAGTCTGGAAAAGAGGAGAAATGGGGCAGTAGAATAGTGGTCAAATGAAGGAGGAATCATCTGGAAAGAGGTGGGAAAAGGAGGAAGAACTTTTGATGTATTCTGAAATACAGCATAAGCATCTGAAATTTAAGGCTGAATTGAGCTTTTGATTTTAATTGTGGTAAAAATTAAACTTTAGAAACTTCTGATACCTGTTTTTTTCCACCTGTGCATAGGGTGCTGTAACATGTATGTACATTAATATCTTGTCAGAAAAAGCTGAGAAAACCTGTTTTGGTTTACTGTTCTGTAAAACAGTTCTCTTTTGTAGTTTTTTAATCAAAATGGAATTGAATTTTGCTCTTAGATCAGAAATAAATTCCTTGTAATGAAAGGGGATTGCATCAGGTCTCCAGAATTTCAGACACTTCCATTATTATTCGTTTGAGTTTAAATAACATTAATTGAATCCTTCAGGCACCAAGTGCTAAGTTCCTGCAAGTGCCTTTGATAAATGAAAAAGAGCAAAGAACTGATAATGAGTTGAGTGTAGAATAGTTCTGATTCTGGTTCAAGATGTCAGAGCAGGCTGTGAGCAGTGAGTGAAACAGGCCATCAAGTCAGCTTTTGATGCTGCCCAAGTGTTCTGAATCGTGCCCTGCACTGAGTTGTGGAGCCTGTGTTACATCTGAGTTGGTTCTTTCCGGTGCAAAATAAAACAAATTAGGGCAGAAAGAGGGAGGATGAATTTCCCAGGGTGCAAAATGGGAATGTTTGAGGCTACTTCAGCGATGTGCTACCTTAGAATTAAGCAGAGCTTTTTATTTTCAAGTCCTTGTCTCTACTCGGGAGCATTCTTCAGTGGTGACTCAGGGTAGAGCTAATCTCACTCAAAATGGTTGCCAGTTGCCACTTGGAACAATAGGACCGAAGCCACAGGCTGCCATCAGGTGGTAGTTTTTAAGAAAGGCGTTTTTTCCCCAGTGGATTTGAGTGCTTTCTGTCTGGCAACATGAAAGATTGCAATATGCACTGAATTCTTGTAAGAGAAAATGTTGAAACAGTGCCTTACTCGTTGCTTTACCTGAAATGG
This sequence comes from Notiomystis cincta, assembly GCA_013398075.1. Taxonomy (NCBI): domain Eukaryota; kingdom Metazoa; phylum Chordata; class Aves; order Passeriformes; family Notiomystidae; genus Notiomystis; species Notiomystis cincta. Next base: position 35,626 of record VZRX01014410.1, read on the forward strand.
AGAACCCAGTGCACCAGGGTATTTTTCTTTTATGGAAAAACCCAAATGTTAAACCTTACTCTGTTTTCAGGAACAACTCTTGGCACCTGATTTATGTGCCCTAATTCTGACCTAATTAAAAATACTCACTTCCTCTCTGGGCAGGGGCATCTTTTCCCTGTGCTGTGAATGAGGAAGTTGAAGCAGAGGGAGAATGATTTCCATCCTGCCACCTTCATCCTTCATTGGTGTGGGATCTGGCATTTAGGCTGCTGTGTTCTCCACAGGACATGATGCAGCAAGGTGACACAAGTGTGCCTGGGTGAACTCAGGCTCAGGAGCCATGGAACAGGAGGCTGGACCCAACAGAGGATGGCTGCTCTCTCCTTGAGAGGCACCTTACTTGTACCAGCAGCTCAGAAGTGGTGTGACTGGCTTTGAGAGGATTCTGGACCTGTAGGCTGGGGGATATCAGAGGAAATACATCTAATTTTTGCTGGGACAAGATGAGGTACAGTGAAAAAGTCATCATCAGAAGGAGATCATGTTCTGCTGCACACATCCTGTTCTAGAACCTCCTCTTGTGTTGTTGCAGCAGAGACTTTGGCTTCACCTAGATTCCCACAGAATATAGGGCAGAGAGATTGTGCTGATTGGAGCTGACAGAGAAGTGAATGTAAAACTGGGTGTGGTGTTGGACGTTGCCAGAAAATGTGCAAAGCAGGGACTGAGCACAAAGGATGCTGTGGAAGTAATTTCTTGAGAACTTGATGCTGGCAAAGGAGGAGACAAAGGAAGCAAACAGAAAGCTGTGCCTATTTGGAGACCTCTGCTTTCTGTTTTGCCTCCTTTCCCTCTCAAAGTTACCTAGCACCTTAAAATGCTTTCACATGGGTGGAAGCCATAAGCTGAGTATGAATCCATACCAGGTTATCAGATGAAATGATACATTTTGGAGAGGAAAGCTTGGAGCACAAAGAGGGGAAACAGAGATATGAGAAAACATGTGACAGCTGGAGCTGGAAACAGAACTTGTGTAAACTTTACTGGTTTGTGTATTGTTGCAGAGTGGCTTATAAAAGGTTAACAAGAATCTGAAAAAGGCAAACATTGAAAAACAGTTAAAGATGAACACTAACTTCAGATTGTAGGCTGTCACAGGGATTGTCTTGGAACATTTTTTGGTTATTGCAGTGTAAGTTAAAGTTAAATGTAGAGAGCAGGAGAGTGCTTTGTAATTTATGATAAAATTCAGTATAAGAATGATAGTTACCCTTAAGTCAATTATTTTTAAATTTAGAAATCTTAAAGCTTAAGCTTTAGAGAAATGTGTGCAAAGATAAGAAGGAGAGGTGTCCAAAATAGTCCAACTCTGTAGCAGCATAACAAAGAAGTAATAAAGACCCATAATAGCCATAGCTGATTCCAATATTTTTCTTCCTCTAATGTCTTAAAAGAGAGGTGTGAAGGGATTTGCAATAGCCTGGCTCAGAACTGGGTGAGGGATGGCAGAAGAGAGGAAAGACTGAACAGAGTGTGCAGCACAGGTACTTCCATATCAAGACACAGGAATAAATAAGATTCCTTAGAAATACTGCAAGGTGGGAGGAGCAGCTGAGGGAGAGTGTGGAGAAGAGTGGGTGCTGGAAAGTCTGGTCTGGGCAGTGGGAGCAGGCACTGCTGGGATCCCACCTCTGCTGGGGCTGTGCCTCAGGGGCGAGCTCTGGGAACTCCAGTTCCTGCTGCACCACTGAGCTGGGAGCACATCTGAGGCACAGTCTGAGATGGTGTTGTTTGTCTCAGGAAGACACAAAATCAGTGTTCTGGTCCAGGCTGTTCAATTTTCATCATATTGAAAAACTTTGAAGAGCATCTTGTGCAGCACAGGCTGAAGGAACTTTTTCTATTGGCCAGAGATCATATGGTTCATAAAATCTTGGAAGAGCATGTGTGTAAATATTCAAAGATCAGCTCACATACTAACCTGGGAAACAGAGTGCATCTTTAGGCTGTGAACTGTTATATTTCAGCCTTGAAAACCTTTTTTTTTTCCATGGTGATTAAGCTGACTGTATCTCTGCTCTCTCTTTTCCTTCCCTAATGATACTTCCAGACTAACATGGAATCAAGGTAGTGATCAAGAATTTAGAATTTTCTAAATATGAAAACCATTTTTTTGCTGAGGGCTCTTTGGGTTGCAACCCAGAGGATTTGTTCAAACCATGTAACTTTGGTGCCATTTGAATTAGCACTCAAGCTGCCCCTGTGCTGACAGCAACTGAAACTTCATGCTCCAAAACACACGCTCAAGAAATGTGTCTGTTCATCCTTAGCAGATGCCAGCTGCTTCCCTTCTTTGTCTGTTTTGGGGAAGATACTGGGCCTGAGGTGGGAGGTAAATATAATGAAATTATTTCTATCCTGCCATTGCTTGATAATTCAGCAACTGTATTTTTAAGTTCTGTCGGCTAATTAAGCCACTTAATGACAAAATAATGACACAGTACTGGTTCTGTCAAGGAAGGATGAGAGTTTTCTAAAATACAGTATCCTAGCTTCTGAGAACTATGAAGTTAAAAATTTAATTTTTAATTATTTCTTACATTTTAATTTTTTTGTTCTTAATAGAGCAATTTTGATTCCTCTTTGCATCCAGATTTTACTTAGTCTGTTAGATTTCACTGCTTGCATTTGCAGCTGTTTTACCTGTATTTGAGGGCTAGGGGCTTAATTTTTACATTTGATCATCATGTGCATATTTAATAAAAATACCTGAAAACATGATGAGAATTCTAAGAAGCAGAGTCTGGGATTGCTCTTACATTGGATTTTAATTTTTATGCAAGTGTTGCAGGTAGCTAGGAGTCTGTTATTTGTTATTCCACAGTTTCCCCTAGAAAAATAACACATATTTTGTTGGGCAGTGTTTGCAGGCAGTGTTTATTGTGCAGCTGTCTCCAGGCTCCAACTGTGATGATGTATTTATGTTTGCTGTGAGAAGTAATGTAACTACAGCTGGCTGTGCATTGTCTGCTGCACCTTTTCCATCCCTCTTCTAAGTGCAGTCACTGAGACAAAATTTTAATTTTGAACTGAGCAGAAAGTTGATCCCTGCTGCTGCCTTCTGCAGCATATTCTACACCACGTATCTTGCTGAGTTTAAACAGTAGTTCAAGTATCTCAAGTGCAAAAAAAATGGGTGGAGAGAAGGATTAAAATATCCTAACCCTTCTCTTTTGTGCTTCCCCCGAAGCAAAGTGCAAAGCTGCCCACTTTATATTGCCAGCTCCAGCTTTATCCTCCATCTCTGAATTTCACTGCAGCCCCAGGGGAAGCTGCACCTCTGTGGCTCTCCCACAGCTGCTGGACTTTGATGAGGACATGCCTTCTCTCTTTCCACTGGCCTCCCTTGGCAACCAGCCCTTTGAAGATGACCTCTTGCTGTTTGCCTGTTGTCTCTCTTGTGTTGGATTATAGATGAGAGGTTGGCGTGAGGGGAAGGGGGATGGAATGGAGTGTTGTGCATTTTAAGCCTCATTTCTTTCTGCATTCTCACCTTTTTTTTTTTTTTTCCCTCTGTGGCTTTTACCTCTCTATATAGATAAAATGTTGTCATGCACATGGAAAATGGTTTCTGGCAGAAATAGAGTTCCTGCTTGGCATGTGTATGTAGGACAAAGGAAGTTTGATTAGTATTGTGGTAAGGACTTTGCATTCTTCTGTAACAATCTACTCACATTAGTTCCCTTCCCCCATCCTCATTTTAAGTACAATATTGTTCTTACTTATGGTGCAGCCTTTCTCTGTGTGCATGTTCCCTGCTCCTCTTCCCTCCCTCTCAGAGACAGGACAATATAATCACCTTGTTAATGAAGGCTGTGGGGTGAAATGGAAGGGGATGCACTAGGCTGGGTCACATTTTGCATGGACCCTGACTACTTTTGGAAATCCAAACAATGAGACTTTGCTAAATACTGAGAATATCCTTCATGAGAGTCCTATAAGGACAGTAGCTGTAGGGTAAGAAGTGTGGTGTTATATGGGATCAAACAAAGCATAGGAATACACATCTAATTTCACTACAGTGAAAAGGTGAGGATATTTAGGACAGAGCATTGTAACTAACAGTGTTTACACACTTTTACAAATTTTACCATCTCCTTTCTCAGATTTTCTCAGTGATGAAATTAACCTTCATCAAAGGGTGGCATGGAGAGCAAAATGGTAGTTGACATTGATGTGGAATATTGATGAATAAAGGCAGGAGTAATACATGTTTGAAGGTCTTTTACAGTAAACATGAAGAAAACAATCTGGCTGTACCTGTGTGTGCAGCTGGAATGCAGCACACCACCCAAAATTAGAAAAATAGGATGTGGGGGGTATCTAAGATCTCCAGATATAATTAGTATATCCTTATACTGCTGTTTAATTGGACCTTCTAGTAATATCTTCACTTTCTAAGCCAAAGGGTGCCTCAGAAATAATTTGTGTTATTTTTAACTCTTCTTTCTCTCCTTCCCTACCCTTCTCTGTTTGTCTAGCAAAGTTCCCCATAAATCTGAAAGCAAACAAACCAGCTCTGCTTGTTAGTAGCTTATTGCAAAATACACAAAATAACATCCTCTCTAGTCAGAGGTACTGAGGAGTCTGGAGAAGCAACTCAGCTCTTACTGCATCAAGGACTGCCTGGAAAGCCAGGATCTAGACCAGTTCAGGTGTCAGAAAATGCGCTGTAGTGAGTTTGGATGTCTTAAATCAGCATACACACACAAACAACACCCACTGCTTGTCTGGAGTCTTTCAGTACTGTGAGATTTTGGGTCAGCATCAGCTCTGTTTGTTAAACTTCCTTGCTAAAATGCAACCTGCAAAGAAATAGTTCTGTGTGTTTTTGTAAAACAAAATGCTGCCTTCTCTGGTACTTGCACGTGTGTGTGTTGTCTTTTGATTCCCTCCTAACAGTCTTGGAATTCTCATCCCAGCCAAATTTTCTAAGTGTGCATCTTGTGTGCTTTTGGCAAGGGAATGCAAATGGAAATTCCTTTTAGGGTTCCTTATATGAACAGCTTCAATCAGCTGGGTTTGGTGGTTTGTTTGTTTGGGGTTTAGTGTTGTTTGGTTGGTTTTGTTGTTTTTTGTTGTTGTTTGTTGTTGTTGAATAGTTGTATTCGTTGTTTCTGGGCCCCAAATACTCCCTAAAGTTGAACAAACAGATCCCATTGTGTTGTACAGTCTTTGTCAGAGTGTCTTCGTACTTCCTACTCCATTTTCTGCTGGAAAACTTAGTTACAAAGTATTGGTAACTCCAACATCAGGCCTTTTCCTTAAGCCAAGGAGATTGTATGGCAGTGACCTGATACTTTCAGTTAGAAGTCCCTGCTTGAGTGCTATGGGACAAATGCAGGTTTTCATGAGATGTAAGATAATCCTGCTTTTCCCAGCCAGTTATGATTATGTCTGAAATTTTGGTAATTAGTGCATTTTGGGGATCCATCTTGCTCCTTATAGAGCCAGAACTCTTTTGTTCTATCATGCAGCTACTGGCCTTCTTCTGCTAAAACTAATTCATGAAGGTATCACTTTACTCCAGATTTTCTCTCAAGTTTCTCCCATCCTTAGTGATATTTTGCCTGCACTTTTGCCAGCATCTTTTCACCAATTTAAAGAGGGGAGGGAAAAAAGCTACAGTTGTAAACATGACTTTGTTCTCCTCTTCTCTGCCAGTACTATGGTAGGAGAACTCAGTGTAATCAAAACACTTAAATTCCTGAGAGAAGAAATCTTCCTTCAAATTATCTACAGTATGTACATCTTTTAATGGAAGTTTTGCTTTTTGAGATGCTTTAAAGGAAGGAGACACCAGTTTTCTGTTTGAATGGACAAGGAGCTTCCTTTGCAGAGTATTTGGAGTGTCCAGCTGCTTTGTGCCAACAGATTGCTCAGCTGGGGCAGTGCAGTCACTGCTTGTGCAGCAAATCTGCTGCAAAGGTGCTGAGTTTAGATTTGTAGACATCTGTTACTGTGCACATGCTGTGGGTATCTGCAGTGTCTCTGAGCTGGGACAGGAGGATGCCAGGGATGTCATCTCCTCCTCTCCTCAGGGATTTGAAGCTGGACCATGGCACAGGTGAATTGAGTTTGCTGCTGAACTAGATCAGCACTAAGATCTGGTTCCCTGGATAACAAAACCTCCTCTGGCTGCTCTTCAAATCTTACTGCTCCTTTTCACAGGATCTGCTGGACTTTGTGTAGTTCTGGCCAGTCTGCATGGTAGAATTTGCCTGGCCCCTCTGCATGGTGGATGTGTTCAGCTGAGCATCTCTGGTTTTACATTTAATTACAGCATACACTGGATTTCTCATCATCCCTTCTGGCATATTTCCTGGAGTAAGTGGACTGTGAGAGGATTTCAGGAATGCCTGATGCTCTTGCTGTAGAGAAGGCTTAGTGGAAGCCACTTGTGGGTTCAGTGCTGACCACTGGCTTGGACAGCCTGGGCACAACTGATAGCCAAGAAAAGCTCACTGCTGAAATGCTCAGGTCCTCTAATGTTACATTTTGTGGCAGCTTGGTTTTTTGCAGGATGTACTTCTTTAAAACAGAAAAGAATATGCCTAAAAAGGGAAAAGAAACCATATTTTAATGGAGTTTTCTACTTGTGCTGGGGAATAAACATTCTTCTCTGCATGGCAAAGCTGCAGAATGATGGGGAAATGCTTCTGGCTTTCACCTTTTCTAAAAAGGCTGCTCTGTTCCAGCTGCAGCCAGCATAAAAACCCTCATGTTTTATCATGAGGCTGCAGAAACAATAGCAAAACCCTACTCTTTAGTTCTTAAAAAATTCCTCCCCCTATTTGTACAGTTTTGGATTGCTGATCTGTAATGGCACATTCTGCTGCTGCCTTTTTCAAACAGCATGACACAGTGGAGTTAAGGGCTGAGCCTTTTCTTTCTGCTGAGGTCTTAGTAATGCTGGGTTGGAATATTGCAGTCAAGAACCTTAAATCACTTTTTGGTAACAGGTTGCTGTGCCAGTACAGAAGAGTAAATGAAGATGGAAAAGTTAAGTTCTTCATTCTGCTGTATTTGTAGGTAGTAGGAGCAAACAGTTTTGGGGTGGTGCAATTGTATGAGTAGCTGCATTATGCTGAAGATCAAAATCACAGTGGTGGGGACAATTAGTGGTAAATCTCAATCAGCTGACTCAAGTCTCCTGGAGAATGAGTACAAAGTAATTTTTTTAATTCTTATGAATTAAATAATTCAGTTTCTCTTTTCATAGGTAAGGACCTAAAATTTGAGAGCAAATGCAGAAAATTAGTGTTGTTAACACTTGACTGGTTTTCAGCCTTCTTGGTCTAATATTGGTCATTTTAATAATCATTTAAGCTTTTTGTGTATCTGCTCACTGGCAGAGCATGGGAAACTGAAAAGTCTTTGATACAGAGTAAGCACTTCTTAGCAACAACTAAAACATCAGTGTGTTACCAATATTAATCTCACAGTAAATATAAAACACAGCACTCTACCAGCTACTAAGAAAATTAAACCAGGACACAAATCCATATCTTGGCAAGGATGTTGAAGGAGAGTGATGTGAAATGCTTCACTGAAGTCAGGGTAGATGGCATCCCCAGCTCCCCTGTCATCCATGGAGCAAGTCACTTCATCAGAAAAGATGCAGAGATTGGTCAAGCATGATTTATACTTTATACTAAATCCAGACTGGCATTTTCAGCTGCCATCTCTTTTTTTATGTACCTGGAAACAGCTGTCAGAAGGATCTCTTCTGTAATTTTCTCAGGGACTGAGGAGAGGCTGACTACACTGGGGATTCCCAGATGTGTCTTCCTGGATTTTGCAGAGGAGTGTGTCATTCTTTTCCTGGCAGCAGGGGCCTTCCCCCAGTCTCCATGACCTGTGAGAAATAACAGGGCCTGATGCTGCAATTACAGCAGCCAGCTCTAATAAGATACCTGGAGGCATCCTCTCAGATTCCTTGGACACCTGCATGTCTGGTTTGTGTGGATGATTCCTAACTCAGCCCTCCTTAGAGCTGTTGGTTGCTTGCTTTGTTACTGCTTTGTGCCAGTCCCTTTCAACTGCAGCCATTTATTGTTTGCAGTTCTTCTTGCTGTTAATATATTTGTTAGTCTTGACATCTGTTGCCAGTTTGAGCTCCTAATGCTTCCCTAATTCTCTGCATCTCTGAGGAATATTTCTATATTTGTCTTTGTGAGTGTGCCCCTTTTTCCATATCTCTGTTCCATCTTCTGGTGAGTCTAGCACCAGAATTCTGGATTGTCTCTGAATCAGACACTCTGCATCCTCTAGTACTTTTGGGGGAATAAAGTTGTTATGTGTTCAAAATCTGTTGATTACTTACTGCATTTTGAAAAAAGCATGTACCCTCAATACACTTTTTTGTGTTTAGTAAGGCTGGTTTGCCAGGGCAGATACTACAGAAGTCCCAGCAGGAGTGTACTAATGGTTTTATTGCTCCTTGTAAAACATTTATATTTGGTTGCCTTATTTCACTCCATCCTTGATACACTTCAGACTTTGGATCCTTCCTTTAAAAGCAGCTTTTCTGGGACATGGGATTGGAGGAAGGAAACAAGACCCAGAGCTTGGGAGTGGTGGGAGGACACTGGGTAACTAAAAGTATTTTAAGTCTGAACTGAGTTTTCAGGCTCTGCTTCTGTGCACCTGGAGTAAGCCAGGAGAGGAACTCTCTTCCTTTCAGCTACCAGAGCCTACACCTGGTTTAGCAGAAAGCTTCCCCTGATCACTGAGTCCCCATTCATTGACTCGTTTTTTATGTTTTCTTTTGAGCACTGCAAAACCTCATAAATTTTATTTCAAAAGCCTGTCTGGTGAAGGAATGTGAATTCATGTGGACAGAGATGAATCCATGCCAAGTGCATTCCAGGTGGGAAAGCTATATGGAGTGTCTGTTGTTTCAGGCAGTACAGCAATAAAGAATTCAAGTCTTCACAAAAAGACTGAATAGCTCTGCTCCTTTTTAGAGGCTTGTGCCCTGTAGACTTTTGAATTTGCTTTTTACTGTGACAGTTTGAAGCTACCGATAATTTTCCACCTCACAGAAAATAATTAGATTTATTGTTGCCATTGTAGTTTGCCCATCATCTCTTTTGTTTAATGTGTTTAAAGTGAAGCTTGTCTGTGATCCAGAAACACCCTGGATCATCCTTGAACTTGACAGATATTTTCATTTAGCCTTACTTTTTTGTGTCCTATGATTTTGTGATTAATTCACTTGTATTGTGACAGGAAGCCCTGAGAACATGACAGACACTTGCACTGGTGAGTCCTGGTGTAAGCAGCATCACCCCCAGTGGATGGTGTTTCATTCCATGTGGGCACCTAATTAGAAATAACACCAGTGTTTCAGGCTTGAATTCCTAAATTTACATGCTCATGTTGCACTTTTAGTTGATATCTCTGGTTGGGAAAATTACCGTATATTTTATCTGTCCTGATATACAGAGATCACTACAATGTCAGCTTGTGGTATCCAAGCAGAATCTCCCAACTACTTGTGGCTTGGAGTGGTGGAGTGCTTTTCTGGACAGAAAGTTTTCTGTCAGTGGAGCCCATGTCCTACTGGCCTTGGTGCTGATTTTCCTGTGTCTTTAATAAATATTTTTTAGAATTGTGTTACTGGGTCGACACTTCTGATCCACACCTTGAACATAGCATAGTTTTTTATTTGAGAGCACAGACAGAAATCAGCCATTGTCTTCCTTCTCACCCTCTCTTCTGTGGTCTTTTATGGGACATGGAGGGGTCCCCAGAGCCCTTCTGTGTCACTTTGTGGTCTAGAATTTGTATTAATTTTGCTACTACAGAAGTATATTTCACTTTTGTCTGTTCCTGTCATAGATCTGTGAGCTTTTTTGGAATCTCTTAGTGCTTGATATGTCCACCTCAGATGATTGCAGCCAATATTGTATCTGTGTTTTGGCCAAGGCAGCTGTAAGCACATGGCACTCTTTGAATCCTTTTTAATGCAGGCAGGTTTTCAGTCTTACTTCTTGGCTGATTTAGTAAAGTGAGATGAGAGGATTTTCTTCCAAGATTTTTCTCTAGTTGTTGGACACCATATATGTCTGCTGGAAGGGAGAATATTTTGGGTATGCTGTCTGTTCTTACCTTCTTTCTTATGGTGTAGGAGCTCTGCAGAGCTCCACTACAGGAGTGGCCATCCTTTATGATCTTGGAAGCTGCAGATCAGTTTTTTCATCCAGGAGGACACAGAATTCTGCAGTTGTGTCGTGGAGAGCCATAGAGACAGGGAATGTGGTTAGTGGTTTGTCAGAAAGAGATGAGTGCCTGTTGAGGTGTCTCATTGTTCCACTGGGGTTTAACATAGAGTCAAAATGATACAGTAATTTCAGCCATGGCAGCTTCTGCTGGTTTATGGGCTGCTGAAGGCAGGAAACAAATGATGTGGAAGCTTCCGTTTAAGCAAAACTCTGCTCCTGGTGTCTGAGATGAACCTGGAATGAGACTTAGAGGACCCACAGTCTGGTTGGTCCATTCATAGAATCACACAATCAGCATGGTCTGGGTTGGAAGAGACCTTAAAGATCATCCAGTTCCACCCCCTGCCATGGACAGGGACTCCTTCCACTGTCCCAGGTTGCTCCAAGCCCCATCCAGCCTGGCCTTGGACACTGCCAGGGATCCAGGGGCAGCCACAGCTTCTCTGGGAACCTGTGCCAGGGTCCCATCACCCTCACAGGGAAGAATTCCTGATCCAATCCCTCCCTCTTCCTGCTGGTCTCACTTCTTTTGCTGCAGCCCAGGATGTGAATGGCTTTCTGGGCTGGGAGCTCCTGTTGCTGGCTCATGTCCAGGTTTTAATTTGCCATTACCTCCAAGTGCTGCTCCACAGAGCTGCTCTCAGTCTGGTCACCACTCAGGCTCTGTAGAAGGAAGAGAAGCAGCTCTTCCAACTTTAGGTTTATACTGATTTCCAGGGACACAACTGCAGAATGTGCTTGGTGAGTCTGATCCAGACTGATTCCATCCACACTTGGAAGCTGTTACAGAATGACAATATTCTGGAGGAAAGTGGCAGTGGATTCTCTGTTCCTTCTATCTTCTTTATTCCTTTTTCTCTGTACTAAAGTGACTAGAGCTGTTATTTATTGTATGATTAGGAAAAAAAGACCAAAGCTTTCCTATACACGTGAGACAGTGTAGAAAGATCCTGAGCTGTTCATATGGCATTTTGTAATACTATAATGCCTTATCCTGGCAGACATAAAAAAAGGGCAAAAGGGTGGAAGTTTTCTTTTAATCATCAGGACTTTTTATGTGATAGAATTACAGAGCAAAGTATTGTTCATCTGTTGGTTTAATGTTTGTCTGCCCTGTAACACTAACCCACATAAAATTGTTATTTTAGACCCTCAGCAATGTATACAGATTTTCTAACCTTGGATAAAAGCACCTGAGTCGTGGTTTCAGTTTTACCCTTTTAGGCATGTGCAAAGTGCCCCAGCATATTTCAAGGATTTTGAACTAGAAACTTCTTAGATATGGGTTATGGTTTCAAAGCTCAATTGATACACCCAGTGTCAAGGGAATTACATCAAGGGAATGGTTCTCTCTTTCTTTAGATACTTAATATCGATTAAAGCTTTGTGTTTGCTTAACAGATCCCATGGACTCTTTGTGGGGTTGATTATGTTGGTATTTATGCCCCGGCAGTTTTGGAAAGAACATTCTGCCTGACTCCATCCTGATTTTATTTCTGTGCTGAAGAGTTTATGCAGCAGATACTGAGTTTACTTCCAGTGATAGTACTTGCCCCAAGCTTTTAGCACTAATTTAAATTGCTCATCCATGTGAGATGGTAGACAGCTCAGCAGTGTGTGATAGTAACTCATTTAGGGAAAAAAAAGGGGAAGGGCTGAGTTAAGAGTTGGGTAGAGGATTCTACTCTACCTAGTGCAGTGTGGCTTGGTTTGTTTCTTAGAATGGATCAGTGACAAATCTTGAAAAACGAGTGGTAGGGAAATCTGTGTATTGTGTCAGTTCACCATCATGTTTCCCATATTTTACAGTAATCACTCAGGTTTTTGGGAAAGTTAAGGCCCTACAAGATAATACAAATATCACTCCATGTATTGTATCACTTGCAAAATGGAAGTCAGGGTACAGGACATGGGAGAAAAGGAGAAAAGGACAAAACAACAAGCTGGTGATGCAGAAGTGATGGTAGGATTAGGGGCCATTACATGGTGCTGCTTTGCATGGATTAGTGAGGGGTATATATATGTAAATTATTGAGCAGTATAATCTCCTCCTATTAAAATCAGCAAAGCAAAGTTGTCATCGTGTTGATATCAGTTTGTGGTTTTCTTCAGCTGGTTTGATAAGGTTGAGATTTAAGGAAAGGCATGAAACCAGATGAAGTACAGACCTTTTTTTGCAAAGACCTCTGAATATATGTTAAATCCTGGGAAACAGGCAAGGGTCTGTGAGAAATCTATGATTTCAGTTGAGGGAAAAAGAGAACAAGGAGAAGCCAGTATACAGTATAAGAAATTCGATGTATGACACTCTAGTTTATACCCAGAGATGCTATCCTAATGAAGGACAGCAAATTTGGAAAAGACAAGGTTAAAAAATCGATGTGTAGGAAGCTCCTTGCCACAATAAAATTAGAGTACCTAACTGGAGTAACTACACTCAGTGTTGGAAGGGGGAGGAACAGATTAAATATATGAAATTAAAACAAGGAGATATTGTTGCCTATTGTAAGAAACACAAATGTCTAAAAGGAGACTGAAGTTTCTCACTTGTTGATAGCCTTCCCCCCTGCATCGTTTGAGTTCAGAAAACAATAGAGACTTCTTCACAATGGTTAGGAAGTTTCTTGTATCTCACTTTGGCTTACTATAGGCTTGTTTCAAAGGATGACAGCCTGTTAGTAGTGTGCAATTATTTAAAAAAAAGGTGATAATGGCTCTGAAACATGGGGTCTGGATCTTAATGATGTGTAAAGCTTTTATGAGTGACTCTGCCAAACATTTTGTATTAGTTCTATTGGTTTGCAACAACACCAAGGGGGGCTTTGTAGTTAAGGATTTTATATCTGAACAAAGGACTTAAAATCCCATTTAATTGTTAGCCTTAAATGATTTTTCATAAGCAAAATGACAGCTTACATAAAATTGCAGAGATTTAGTACTCACAGCATGCTTCAGAAACACTGAATTCTTCATGTATGCAGCCTTACATTTCAGTTTTTCTGGTGTGCCTTAATAAATAAAAGTGTATTTGTTTTAAGGTATTCAAAAGCAATATGTATGTATGTTTTTGAATTCTAATGATTGGCTAAAGGTTTCTTTCTGATTCTGTTTCAGATGCATCCACTTGGACTGTGTAACAGCAATGATGAGGAAGACCTGTATGAATATGGCTGGGTAGGAGTGGTGAAATTGGAACAGCCAGAGTTGGAGCCTAAGCCATGCCTCACTGTCCTAGGAAAGGTAAGGGGATAGCTGGGGGCTGCCCCTGTTTCCTGGAAGGATTAGTTCCTTTCTGAGAGAAATCAGCAAGAAATAAACCAAGGGAAAACTCCCTTTACTCTACAACACATTCCTGTTGTCACCCTGGGTACTTCAGGGAAAGATGCTGTGGTAACTCAGCTGACAGAGATGGGGATGGGGAGCTGAGTATTCCCTTTTTGAGCTCTGCAGGAACCTGACAGAGATGGGGATGGGGAGCTGAGTATTCCCTTTTTGAGCTCTGCAGGAACCTAACAGAGATGAAAGCAAAAGTGGCTGTCTGGCAGAAGCAGGATTGGAGTAGAAAGGGTGAACTGCAGCTGTAATTGTTACTTGGTCAATGCAGTCCAAACAAAAGCATCTTACTGGTTTTCCTTAGGTACAATTTTCTGAAAAGACTTATGTTAATTTCTTCTTTTTGGGGAAAGAGAAGCTTTCAAACCTAGAAAGATTCTTTGCTTTCATCACAGGATAGATACCTCTGATAACAAGTGAATTTTATTGTACTGGTCAAAGAAATAAAAATTTTCATCTTCCTGGAATCTCACCATGGAATGGGGCCTCTGGAATGTAAATTAATTGCAAAACTTTTCTCTTTGTTTTATGGGGTGAAGTCAGTAAGATGCCATTACTGCTCCCAGATACATTAAAAAAGAAAGCAGAAAGGTGACCTTTTGTTTGTTCACACCTTAGAATTTTTGAGCATTGTATGTTTACATTTGAAGTCTTAGAGGGGTTGAAAGTGCATAGGCCACAAGTTCTACCAGTAACTGAGTAGCTGAAAACTGCATAACAGGGGTTCATCCTAAAATCCAGCTGCCTAAATTTGGTAGGATTGTGGTGGTGATTTCAGGTTAGCAGTGTATCAGGCAGAAAATAAAATAGTAGGTTGACCATCTTTAGGTAAAACTTAGCTCTGTAAATTTATAGACAAAACTCCTAAAACTTCACCTTTCCAAGGAAATGGGAAACCATCTGCTTGTCTAAAAGTTGCTGCAGGTTTAACTTGTGGTACATGGTGAAAAACATCTCTTTAAGAAGCTACTTCCCTTTCTGTTGAATTTCAGCATAATACAACTTCTTTTTTCTAACTTGGAAAACTGTTTTTGTTTCATGGAAATTGTAGCTGTTGCTTCTTTGTTCTTAGAAAGGTAAAATCTGAGGATGAGGTCTTGTGAGGATGGGAATTAGAGAATATTCAGTCCTGAAAGATGCATACTAATCCAGGAATAAGTTTAATCTTGAGACAAGCCATTTCAGGGAGGAGTCTGTTCAGTCCCATCTGTCAGGCTCTTGAAAATTATGTGAGGAAACAAATGTGCAAAATGGGTAAAGAAAGTTGAACCATAGGTACCCTGCATGAAAAAAAAATACTAAAAATAAATACCTGACCCACTGCTTGTGCCCAAATCCCACATTGTCCTCTGTACTCCCCATGTCCCCAAAGCCACACCAGTCTCCAGAGTTAAGTTCAGCTCAGTTGATGTTGGCTTTCTAAAGCTTGTCCTACTGAACAGCAGACTCTGGCTTTGCTTCAGGAGCTCTGTAGCATCTGCTTTGGTGCAGAATGATGGTGATGTGACACAGGATGTGTCCAGAGAATTTGGGCATAGAGTTCCATATGTGTCAGTTTATATGCAGCAAATTCAACAGGTGAAAAAAGACTGGCCAAGGTTCTGGTCAGTTCTGCACTGCATTTCATTGTTCTGTATTTTCTCTATTTATTCTTCTTTTCCTGAAGTATTTCTTCCCTGTTTCATGCCCTCTGCTGTAGCTTCTCCTCTCCATCTTTTATTTGCAGCCCTTCTGCTCAGTTCCCACTGTGCTCAAGTTATGTCTGGATTCAGAGGGATTTCTCAGAATTCTTGAAATACTGTTGAGTGCAGATAGCAGCAGGAGCATCAGCCCTGAGCTTCTTTCAGGTCTGTCAGTTAGGTCAGCCTGGTTATCTTACCAGTGAGAATAAGCTGTATTCTGATTGTCTGGGTCTCTGAGAAGTTCAATTTCCATGCAATTTGGCACAAATTGCTATGTGAGGATTCAGTGTGGCCTGTAAACTGTTTTGCCTGGGTAAATATCAAACCTGCTGCATTTGTAAATGTGTCTTCTTCTGGTTATTTTTAGGATCTGGAAGCTGACCTAAAAGAAAATGTGAAAGGGAAAGGAATGGAAGAGGGAGAGAGAGGAGGAAAAATAGAAGGAAAAGGAAAAAGAAGAGGAAAGGAGTAGGGAAAGGAAAAGAAAGGAAAGGAAAATGGGAGAGGGCTGGTCTTGAACAGGGAAAGGAAATGGAACCTTTTCCATTTAGAAAAGGAGGAAGAAATCAAGGAGTGCAAAATTAAGTTTGATTTAACCTGCCCCCAAGGTGAGGCATCACAGAGGTGTATTATTGAAAGTTTGGAGTATGATGAAGCAGAATGTGGGCTAGTTAAAAGCTGTTTGTAGATGTAACTTGTGTGACACGTGAATCTGGTAAAAAGTTGTTTTATTCTTAGTGTTGGTTTTGGTTGTGGAGGTCTCTTTTTGATTTAGGATGGTGTTTTTGCTTGTCTATTTGGATTCTTTGGGGTTTTTAGTAAAACTCTGGTCTGTGTTTTGAGAAGTTCCACTCTACTTGTTTATCCTTGGGTAGCTATACAGAATTTAATGTGCCCATTCTCATATTGATTTTGTAATGTTCATATTGATTTGTGATTCATACTGATTTTCTTAATTGCTCATCCTTCTTAGTCATTGCTGGACCTTCTTTCCATGAAGCAATGGAAATGAAAGTGTTTAAAAAAATGTCTCTGCTGTTAAGAGTGCCCCTGGAAACTGGGCCTTGGCTGAGGCAAGGAGTGTGTGTGGCAGCTGTGTTTTACCATTACCTTTGATCACAGTGCAGCCCTGTTTGAGGCCATGCTGCATGCAGGCAAAGCAAAGGCCTGGGTTTTACTGATCTTATGAGCTCCTGAATAGGGCTAGAAGGGGAATGACAGAGGAAGAAGAAAGCTTTTGGAAATGAAAAGGAAACCCCGTGAACCCGGCCAGCATTATTGGCTGGATTTGCCTACCAGGGAGCCGCTCAGTTTCTGCCAGGCTAATTTCGCTTCAGCTTCTCTCCCCCACACCCCGAGCCCACCTCCCCCTCTCTCCTTCTTTCAGCCTTGTTTTGTTTTTGAGGCAGGGCTGTAGTAACTTGGTTCTCAGGCTGGGAACCCACTGAGCTGTTGCCATGGTCACTGGGAAGCTCTCGGTGCCATGTGCTTCAAAGGGAACCTTTCCCCTCCTGGAATTCCTGCCTTCTCTCTGCATTCAGCACAATGAGACTCCTTCACTGCTCCAGCACTGGGACTGTGCTGGAGGAAGGCAGAAGCAGGCTTGCCCACAATACTGATTGCCTGCCTGCATCCTGGCAGGGCTGGGGAGTTGAAATTCAGTGTTCCTCAAGGTCCTTTCCAGCCCAGACCGCTCTGGGATTCTGGGATTCCCTGTTCTGGGATGGCATAGACCTGCATGTGTCCTGTGCTCTCCACTTCCCCCACCCCAGGAATTTTTAAAGCAAATGACATCTTGCCAAGACTGTGAAATACAATGCAGCATTACCATTGGTTTTTATTTCACTATGGGATAGTGAGGAAATGCTGAAGATTTGTTTAAAAGTAGAACTGCTTCCCTTTCTGCAGGATTGAAAGTCCACAAGAAAGGATTTTGTTCTTCTTTCTCTTCCAAGCACTGCTTTTTTCTGTATTAATAGGGTATACATTTTTGAGGATGTGCACTGAGTATAACCTAACAAAGAGAGGATGTCCCTGCTACTACAGCTTCCTGTTTTCTTCAGATGAAAGAAATCTGCAGTATGAGGAAATTCCTAGCAGTTCTGCCAATATTCATTCACTTTTCTGTCTGTTAAGAGCGTAGTTACAAAAATTTATATAAATACCAACTAGAAGAATCTCTTGTTTTGCCATGTCATCATCATTATTATAATTATACTAGTTAGGCTGGGGCCAAAATCATCATAACATGAAAGTGCACTAAACAGTTCAACTGTGATTCCTAACCTCTTGTCTAACAATTTAGTTTAAGTATAAAAATTCTTATAAGGTAATCAGATTTATGGGCCTATGATGGTAGTTTAGTTCCTGAATAAAGAGAGATCTGTTCTAAAACCTGAGGAACAAGAAGGCCTGTGAGGAGTCAATTTTAATCTTTTTCTTTCAGAGTTACTAAAACTAATAAAAAAGGCAAATTAAACAAAATCAACTCACACCTTTATATTAATAGCCTAAATTAAGCAGCCAGCTATATGTTCAGATTGGAATTGCTGACAATATAAGTATACCTTCTGTTCCTTTATAACATTAATAGTTCTATATACAGTTTGGATACTTTCCTGTAGAAGTGTATCCAGTTCAGTTGTAGAAATGGATATTGAATTTAGCAGATGCTCTTCCATGCTAAACTTGTTCAGAAATTAGGACTGAACTATGGCATAGATTAGGATCTAAAATGAATGAGAGACATGTCTAAAACCATTGGTCAGTGTTTCCAAAACTTTGCTTGTTCAGATACTTTCAACTGGTGGTGACAGCTGCAGTAAGGCCCCTGTGATGGTCTTGTGCTGCATGCAGTAGGAAATATTGTCACTTCAGGAAAACTTCTTATATCCATTGAAGGAGTTGACATTTCCACTTATTTTATCTATTCCTCAATTTGGGGACCTTTTCCACCTTCTCTTTGTTAGCCTATGCTTCTTCTTTGCAAGCAGCATCCAAAAAGGCAGTAGTCTGAAAAAATTAATGGCAAAATTGAATTGTTCTGGATGAAAAGTAATAGTATGAGTGATTTTTAAGCTGGTTGGTTGGTTTGTTTCACTGTGTGGCCACCTGAAGATTTGTGCTGACAGTGTAGTGTCCAGTGGAGGTAGGGTTTGCTTGTTGTGATGGCAGTGCTGGCATAAATGTGTGTCAGACTGCAGACTGAGAAAGGTTTTTTGGCAGTATAAACTTAAAATGGGTTGTTTTGAACTCCCAGACATTCTGTGTTATGAAGTAGAAGAAAGCCTTTTGAATGAGACTGGGCTCCTTTGGCTGTGGACCAGTTGATAGATCTATATTGCAATGTCAGACATGCCAGAACTCTGATCAAAACAAAAACTATGGCTTTTATCAACCTCATTGTTTTGTATTGAAAAATGAATGAGTTTTAATGGGGAAAAATAGCATCCTGGCTAGTGTTAAAGATTCAGAACTTCTGATTCAGTTGTGTTCTTTACAAGTCTCCATTAGCTTTGCATTAACATTTTTTATTTCCAAGGTTTTTTGGCTTTGCACTACCTAAAATTATAGTTTAATGTGGAAAAATGTGAAAAAAAAATATAATTGTAATCCCTGTCATATTTGTGTTTGTCTTTACTGTATTTGTTCTAAAGAATATATTGTGAAATAGAAAATGATAATTTTCCCAAAGCACCAAAGAACATTTTAAGTGCAGTAATATCATAATGATTGTTTATTGTTATTCCCTATGTTACCATCCTTGATAATGTCCAGGACACCTGAAATGTTAACATCCATTTTAAACAACAACAAAACATCTTCAGAAATGATATCTGAAGGGATGCTGTTACTTGTGCCAATAAGTTTTGATGTAATTTATGTTTTGACATTAATTTTTCTTACTTCCCCAGTGCTAGCAGTGTGATCAGATTCTGCACCATATATAGACACAATGATTTCTAGATTTCTAACAGAATTGCATAGATGAGATCAGAAGAGGGGACAATACATGTGTTTTCAGGAAGAAGATGGATTTTTGTAATGGCAGACAGAAAAAGACAAGAAACAAGTGTGTATTTCTGAAGGAAAAAAAATCACATTGAAGAAAATGCTTTTGCCCAAAGCTCAGTGTATTTCTGCTTCCCATCTCCTTCCCTCTTCACCCCCCACAGACCATACTCTAACAACAAACCTGTTTTAACAGATGAGGAAGGGGATTTGAATGGGAAAGAAAAAAGGAAAAGGCTGAATTTAAAAGTGTTAGAACATGTGGCCACTGCATGAAACAGCAGTGTCATCATTATAACTGAAGTCTTGAGTTTGTAAGAACCTTTCTCATGTTTTCCTTCTTTAAATCCTCTCATTCCATCACTGCTTTCCACTGCAATTTCTGTAGTCCCTTTGAGGAGAGGAGGGAGAGGTTGAGCACAGGAAAGAGAAGTGACAAGCAAGCCAAGGGAAATGTGGAGGGAGGAAAGGTTTGTGTATGGATCATATGGTGAAAGATGCAGAAGGAAAGAAAAGAACTGGATCAAAGCCAAAGAGAGGAGAGCTCAAAGGAAGGGACAGAGAAGGGCTGAATCAGCTTATGCAGCTGAGAAGAAGTAGCTCTGTCAGGTTTTCATTCATGGGTAGTGGTGAGCCCTTTCTCTGCTCTGCTGCTGTATTATTTTACTAACTTTCCTTCCATGTTCCCTGCACAGTTACAAAAAGCATCAGCTATTCATGAGCAAAGGCTCTCTTGTGTTTCTCCCTCTGGGCACTCCTCAGATTGGCCATTGTTGGATTGATTACTTTAAATAAATGTCCACTTTTAGAGTTGAGTCCTTAGCAGTCCCCACCACCATCTTCACTCCTTTCTAACCAACTGTAGGACACAGCTGCTTCTCCCTTAAGCTGAAGGAGCAGCTGTTGTTGCACTACATGTGTTACTGGACTTCAGCTCAGTCACATCTCCCAGTGAAATTAATGGAAGTCAAGGCTGAGTAAAGACTAAAGAACAATTATTTAAGGCATGCCCTACATAGTACTGCTGTGTAAATGCTTCATGTCTCTTAATTTTTTGACTCTCATTATTCTGTGTGCCTTGTAAGCCTTTCAGACCGTGAGAGTAGTTTTTGTTTTACATGCAGAATCTACTTATTTCTCTAACAGGAGAAATGCATAGTGGCAAACATGTTGGAAGAACTGTAGAAATGGGGTTTGAAACAGAAAAGTGAGAGAGCAAGTAAGTGCTGCTGTGTTGGAGAATAGAAATGAGCACAAAAGAAGGCTGGCAAGCAGAATCCGATAAATGGACCAGAAAGTGAAGAAAATAAGGAGCAGATATGGAGGCAGGGAATGGAATTATTTAGGACTTCACAGATGAGTGACATGCCTAATTTTGGTGCACTAGGAGACAGAAGGCTTTGAAAGAAATTGGAGAACTTTGGAATGTAACCAGAGCTGCATCAGAGGGACTCCAATATTCAGAATAAAAGTTGGGCATATGCAATTGACAGTGCTAAAAATCTGGGTCCTAAGAAATTGCAGACATAAAGTGGGAATGTTTTACAGTGATTTTCACTGGACTGAAAGAAAGGAAAGAGAAAAACAGTATTACACAAATTGTGCTTCATATCTTACTGCTTTGAGATAATTTACCAGAACATGTTTTTCTGCTCTAAACATTTTATCTTTTTGATGACCAGGTGATAGTTAGAGGTGTGGTTTTGGATAACACAATGATTTAACATTTGTACTTGAGTTGAAGGAAATGACTCCAAATGAATCAAGTGATCATACTGTGAGCTCAGAATGAGTAGGAAGTGCTTTTTAGTCAGTGTAGGGAGTACTGACTGAGCTACTTGCAGTTCTGGCAGGTTAGTTTTTGAACATTAGAGCTGGACATACTTGTGACATGAATTAGGTTATACAGATTAATTATGTATTATTAGTGTTGGCATTGCTGTGGCCTTAGAACTGTTCAGCAGGGATATGGAACCCTGAGAGGAACTATTAAAAATATCACAAGAATGTATGTATTCTAGGGCATTAATGTCTCAGTTCTTGGCCCACTGGTGTTTTGTTCTGTTGGTAAGCCAAGAGAATACATCACAGACATGTAATTTTTCAAAATGCTCAAACACCTTGGTCCCTTTGGGATGGGAAGGAAGACCTGAGGATCCAAATAGTGAGCTTTCAAGTGGGTGTGGAGGGGAGGAGGCACTTTCAAAGAGCACAGAATCCATGGACTTCAGGTCCATGGACAGTGTTGAAACTCCCAGAGGGTCTCTTCAGCTGAGTGTAAGGGACTAATGAGCCAGTCTGACTGTTTATGGGCTGTGGTTAACCTCTTGCAAGTTAGGATTTCCTGTTGCCAGCAATGAGCTGTGACCGCCAGCACCACAGTGTTAATGATGAGGTAGGGGCTGATGAATGGCTGGACTCCAGACAGCAGCCTTCACTGGCAAAGAATCAAGTGGCTAGAGGGAGAAAAACACTGAAGTCTACAAGGGAAATAATGCAATCTCCAGAACCTATAATTCCCATGTTTAAAAAAAGAAAGGGATAAAGAAACTGGCGACAAATTCAAAACAAGTGAAGCTTTTATCTCTGCATTCTGAATAGAAGATTGTTCTTCAGCAAAACTGGCTGTAAAAGCCAGGCCAGTTAAAACAATATGCAGGCTGCTTGCCTCCAAGTAACCAGAAATTGTTGGCTCAGAGTAGCCTGTTCTGAGGAGCCAACCTGCTGGGAGACGTTATCCAAGCAACGGCTTGAATGTAATTCCTCCCGCTGTGGAATGGCTCTTTGGCAAATGAAGACCCTAATTAGAGATGGAAGGGTTTCTATTTTGTTTTTCTTTAATCCTTGCCCCGAGGCCTCTGCAATACAGCCATGTCTCTGCTTGCGTGGAGAGAAGTTTCCAGTTTCCCTTTGTAACAAAAATCCTCCACCTTTTTCATTTTTGTTTTCCCCTTCTTTTTATCTTTTTCCCTTTTTTAAGT
>VZRX01014410.1:59801-70805 GCA_013398075.1 Notiomystis cincta
CAGAAAGGTACATTGGCTTTAAATTGGGATTATGCTTTTAAATTTAAAAATGCTGCTTCACACTTTCTATACTTCTTAATGGGTTAGCAACTGTTGTAATGCTGTGCAATTCAGAATCTATAGGACATTTGTATAAAACATATCCCAAAGTTCCAGAGAAGTTGAGTTATTCCAGTCAGGACAGGATTTTATGCTGGTGTGATACCTGGGGATTTGACTGTCTTGTTTTGATACTCTGCCTTTGTTTTCAGACAGAAATAAGAAAGTTCATTTTTCTTTATCCCAGAAAAGGTTTGAAATGGCATCCTGTTAATGCTTGGCTTAACTGAGTTTCTGGAATTACCGGGGAATTGTACATTAACAGGTCTGAAGCATCAGGTGGTTAATTTGTAACTTCTGCTGTTTGCAAAGTAGATGGCTGTCCTTTTCTCCTTCCTCCCCTGCCCTGCAGAATTGGCCTGTGGCCTGGCTTGCTGGCTCCTGGTTCAAGGGACAAGGTATTTTTGTGATTGATTGAGCCTGATAGCAGAGTGAGGGGAGAAAAGAGAGAGGGGGTGCCTGGATTGTTCAGATGTTGTTGTCTGTATTCTGTGTAGCTCTGAGAGAAACAGGATTTTGCATTTTCACAGTTGGAAAGAAAAGATGTGATGCCATTTCTGCCATACTGAAAATCTGATGCTGCCATCCATAGTGCAGTTCATAGCCACTGCTTGTTTTAATAGGGTTGTTTAAGGTATTCCTCTCTCCTGAAGAAGTTCAGGGCTTGGAGAGCATCAGGGTCAGAACACCACTCAGCTGACAGGAATGGCAGACTGGCAGGGGCAGCATCTCCTTGTCCCAGCCTGCAGATTCATCATGCATTTATGTAAGAACCAGTGGTCTCCTTCTCATCATTAGAACTTCCTGGGTTTGTTCATACTTAACTGCAGAAAGTTAAACCCTGATGAGGTAGGCTCCTAATGGTTATTTCAGCACCAAAGTTGTCCTCTACTGAAATAAAATAAAAAAAAGCCAAATGAAGACAAGTCTGCAGAAGTGTTGTAGTTTAGCCACACAACTACAACAAAGTTGTACTAGAAAAGCCAATATTCTAGAACCCAATACTTCATATTCTGTATCATACCTCAGTAATACTGTCTATATCTTTGTGGTCTCACTTGGTCTTGATATGGAGGAAAAAAAGTGCAAATCAATTGATTTGTGACTGCTAAAAAATACTGGAACAGACTTTGTTACTTCTGAGTCTGCTCAAGAGAAGACCAGAACCACTGAATTACTGTATTCATCATTTATTTTGGTGAAATATTACAGGTGGAAACCTCATTCCTTCAACTGAATTCCCTAGCAGTCAAGATTGTTGAAATCCTTGAACTGCTTTTCCAGAGCAATAAAGCAAGACCCTGCACCTTTTCTTTGAAAATCTTGTTCCTTGGAGTCACAGAGTTTGCAGGTCACATGTCACTGAGTGTTGCTTCCATGTTACCAGTATGCTATGTGAGAGGCTGACTTCTCAGATTTCAAAGCTGATGATAGAGAATCAGCTATGAAAAATGTTCCACTTAACACTGCTTGCATAATCCCACTCTTTTGTCAGATTAATGGCCACTGACTCCACAATACAGAGAGATCAGACACAGACTGTTGGATCTGATGGGCTGGGAATATCCAGAAAATATGCCTCAAGTTCAATAATTATTAGTTCATAGAGAAACTGAGGGGGAAAAAACCCTCAAAAAACTGACAGAGGAAATTCAGGCTGGCTCAGTGCTCAGCTAAATAAGGATGTACAAACCAATTTTATTGACTGCTCTGTTCAACAGTCTCTGCACTGATTTAGAGTAGTACCATATTTTCTGCCCCAAAAACCAGGGTGTACTGAAAAAAGGAATGGCAAGTGGAAACAGCCATTGTTATACCTGTTGGAGCTGTGCTGTTTCCCTTAGTTCTGACTGAAGATGTTTTGCTTTTGGGATCCACAGGACTCTCTTCTGTGTACTGTGTCCTTACTCTTGTGCTTCCTGTCTTGGTCATTTTGGAGGACCAGCTAATAATGCTGACACCTGATGGAATAGTTTGCTAAAAGGAGTTTACTGGCATCTGTATTGGTTATTCCTTAAACCATTGCCCATCGTCCTCATCCCCATCTTTGTCATTTTCTTAACCCAGGGAATAAATCAACTGGCTCGTGTAGCACATGCCATAATTATAATCAGCATTTGTTAACTAGAATGTACCAAGTTCCAAGAAGATAATACCCAGAGTTGGTATTATCAACAAATCCAGGAAGACAGGTAGTTTTTAATGTAAAAACATTGTGAGAACATGCTGTGAGAACAGCAGGATATATCTGTGGCTTATGCAGGCAGCCAACACTTTTAAAGCATCCTTTTCTCCCTTTAGTCCATCAGTATTTTATAGGATGTTAACTTAGAAAAAGTTTATTTATATATAGTAATCTGGCTCTACCAATAGCCATTTCCAGCAAAAGGCACCCTCTTAATAGAGGTGTAATGTATTATTATGTTGATGTAAATGGCAGAGCCTACAGTGCTTAATGAACTTTGATCTCCCCACCTCTGGTTCAAGCCTGGGTCTTTCTCTCATCTGTAATTTATTCAGTCTCTGCAGTCCATTAGATTAAAGTGTCATGTCCTCAGGTGCAAATACTACTGAATATTGTCAGGAAATTCTAACTCTGGCAAAGAAGTGAATGTAATGAATAAAGGCTAATGTTGTTGGTATGACTTTTCTCTTAAGGGGAACCTCTTTAAGCAGCTTTTCTTATGATGGTTTCTCCACTGTTGCATACTTATCATATGTGCAAGCATGCAGGGTCCTTCAGGATGTCAGGAAGTAGCTGAACTTCTTATTGTTCTGATTGTTGCTGTCCTACCTGCCTTGAATGAATGAGAGGAACAGTGCACCTGTTTAATAATTATCTCGTCCCTTGGGATGAAACTTTGCCTCATCAAGGAAGTTGTTACTTCCTTATTGTGTTTGCCTGGCCCAAAGGGAGGTAGTGCAGAGCTCTTAAAATCTTTCTGGTGCTCTCTGAGATAATAACTTTAAAATTCCTCAGGCCTGGAGATGTGGAGAGGTATTTTTCTTGCACTTCTGTCACGTGCATTTTCCTCTTACCTCACCTAGATTACAAGGCCTGGTAAATTCTGTCAGATTTTAATCTGAGTATTTAATGTGCATTTTATTGGTAATGTCCATTGCTCTGTAGTAGCATAAACTGTAGACTCTGAACAGAGATGGATTAGGAGGTTGTTGTCACTACAAACAAAATGATGACTTGAATTATGAGAAGTGCAATTACCTTTTATTTTGTTTGTTCTCTATTACTCTTTACAAAAGAGGAGGAATACTGATATGTAATGATAGTCATTTATTTTAAGCTGCAGAAGACAATCACAGAAAGAGATAGGCCTGGGAAATGCATGGGAATTGAATTGTGGAAATGTCTGTTTCTCACAAGTATTATAAAAGTAAAGGTAAAGCATGTACAGTATTAGCTTCTTCTACCCCCTCATCCAACTTGGGTTTATTTTTGATGTAGCTTTGGTTACTTTGCTTTAAAAAATGATTTGAGGGAATCTAAATGCTGGCTAGCCCAAAAAGAAAAAAAGATCACGTGCCTATTACAGACTGGCATTATTTTAAGTGGGACTTAACATTGCTGTGTTATTTTGAGCTGCCCTGATTACTGAGTAGTGGACAGGGTATTTTCAAAGACGTTTCGACTTTAATTACGCTGCGGTATTTTGGGGATGCGGAAGGAGGGGCCGCAGGTGTTTCAAGTTGCCCCAGCCAGGGCTGGGCTCCGGCTGCCACCTCGAGCTGAGGGCAGGGGACGGAGGGCAGTGCCCGGCGAACAGCAACACAGCACTTTGTGTGCGGTGTCTGCGTGGCCCGCAGCGCTCTCCCTCCCTCCCTCCCTCCCTCCGGCGTGCCCGCTCCTCAGCCGGGCTGGAGGCGGCCGCAGCGCTCTCATCGCTGGCCAGGGGACCCTGCGGGGGCTGGCCCCGCCCGCCCCGAGCGGGCCGCGGCTCCGGGCCGGGCCCCGGGGGGAGCTCCGGGCCGTGCCCCGGGGGGANGACGGGTCAGCCCTGTTTGCTCTGCAGCGCGATTTTTTGACTCGGTGCTTTTCATCTCTTAACAGCCGGTGGTGGAAACTTGCTGCTCGTTCAGTGTATTCACGCAATTAAGGAGTTTTTATCAGCTCTGATCTGCAAAATCGCTTTAAAAAAATCTCTTCGGAGATCAAGGGGCCTTGCTTGTTGACTCATCATCCTGAAAAAACAATCTAAATAGCCTGAACAGCTCTATAAGCAGTGTGTGTCTGTAAGGGGTGCCTTGTTGGGAAACCTGGATGAGCCCTCACCTCAGGGCTACTGCAGCAGAGAAATGGGTGGGAGATTCCTTTTAACTCTTCCTCCCCAACAGTTCTTAGTCATTAACCAGGTGCGCCGACTTCAAAGGGGACAAATACCTGGTGGGCTGAGAAAAGGCTCCCATTTGGGAGTTGGTTTCCCTCGTGTGCTGTCTGATTTAAAATAAAAACTAAATACAAGAATAAAGCAAAGAAAGCAACCTGTATGTATTCAAACCAACTTCTCTGTATTGGCCAACATTTTTCCTGGAAAATGCTGAGTAATATTTCATAATTTATCACTTTTATTGGTTTCTCTTATATTTCAGTGTAAGTTCAAATTCTGCTAGTCTCTGTGGAGGGCCAGTGCCTTCTTTAGTACTGTGATGGTGATACCTGTCATTGCTTGGAGAAATAGCTTCTTGCATTCTGTGTCCATAAAGGCAAGAGGATTTTGAAAAGTTACTGGGAATGTCTGCTTTGTGGAGCCATTGAGCAACATTTGAACAGTACACACAGAGGCACAGTGGCAGAAACAGGTTAAAAACCCCTGTGTTAGCCTCAGTGGTTAAAATACTGTTTTCTTTATCCCAGAGGATTTTAATGTCTTCCAATGCCTACTCTGTGCAGTGGTAACTTCAAGTTTGGGCTGTATTTGATGAAGAGCTGTGCACTTGTGTGGGTCTGATCTTATCAGTGTAACATGTTGCATGTGCAACAGTTCTGACCTCTGATGGTCAGAAAAAGTATTCTCTGAGGCACATTTTGCAAAGACTGTGATATGCTAGTTTGGGAGAATGACACTGAAAAACTTCCACCTTAATTTTCTACACTAGTGAGCTTGTCTCCACCCTACATCATAGGGAAGATTGTTTTTAATGGGACTTCCAAGTAACATGGAGGGAAAAGAACGTAATTTAAAAAAAGAATCTTGTGTTTCAAGTCTTTAGAGGGTCTAAATCTCATTTGAATTCCTTTAAAAGGTTATTGAAAAAGGAGTTTGAGAAGGAAGGAGCAGAGACTGCAGAAGCTTTAGTGAAGCTTAACTACATTCCATGCTGGTTTAGGAACTGCTGTGTTTGTAATTGTACTGCCATTTGTTTTAACAACACAGACACACAAAATGTTAAGTTTTCTATCTGGAGACGAGGAGAGGGAGTAATTTTTGGGTGAAGAAGTTCCCTTTTGGGGTGGGACTGAGGATGCTGTCTTTCTTATTGCAGGCAAAACGAGCAGTGCAGCGAGGAGCCACCGCGGTCATCTTTGATGTTTCTGAAAACCCCGATGCCATTGATCAGGTACGAAGCAATGTCAGGCAGGAGGCAATGCAGATGTTGGGGACCTAGTGGAAAGGGAAAAAAAGCCTTGGGGAGTTAGATTTTTCTTCTAGCTTTTGCTAGAATCCAGAATCCAGGTCTGGATTAAGGTTTTGAAAGAGGATGGAGGCAAATTTTTTGTGGCCCATTATCTAATCAAGGAGGTTTTCTTTGCCCAGCTCTGTGTACAAAACACAGGATGTTTGGCCCTATCCAGCCTGTGATCAATAGTGTTGTTGAACAGCTGCTATTTTTGAGATTGCAAAATGACTTTCAAACCTTCAAAACAAGTTTTTTTTTAAACTCATAACCATTTCTTTCTCATTTACAGCTGATGATTTCTGCCTGTGTGTTTTGTGGACAAGCAGGGTTTTTCTTCTTTTACAGAGTCTTGTTATAACTTCCATCTTTTCATTTGAAGTGGGTGAAGTAATAGCCTTATGATAGACTTCAACAGACTTCAGCCAATTCTGAGTTATTTCAGTGAAGAAACATAAGCACAAAAATAGTCTGCATTTGGTTTAGTCCTGTTTTGTCTTGAAACAACACTACTGTTCCTGTTACAGCAGAAACAAGTGGAGCTGAAGGTTTTTAAGTGCAGCCTGTATTTCTTGGAGGAAAAGAGAGATCATCAATGTTTACATTTAAAAAGCTGGCTTTAATTTTGAAATGAGCATCTGTTGGACAAAGGAATGCAGAAGACCCGGTGCAGTGGATGCTTTGAGTATTGTGGTCTGCATGTGCATCAAAGTTACAGCCTTGATCTTGAAAACATTCACAAGGATATTTTTTCCCCTTTTCTACACAGGAAAAATATCTTCACAATGATGTGATCTGTCTTTTTACATTTTTTAACTCTCTGTTACAGCTTCTGGTTACTTTCAGCCACCCTGCTCTGGACTTGGGAAGCTGAGTTACTGTCTCTTGCTCTTTTCGCTCTAACAACAACAGCTCTCCTTGCTTGATTATAAATAATAAACTGGGTGCATCTGTCCCAAGAGCTGGAAAAGTAGTCTAGTGGATGTTTGAATGTTTTGGGTGTACCAATAACATGGAGGAAGGTTAGTGGCTTAGAGCAGTAGCTGACAGAGCAGGCTCTGTTAGATGAAAGAGCAGTAGCCTGTGCAAACACTGGCAAACTGGAGAGGAATGACTGCATGTAGATTTCATACTCTACTGGATTGGCTCTGTTCTGATGCTGCTCTGGATGCTTGTTTTTAATGGGTTTTTATTCTCATCTTAAGTCTTCAGAACCCTTGACATCACTGGTGCTAAGTCATTTGTCTTTAAAATAAGTACCATTTTGGCACTCAAAATGGAATTGTGGAAAACAGTGACAGGTAGCAGTGGAGGAAAAACTGGCATGAGTTAATCTGGAGTATCTTTGGTTCAAATAGAAATGTCCTAAGACACGAGGGGAGCTGTTTAGGAAGTTTTCTCAGGTATGCTTGTTACCAAGCACTAGAACAAATAAGGGAGATTGCTTTGAAAGGGAGGAATGGAGTATTATGAAAGGCAATGAACAGAAATTGGAGGCAGGCCTGACTAGAAGAATTGTCCTCAGATAATTTGGTAGATGCCAAATGAAAGGACTTCACCTAAATGGGGTTTATTCCCATTGATCTGACTTCTTCTGCTGTAAATGAAGAATTAAACCTTTATTTTTAGAAACACTCTCTGAAGTCTGACTTGTTTCTTAGTTTTACATATTTGAAGAGGAGTAACAGCACCCAGAGCATCATGTTTAGCAGGAGTCTCGCAATGTGCAGAAGTGGCTGAGGAATTGGGTGAATTCTCACTTAGACAAGAAATCATGAGAGACAGTGTGTGTCTGGGACTGGAAGGACAGTGACTGGATTTGGCCCTAGACCAGCAAGCCTTGTAGACACATAGGATCCCTGGATCCTTCAGCTGCTTTTTAGCTCATCTCAAGACACCTACCTTAAAAGTAGTTTGATCAATGTTCTCAGAAAATCTGACAAAAACTAGAAAGAATCAGTTCTAAAAAGTCTGAATGAAATCTGTTATCATTGGTCAGTGTAAGTTGGGTCATCATCCTTTAATCAGGATGATAGAGCAGTCAGCTGGTAATTTCTGCATGGTTTAGGCAGAACTAACAGGTAGCTATCAACACTGCAGATATGTTAATCTCAGCCACAAGATACCCTTGTTCTATTTGCTCACATTCCTGTCATCTCATTCCTTTCCCCTCTACCATTTCCTTCTGCTTGCCAGAGCATTGCTTGTTTTATATCAGCCAGCTTCTATTACCAGTATTTTCCTTGTAAGTCAGAATAAGCTATATGAATTTATCATGTTGGTGCCATTTTGCAACAGAACACTTCTCTTGTCTAGTTATTACCCTCTCTGGTATATAATTTAGCAGATTGTTGTTCTGGGTTTGTTGGCCAGAGAAGTTGCATGTTCTCCACACTTGAAGGTTTTCAACATCCAACTGGATAAAGCTGTGAGCAGCCTGGTTTGATGTCATAGTTGGCCCTGCCTTGACCAGGAGGTTGGGCTCATGATATGTCTTCCCACACACAATATTTTCTGATTCTGTGATTTGGCCTTTTTGACAAAACATAGCTGGACCTGGAAGGAAGTTTCAGGGTGACTTATGTGTTCTACTCATATGCTTTAGTCTTTGAGGCCCCCCATCCTGCAATCAATAGGTCTCATTGTTGCTGGAACTCAAGTTTTGAATGAGTTTGTTGAGTTAAACAGCAGAAATTACTAACTTAAATTGGCTAAGTACAAAGAGCCTGAAAGACAGGACTCTGATATGAGATTGTTCAGAAAGCTGAAGGAATTTCTGTGTGAATAATGTTGAAATTGAAAGAAGGATAAAATGTAGCAGGGACAATTTTTTTGGAATATGCAGATTTTTATTTTTCTTCATTGTGAGGTTTAACATCATAGTATTAATATATTCATGGGTACATGATGCAGCTAAGTTAAAACTGCTCTTCAGAAACAGCATGTGCTTATCCTTAATCTTAGTTTTGGTCCATTTAAAAAAAAAAGGCAACATAAGTCAGTAGTTTAATTCAGTTTTAATTCTGTGGAATACTTAACTAAAGGTCTGTGCTAGAAGAGAACAATTGGTGCTTGAAATCAATTCCGCATTCATATTCCTTTACCATTCTCTGCATTGTCCAGAAGAAAGGTGCTTTTCCTGAAACAAGCCTTTTGAGCAGACTGTTTTTCTTTTGTTCTAGCTGAACCAGGGCTCAGAGGACCCTCTGAAGAGACCAGTGGTGTATGTGAAAGGTGCTGATGCTGTCAAGCTAATGAACATAGTTAACAAGCAGAAGGTGGCACGAGCCAGGATTCAGCATCGCCCCCCACGGGTGAGACCTTCAGACCCTTTCTCTGGGTATCACAGTGCTGTTGGCTCTGCAGGCAGGGCTTGCTCACTGCACTGAGGCTGAGCATGTTTTGATGCTCCTTATGTGCATTAATGCATGTGAAATTCTGTTGACCCAAAATAAACTGAGTAACTGCACTGTGGACAAGCAGCTGCACCTGGTGTAAGTATAGAAGCCACAGTGTGGCATCTGCTGTCTTTCAGAAGGATACTTTTGAGTGTAGAAATGGCTAAAAATTTCACACAGTAGAAGTTTTCCTTTTTCTTGATAAAGTAACCTAGGTATTGCACACTCCTGGTGGTTCAGTTTTGTAAAGTGGTTTGCTCTATGTTAACTAATAATTCTGTGTATTATTCTAAACATGGATTAATTATGAGATTATCTGATATTTGTAATTATAAAATATTTTTTCTAGACTTTTTTCCCCCTAACACTCTCTACATATAGTTTACAGAAGAGGAGAAAAGCTAGAGGTCATCCATGTCCCAGTTACCACTTTGGTCTGATGGTTTTCTTTGTTATTGTGTTGGTGGTTTTTTGATGGGTTTTTTTGTTTGTTTTTTAATGGAATTCTTCTGTTGAGAAATCTATCTGAGAAGTGGACCATTTTTTGAAAATTCACATGTTGATTTTCATTCACTTACATGCATAGGTAACCCATTAAGCTATAAAAATTTGTGTTGGTGTGTTTCACTCAGGTTAAAAAACCTGGATTTTGCAGTTCAGAGACTATAAATCTCACATCTCATGATTGGAATTCTGTATATTCCATTCACTTGCAGTGGCACATGAAACCCAGATTTTGTCTCAGAGCATCCCAGTTAATGAACAGAACAATGTGTACTTTGATTTCTGCCATTCTGGCTGTGTGCATTGGGCAATGGCCCCTGAAAAATTAAAGAAAAAGAAAACAGATTTGAGTATGAGCTGAAAGAAGAGAAAATAATACTTTTGTTTTAATTTTTAAGCAACCCACCGAGTACTTTGATATGGGAATTTTCCTGGCCTTCTTTGTGGTTGTGTCTCTTGTTTGCCTCATCCTTCTTGTCAAGATCAAACTGAAACAGCGACGTAGTCAGGTAAGAGCAGTAATGGGATATTCACCAAATGCTGAACCTTAGCTTCTCTTGCTTTGCCCTAAAATGTGCTTGCAACTTGGGAGATGCAGGATGCTGACTTATAACAGCCACCTTGGTGGCTCTGTGGTTTTATCCATGCACGTAGGCCTTTGGAAGGACTTGGGAATGTCTTTAAAGGAGATTTACATTGACCTATAATACTCATTCAGCTAAATCCTGAGATGAAAACAGTACAGAAGCAATTCACTTAGCCATTGGGAAGAAAGAACATTTCTGGTTGCTCACAGGTTATCAGTAGCACTGGTATGCTCCTAAATAAGTCCAGACTCTCACTGCTGTATTGTGGAGAGGATCCAAAATAAATCACAAATCTTTTCAATAGGATAACACCTGTTGAAATGGGAGGGGTTTTCAAGGTAGAAAGTTTGGTTTGGAGAAACTCCAGGTGGCATACTTTGAGTTTGTAATGTTTCATTTTAATCCCTTCCTCAAGTATTGCTCCAGGTAATATGGTGGTAACAGCATATTGGGGCATTACAATCAATACTGACATTTAAAAAATGTTCCTGGCCAAGTTCTGAATGTTGGCTTGAATATTGCTGCCTATGAGTTGAGCAGTTGCAGTGTGTATCCCATTTGTCAGCACCTTCACCCCATTCTAATTCAGAGTAGTTTATCATTCTCACTTCTGCATGTGGCATACATTCTTTTCATGAGGCTTCTGATCTGAATTCTAATTAGCCTTCTCTCTGTTTAATTTAAGAAATTATACATCAGTTGGGCCTGACATGATCTGTAAAATATGTTATGGTGGTTTCTCTGCTACTACACTGTGGTCCCTTACACAGCAGCATTGGCTTTTT
>VZRX01014410.1:70963-146619 GCA_013398075.1 Notiomystis cincta
TTTCTTTCTTCTCATGTAGAATTCCATGAACAGGCTTGCAGTGCAAGCTCTGGAGAAAATGGAGACCAGGAAGTTTAAGTCCAAAAGTAAGGGACACCGAGAAAGTAACTGTGGAGCACTGGATACACTCAGTAGCAGCTCCACCTCTGACTGTGCCATCTGCTTGGAGAAGTACATTGATGGGGAGGTAAAGGATGAAAGGTTTCTTCACCAGGGGCTGGGAATGCAGGTGGTTCTAGCACTGTGGTACGTGGCTGGCTGTTGGGTACATTGTGTGCTGAGGTGGTGCTGCTTGTCAGTCTGATCACACTGAGCAGCCAGCTCAGCCTCAGCTGCTTCCTGCAGCTCCACATTACCCATGCTGCAAAGTGAGAGCTGAGGGACCCCATTTGCAAGTTGCTACCTCCAGTGTTCTTCCATTTCTGAAGAACAAGTCACAAAGAAGCCGGGGTTGCCTCAGCAGTTACTTCTCTGGGTATTTTTGACAAGTCGTGCACCAAGGTGATGATGCATACGAGCTCTGTTGAAGGTAAGGGATACCCTTAGGGGTTTGGTTTGCAAGATCTGATGGCACCCTGTCTTAAAATTGTCAAGTACTCAGCACTGCTGGGAATCCAGAGGAGGAGAAGGAGGAGATGCCCAGAGATTCAGGAACAGTTTTTTGATTCCTCAGTTACCATCACTGTATTGATGTCAGGGCTTGCTGTCCATGTCAGTTCTACCTAGAGGAAGCAATGAAAGGGTGAAATAGAAAATGGACTCCTTAAAATAAATAAATAAAATACAGGCAGTCAATATTCACAGCTATAAACTTCCATTAGAAAGACTGTGGGTGGACATTTTATTTTGAAGTGATTCATAAAAAAAAAAAATCTTAATTTTTAAGGCAACAGAAAAAACCCAGATGCATATTTGAGTGCTGCAAGGTGCAAATAAAAGGTAATTAAGTTAGTTGATGGGAAATTATTCAGAGTAGCATGGATGAAGGTAGACAAGGGCTTCAAAAGGGCCTTACAAAATTGTCTGGAGAGGAAATTTAGGCATGAACTTCAGCATGAAGTGATAGACATAGGGAAGAGCTTTACACATCAGGGATGGGTTGGGAGCTGAGCATTGCTATTCAGGAACAAGATCTCGATGCTTTAGATAGCTTTGTGAAAGCAAATTGGTGCTTTCTGGCAGTTAAAAAGGCAAATCAGGTACTAGAAATTAGATGGGAAAGTCCGGGGAACTGAACAGAAAACATAATTACACCACAGTGTAAGTTCAGTCAAGTTCTCACTTTGAGTACTGTGTAGTTCTGACCTCACTTCACAAGATACAGAGTGGAAATGAAGGTGCTTCAGGTAGCCACAGAATGATCAAGTATTTTGAATAGTTTCTGTAAAAAAAAAAAAGATGGAGTGGTCAAGGTCTCTTTAGACCTAGATTACTTGAGGACAGAGGGAATACAAAGTCCTGTTTCTCCACTAGGAGGTAGTAGCTCTGTGGAACATTTTGCCAAAGCATGTTAGAAATCAGAAACCTAAGCTCATGGGGAGACATGAGCAGTGTTTGGAAGAAAGATTTATGTATGTTTCTGAAGTGGTAGGCTTCAGGTAGGTAGTGCATCAGGCTCAGGAAATCCTGTAAACAGATCATTCACTGGGCAAGTGAAAAAGTATCACATACACTGTATTGGTTTTGCTTTCCCCTGAGTGTTTTCCATTGCAAATAATTGTAGGAAAGGCACATCATAACTCTTGATTTTTTTTCATTTTTTTCAAAGTTCATTTAATATATTAAGGAAAACTTTAGTGATGGCTTTCTTAAATGTGTTGGATCATAGGGACATACTACAAAAAGTGTCCTAAAGAAGTGTCCTATGTCTAAGGTGCCTGCAGACTATTCTTTTAGAGACAGCTGATCACTCGCTGTTGTGCACTTGGCTGTCTTGATGCCATTTTTTTTTCTTCTTAGCACTTCAAGACTAGGAATTGTTCCATTTAGTAGTCCAGGCTGAAAAAACTAGGAACAAGCTGTGAAAAATTCACTTGTTAGGAAGAATTACTTTCTCATGGTCCTTCATGTGTTCCTGTAGGAGCTGCGTGTCATTCCTTGCACTCACCGATTCCACAAGAAATGTGTGGATCCTTGGCTGCTGCAGCATCACACCTGCCCTCACTGCCGCCATAACATCATAGGTAAGTGTGGGTGCCCTGCTGTGTTGCTCGTTTCAGGCAGCTTACAAGAGGAAATAAAAAGTTTGCCTCTTGGTGAATCTCCATGGAGCTCTCAGTCCTGACTGTTACACAGCCCTAGAAATACAGTAAGCACCAAAGCCTTTGTGAACAGCTGAGTGCCCCGGTGCACTCTTGGGGTGGGGAAGATGCCCAGCTGAGGGCAGTGTTGTGCAGCCCTGAGTGCAAGGACGCGTGGAGACGGGGATATGTTTTCCCTTGGGAATTACGAAGAAAATAATGTATGGGCTTTTATTTTTCCATGGTGTTGTAACTTGGAACGTGGTTTCCCTTACTTGCCCTCTTCCCGCTTTCATTTCCTCTGTCTTAAGAAAGTTTTCTGTTGCTGCATATTTATGTAAAAATATATAAAGTGAAAATTTCAGCAATGACTTCCAGCTTCTCTCAGCCTCTGCAAGATGTAAGCAAAAGATTTTGTATATATGAGAACAGAATATGAAATAAATTCACTTCTTTTGCTTTCTAAGCAAATACATTTGAGTGTTTCAAAGTCTTCCAAGACGGATGCTTTTGACTTCTGTTTTTTTATTTCCTTCTGTGTAAAAAAACCAGTGCATAATGTGATGACACGGAAAACAAAATATCCTTCTTTCTTGTATAATGTATATTCCCTTTTATTCACTGCTAGTTCTACTTCTCCATTCTTATTTCTCTCCTTCAGAACAGAAGAAGGGCACTGCAGCTCCAATCTGCCTGGAATCCCTCAACCCAGCACGCAGCCGGCAGCAGAGGGTGATTCTGCCTGTCCACTACCCGGGCCGAGTGCACAGAGCCAGCCAGATCACAGCCTATCCCACTCGGACGAGCATGGACCCTCACGGAAACCCCATCACGCTTCTGACCGTGGAGCGGCACGGCGAACAGAGCCTCTACCAAGCCCCGTCCCCGGCCTATATTCGCAGTTATCAGCCTATTCATTTGGACCATGCTTTGAACACACACCACTGCAGCCTGGAGCACAGGGCTTACTCTCCAGCTCACAACTTCCGGAGACCCAAGTTTGGGGGACGCAACTTTTCCAAAGCAGCGTGCTTTTCCCGATACGAGACCATGTATCAGCACTACTACTTCCAAGGCCTTAGTTACCCTGAGCAAGATGGACAGCTTCCAGCTGGCATTTCCTCAAAGGGTCCTTCCCGTGCCTTTCAGCCTGGTAGCAGCATGCTTTTCCCTCCTGTGGTACATGTAATGCCCTCGTCCCGCTTGGAGAGCGGCAGTACCTCCAGCTTTAGCTGCTATCACGGCCATCGTTCAGTGTGCAGCGGGTATTTGGCTGACTGCCCTGGGAGTGACAGCAGCAGCAGCAGCTCTGGTCAGTGCCACTGCTCCTCCAGTGATTCCATGGTTGACTGCACTGAGGTCAGTAACCAGGGGGTTTACGGGAGCTGCTCCACGTTCCGCAGCTCTCTGAGCAGTGACTATGACCCGTACGTTTACCGCAGCCGGAGCCCTTGCCGAGCGGCGGAGGCCGGTGGTGCGAACAGGGGTGCAATTGTTCTCCTGGAGGGCCCCCACCAGGACGAGCTGCCAGCTCACGGTCACGGTGTGGTGGGTGCTGACTGCCGGCCCGTGCCAGCTTCTTCCTCAGGGGACCAACTGTCTAATTGCAGCATGGATATGAACTATAGCAGTAATTCCTCACTAGAGCACAGGGATCCAAATGGCACTACCTCAGAGGGAGGACCTGAGGCCGCTCCTGGTGCTGCCTTGGATGTTAAAAGGAACTGGAAGAATCCAGAGATAGCAGGGTCAATTTCGGAGCAGGCATGCGCGTGCTGCTTTGAATTCCAGCACTCTGCCCTGGAGCCTAGCAGTGGCACAGCTGACTGTAGTGCACTCTTCCTTAGCTCTCCACTGTGGGGGACGTGTGGCCAAGGAATTGAACCGCAGTCAGGGAGCACCCCAGGCTTGTACAGTATTAACTCAGACCACTTACATAGGACAGATGGGGTAAAATATGAGGGGTTGCCCTGCTGCTTCTATGAAGAGAAGCAGGTAGCCTGTAGTAGCAACAGTGGCAGTGGAGGTGGTGGCTGCTATACAGAAGACTATGCAGTGAATGTGCAGTACACGCTTCCTGATGACACCTTGCCAAACTGCTGTAAGGGTGTTTGTGATCTGGGTCAACGCATTCCCATAATTCCTGAAGACAGAGACTGTGAGCTGATGCTACCCACAGAGCACCAGGGGACCCACATAGGAGGCTGCAGCTCCTGGGATGGAACACCTGAGCTAGACACTTACCCGCACTGTCAAGGTATTGGAGAGGTACAGGTCGAGAGGGAGGTGTGCTACGAGGCAACATCATTCCTGCGGCAGAACTACTCTCAGGAGGAGGAAACTGGAATGCCCTTTCCCAGTCCCACTCTGAACTCCCAGAAGCTTATGATGACCACAAAGGCCACAGGTAATATATGTGCTTTTCTTGATTACTTGCCACCTTAGTTTTAGTGTATGAAATGCTGCCAGCTACCTGGGTACCTGCGGCCATAAAGGTTACTCCATCCTTTGCATAAGAGCAGGTTATGGACTAACCATTCACCCCAAAGTAGTATTCTCTGATTACCTGTGCTCATTTGGTCATAGCCAGAGGAGAAGATGATAGTTTGCTAATTAACCCTTTAAAAGCTTTCGTGCTCATCCTTTGTGGGGAGGGGCCCCCATCAGAGTTC
Source organism: Notiomystis cincta (assembly GCA_013398075.1). NCBI lineage: Eukaryota > Metazoa > Chordata > Aves > Passeriformes > Notiomystidae > Notiomystis > Notiomystis cincta. The sequence continues at coordinate 75,876 of VZRX01014410.1, forward strand.
CCACAGCAAGGGACACTGCCAGTCATGGCAGCTGTGGGGAGTTGCCTAAGTAGGCAAGGCCACTGTAGGAGATGACAGACAAGCTGAAGGGTTTTGTTTTAAAAAAAGTGAAAATCTTGGAATTGCCATGGAAAAATATGTAGGAAAGTCTTTGCTGTGGACATAGATGAGGGGAAAAAACCCCACTCACAGAAAGAGGGCGATATTTCTTACCTGCCTTGCCAGGGTTATTTTAAAGGGTGTTCATAGAATCACAAGGTACCCTAGGTTGGAAGGGACTTCAGGCCATAATCTAGTCCAGCCTCCTGGTCAAAGCAGAGCCAACTCTGAGATCAGACCAAGTTTGTCAGGTTAGACCAAATTTATCCAGTCAGGTGGACAAATCTTCAAGGACACAGAGTGCAGTCCATTTTCTGCACTCCTGTGCCTGTGCTTGACTACCAGTGTGGTCAAAAGATTTTCCTTATATCCAGCCTGAACATCTCATACTTCAACTTAACTTCCTCACCTCTTGTTCAGAATGCATGTGTGTGCAGACTGTGGTTCCATCACTGAGACAGTCTCCATGTAGGTACTGCAAAGCTGCCAGGGATGCCTTCACTGCAGGCTGAACAGCCCAGCTCCCTCAGCCTCTTCACACAAAGTGCTCCAGCCCTCTGAGCATCTTGGCTCTCTGCTAAGTCAGTGAGTGTATTGTTCTGGGGGCCCAAAACTGTATGCAGTGTTCTAGATGCAATGTTCCTTAGTTTTCTTTATCCTTCAGGTGCTGGATCTCATCCCTTGGAGAGAAGCCAAATCAGTGACTAGACCTGTCCAGATGATCCCAGATGGAGAAGCAGAGCTTATCAGAGACTCCAAATTCTCATGGACTTAATTTTTTTTAAGCTTTGACAAACACACAAAAAGTGGTAATGTGGAGAAGTCCCTCCCCTACTTCCTCTGTGTTCACATCACTTTGATTGTCTCCTTTGTCCCTCCTGCCTGAAGCCTTCAGGCCTTGATTTGTGTGCAAAGCCCATGTGGGACATGGTGTGGAGCATTTCTGAGCTCTAGTGCCATTTCTATATTAATGACAAAGTGTTATTTATATTTTCTTTTTAGAAGTGACCTCTTGCTGAGAGGTAACACAGTGTGTTAAATAAGCCAGGCTATGTGTAGATGCTGTTATCTCCTACTTGAAGGAGTCCAGCCTTTGATAAGCTCAGGGCTACACCTGCCTTAGAAACCAGATAGCACCTTGAAATATAGTAGTCCAGAGGGATACAGCTGCTGAATGGATGCTCAGATACTGACTAATCCCAGTAGCAAATCCTAGCAGCCAGCAAGTTATGTGAGTGATTTTGAGGGAGGTGAAGCAGTGGACTGTCTCCTTTCTCCTCTTCCCTTCTCCCCCCTTTCATGCTGCTCTGATGGTTTGGCTAGGAAGGTGTCCTGCCATTAGGATTAGTTTCAACAGAGTGGGGGTAAGGAAACTGATGGCTCAGAATGTTCTCATCCTCACTTCCTGTATTTAAACTGTGGACCTCATTGTATCTTCTGACCAGTGAAGAATGCTGGGGACCTCTCCCTCAAGCAGATGCTCGAACAAAGTGCTTCAAAAGGATATTACCTTTGCAGGTAATGAACTTTTCCTTCCATAGGAAGTTTTTCAGGCACCTGTAGCCCCTGTTATGGCTGTGAGGAATGCTGGCATTTGCAGGAAAACAGAGCTTGCAGTGCACTTGCAGCTTTGCTGGCTCATGTTGGAAACAGGTCACAGGGTTTCTTGTTTCCTTACAGGCTGCAAGCATGCCTAAGGGAAGCAGTGCTTGTCACCTTTGGTGCACGTGGGAAAGTGAGGGACTTGGTTTAATCATTGTTTTCTTTGCTGTGGTTGATGTAGCTTCCATAGATTGATCTTTTTTAAAGGTTTCTTGGGCCCAGCCGGTTGTGCTTCATTTTTGTCTTGTGTACAGAGTGCTCTCTGTACCCCATTAGCCTGGGCACATACTTTTGTTCTTGTTCTTGTCCTAGTGGGGATGTTTGTTATCATGAGATAATTTATGTCGTCACTTCTGATAGCAATTGTTTCCTGTGGAAACAGCAGCTTCTGAGTAAGAGGCTACCATAGCATGGGTTAAATTGCCTGTCATGCTGCATGTGCCTGAGGACACAGTGTCATCCTGTGGTGTATTCACAGCAGGAGTTCTTCTAAAGGGAAACTAAGTATTTAATGCCCACAGTGCCAGTCTTCTGAAAAGATCTGTCCTTAGTTCAGTACACTTTGGAGATACTTCAAAGACATGAAATAGAGATGTACACTTCATATTCTGCCAAAGCAATGTCCTTGACAGCACTGGGCTGGTTGTGAGACCCAGCAAAGCCAACTTGTATTCTCTGTAGTCCCAAATGAACTATTCTAAAAGAAGGAAACATCTGAGAAATAACAAATAGATTCATCTGATTCCTTTTGCTTTTGTACCCAGTGAGTTAGGAAAAAAGTTCCATCTCAAGGAGTTCACATTACATCTTTTCAATCAACAAGCACCAAAATTCAGCTGTTCAGAGAATTAATACAAGGCAGTATCTGGGTATAAGATTAAAAGAAAAATTTCAATAAACACATTTTCTGTGTATAAAGCTTATTAAAAACTTATTCATTCTCTGAATGACTGAAGTAAGTGGTATGTGTTGGGAGAATAAACTCTAAAGGTTTGTGATTTTTGGATTTTTTTAATTTTTAAGTCTTACCCTCTCCTTCGTCCACTAAAAAAGAAATGCATTGTAGAAGTTAAGCTGGTTATTCTGCTTGGTGTTTTGTGAGGCACTGTAAAGGCCACCTGGGACACACTGCACTCTGTAACTGAACAGAATGTTGTGGTGGAAGGTGGTTCTTCACAAAGATCTGAATATTCTGGCTCATGGTGGTCCCATGGACACTGTGGGAATCTCTGCCAGTACAAGTCTCTGCAGGCCATAGCAGACACCCCACACCTGCTTTCTGTGTTGGGTCTGACTTCAACATAAAACTCTCTGTCCAGTGCAGACTTACAGGCTAGCTGGCCATGATAGATGGTTTTTATAACAAAATGCCTTTCTACTACTTACATGAACAGTTGTCATTGTGTTTGGCTCATGAGGCACTATTTAAAATGTTTTTAATTAAAATTGTCTTATAGCACTTAAAATTGTTTTGTATAAAATTTGCTGTAAAGATTTGTAATATGGTCAAAGGGCTCTTTCTCCTTCATTACCATTTTTAAAAATGTTTTAAAAGCTAGAAAGCATCTTGTATATATTCTGTATATGTATAGCAGCACATTTCATGTATGGAAATATGTTCTCAGAATATTTATTTACTAATATATTTATCTTAAGCCATGTCTTATGTTGAGAGTGTGTGACATTATTGTAATAATCATTGAAAATCACTAACACAAGGCCCTGTAAATACATGATAATTGCACACAAAGATTTTACAGTACTTGCCGACCAAAAATGATTTAAGAGAAGTGTAGTTACTTGCAGTTTTGTAAGAAAGTGTACAAATGTCTGTATTAAAAGAAAAAAAAAGGCAAAACCACACAAAAAATACAGTTTTATTGCATATACATGTGGGAGTTGTCCTTCTTGTCTTGGGGGAAAGGACAGAGATAGCTGTTCTCCTCCAAGTACAGTGCTAGATATACTGAGATGAACTCTAATAAACAACATCTTCTCCTTTCTTTAAAGAACAGGTAGGTGGATATGTACATGGCTTTACCCAGCACAGGTTACTGGGGGGCAGCGGGGGATTGGTGTCACACAAGCCCCTGAACCCTCCAGGCACATCAGAAGTGCCACATCTGCTAAAAGAAATCCTCATTTATGTTTGGAACCTGTCTGTTCCTTGTGGCAGGAGAGCTTAACTGGTGTAATTTCAGGTAAAAGTAATTTATTGTCCTGAAATAAAATTGTTTTGAGACAGCATGATACAGGTGGACACCACCAGGTAAAGCAAAGCTTGAGTAGTCAGGCTTGCCCTGGATGGTGAAGTCACTGGTCCTGCTGAAGTGAAGATCAGTGCTGTGGTACTTTTTTTGTCAGCAGAGAGCACAGTTTGGTCAGAGATGTTTGTGCAGACACCAGAAGAGGGGAGCCTGGGGCTTTGTGGCTCTGTGTGTGTGTACATGTGTATTTATGTTTGTTACTGTGTAAGCAGTTTGCCTCCATGGATTCATTTCCCATCCAGTGATACACTCAGAGGCTTTTCCAGGACTCTCCAGTTCCTTCCTTCTCCCAGAGATTTTCACCTGGTAATCCCCTGGACTTTCCTCATCTCATCCATGTTCAAATGCACTGTAATTCAGTCCCCTCAGGATTCAGCCAAGAAATTTGCCTTACTTCTCTGCAGCCCTCCTTGTTCCATCTGGGATGAGGGACTGCTCAGGGGTGTCATTTTCTAGGGGACCAGTTACCATCCTGATCTCGGGTACGAAGGGAAAGCCTGCTCTGTGTGGGAAGACAGGCTCAATAAAGGAACAGCAACAGGAGCAAGTGCTTCCCAACTGAAGTACCTGCCCCTTTTTCACAATCTTGGCAATTACCAGTGATTACAGACATGCTTTTATCTGCAAATTAGTTCCTGAAACAAGTGTTTCTACAAATAGCATAAAACGTGCTGTGTGTGGATGGCTGGTAACTTGTATGTTGACAGTCACATCTGAGTCTCCTTTCTCTTCCCTCCCTCCCTCCCTCCATTTGCTGGTGCTGGTGTTGTGTTCTCTTGTTCCCTGTTCTGAAGGTGATTGTGCTTCTAAGGACAGGATGTTCCTCTGCCCTCAGTGTCCCACAGAACAATCAGTGAGCCCACAGTGTGTCTCTGAGAAAGGCAGCTGGGGGCTGCTGGCTGAACTTGTATGTGGTGCTTAGCTGTGTGTGATATTCTCTCTAGTCTTAGTTGTGCCTTTTTTTAAATGACTAAATGTAAATATTTTTAAATGACTAAATGTAAATACTCTCTATCCAAAATGAACATTTTGATACTTGGCAAGGGAGGGGAGGTTCTTTTTACTTTTCAGGTTCGATGTTTAAGGAACAAATTTGTGACAAGATGAGAGTCCTGTGGGGCACCACAAACCTCCCCAGAACCTCGATATGGTAAAAAAAGACAAGCAGGAGCAGAGTATTCTCAGTGGATTGTACATTATTGTAACACTTGCTGTTTCTGTAACAGTATCTGCAGTATCGAGTGCATCTGTCAAATCCATGACAGCTGTTAGGTAACTGTTGTTACTTGGGTAGTGTGGAGGGGAAAATGCCCTTAAAAGGATGGCCGTGGTCATCCCCTGTGGAGCCAGCTTGGCCCCGTTCTTTGGCCAGGAGACAAAAGCATACCTGAAACCAGATATTTTATCTTGCACTGAAAGCACCGTGCTCCTGTGACTTAAATGCTTCATAGAAAAGTGTCTCTTTCAGAATAAAGAACACGTTTCTCTCATGGGGAATGAAATTGCTAATTAGGAAACAACCAAGAAAAAAGAGGGGAACAGTTCCCAGAAAGAACCAAAGTGTAAGAGTCTCATAACCAGAATGGCAAGAAAGGAGAGCAGAGTAACCTCCTCTGTGTAAGGGGAGGCTGGGCCCCTGGGACAGTTGTGTTTCTAAAAGAAAAGTCTTCACATGAAAAGCTGGAGACAGTTTTGGTATTTGTCACTGGTTGTCTGGTGTTTAAAGGTTGCTGAGGGTTTCTTAAACTGTAGCATTATTTTGGCCAGGAGGAATTAATTAGAGAAAAGATGAATCTTGCAAGAAAGTGGAAACAGCATTACACATTGGTGCAATTTGCAAAGCAAACACTCAAAGAATTGTCACAGTTCTTTTTAAAACTTTGAAAGCATGTAAACTGAAAACTTTAAATTTGCTGTTACCTCAGAATTTGTGTTTCAGAGCAGTATCATACTTTTATAAAAGTAATCATTCTCAGCTCTAATACTCTCTTTTAAGCTGTATAGCAGGCAGTGCTCTTGTAATCTGCTGCTGAACTACAGCAGCTCCTATACATGTTTGTACACACTTTAGCCATCCTCACTGAACTCCTGCACAATACACTGTATTTATTTTTTCATAATTATTATTTACAGCCATTTGCTGCATGCAGGGTGAACAGTTATAAACACAGCACATACTTCAGCAGTGAGTCATCTCGAGTTTGATTTATTCTGGTTTCTTGACAGCCTTATGCAGTTCATGTGATAGCTTTTGGATTTGTAGCAAAATGTCTTGGGACTGAAGCTCACAATGCCAAATTTCATCCCAAAGCACAGGTGCTCAGTAAATCTGAGAAAGTATGAGTGGTGTGAAATGTATGTGGAGTGGGGCTGTGTTGTTACAGAGGAACTGGTGTGGTCTGAAGGCAATTGTCTTTTTCACTCTGAGGGTAGCAGGATTGTTTGTAAATTTCCAGAACAATACTCAGGTGAAACTATCAGTGAACTGTTCTGCATTGGAAGATTGTGAAATACTCCTGCAAGGTACTAAGAACTAGTTGGGCAAGTTTTCCTCAGGAGTTGTTTTTGTAGTTCACCCTTCCTCTAGGCAAAGTGGTGCACTAGAAAAATCTGTTCTTCCCACTGCCTGAGAAGGGTTATTAAGCAGAAGATGAAAGTGGAATAGCTGCTTATGCTCATTCAGTGGCAGCCATGTGTCTGCTGATGTGTTTGGCCTGTAGTCATCCAGGCTGCAGCTTCAGTACAGTTTCCAGGACTATCCCTAAAAATCTCCTATTTCTACTCTTGCCAGGGGGTTTGGAATACATGGAGTTTAATTCTGCAATCCCACTGGATTGTCTGCCTGAGCAATCTGATAAACTTCATCAGCATTGTCCTGGCTGTAGAAAATCTGGCAAAAACAAGTCCTAAACAAGATTATGTTAATGCTTGATTGAAAAAGCAGATTACATGTTTGATGGTAAAAATCACCCAGAGAATATATGCACATGAATTTGCAGAAGCTGATGAACAGCTTAATACAATTACAGGCTAGAAATGAGATTCAAAGGAGGAAAGTGTTTCTTACAGCAATTGTTTTATCAGCATCTATTCTATCACAAAACTGAGGCTGAGTTCCCCTATTCTTGATGTCTTTCTGTCATATATACCAAAGAAGTATCTTTGATTTTTTTTTTCCCTATGGTTACAGTGTATAGAAAATTTATTTTTCCCAGAGTGTAAACTAACATCTTTTCTTCCTATAAAATGTTAGCAAGATACAAGCATAATATGCTGTATTAAATAATGCATTTCCTATACATATACAAATATATATATTACTATGATAACACATCACACATTTTTACATAACACAGTCTCTATTTTCCCACAACATAACAATATTAAGATAAAAATACATATAAAATCACGTAGTCAACAAACTAAACTAGTTTTAAATGTAGCTTTTGAAGGAGGGAAGGCACTTGTCCAGCTGGCCCCTTTCCACCTGAGGTCCACGTTCAGTGTAGGCTGCTGGAGCTGGTGTGCAGTGTGAAGGCAGCAGGCTCCCACACCGCTGCTGAGGCAGTTCCAGCAGAAGTGCTCAGTGCCCCAGCTTCTGGGGCAGACATCTGTCCTCTCCTATGGCTTCTTGTCTGCTTGGCTGTGCACTCAGGGAGCTCTTAGCTCATCTCTCTGTGCAGCCACCCAGCCAGCAAGATCAGAGAGCTCAGCTCTGTAGAAAGTAGCTCAGGGAAGAAAAAGCCGTGGCAGTTTTTGACCTGGTCAGTTTATTGCACCACTCCTGTGCTGGTCACACCAGCACAGGAGCGAGCAGGGGGCAGAGCAGGAGCTGAAATGCTTCTGAATGAGGAGGCAGCTCCTCCTGAGGATTTGGGTGTCACAACAGTTGCTTTTGACATTGTAGCCACTGTCAGGTTTGCAGCCTGTCCAGCCTCTGGAGGGGACTGCGAGGCAGGAGGTCCTAAGGCCACTCAAACAAATTCTTCTGCAGTTATTTTCAATTTGTAGAAGAAAATGGTGTAAACACCAACATCCTGAGGTGTCCCTGCTCTCCAGCTGCCAGCTCTCAGCTGGCTGTGTAGTAGGGGCATTCCTTTTGTGGGATTACAACAGTTGTGCATGTGACACTTTTTGCTTCTTTCTCCCCCAAACCCTTACAGCAAAGATCAAAACATGCTGTGTTAATGGACACCACAAATCTTGGCCATAATTCACCACACCCTGCAGTGTCTGTCCTAGGAGTGTGTGACCATAGAACATTTTGAAAAAATCCACACCAGAGATCTACCTGCTCTTCATGGTCTCAGCCCTGTAAAGTAATAAGTGCTATTTAAGGGACCCTGTCCATGAATTTCCATCTATTGCTCTGTTTGCTTAGCACTAGAAATATCTAGAATCAGCCAATCTGAAAGATTATGTGGGGAGGAACATAATTTCTTCTATGCTTTTATCAGTGTATTACACATGCACTGTCTAATATTTTATGCATAGTCATGTTTATTGTTGCCATGAGCAGTTAATCTGCTGTAAGTGCTGGTTTTATGGGACTTTTGTACATAAATTTGATAAATGTTCCCCATAAAAGTCCCATGAAATACAATTTTATTTAAAAAATAGTTGAGGAGCTAAGGGAGCGATGCAAAAATCTCACTTCCTAAACTCTCTAGATTTTGCATTAGTAGCATCAGTCTTTGTTGCTGTTTGTAATGAGATTTTCTCTAATATTAGAGTGAAATTGAATTCTTACTAAGGAAGAGAAGTGTAACATTCTGTATTTTCTCCTTCTGTAAAGGTGTAAATCACTCACTGGGTGTTCCTGATGTTTTTTCAGTTCAGCACCATTAGCCAACTGCTTTATGAATGTCTCTCTGACAAAATGTTTCATGTGCCTTTGATAAGGCAAGCAAACAAAGCTTCATCACTTTGTGATAAGCACCAAGTGCTCCTGACAGCTCCTAAGGATCTGGCACCACTGATTCTCTCTGCCTGGCTTCCTGTTAGTGCACCATATTCAGGATGCTTAGGAACCAACCTGCTTGGTTTTGCTGAGTCTCTGAGGTGAACTCCACACAGCATGATGTAAAATCTTTCTTTTAAAAAAGCCAAGTTCAGAATTTTTGTTGAGACTGAAAGAGACAATGGGTTTTGGTCCAACGTGATGACACGTAACAGAGAACCAACATACTTTTTACAACTTGTCCTGTCTTCATTTTAGCTAATACTATAATTATATTTTCCTGTATTCTTTCCAGCAGCTCATGCAAGGAAGTACTGGATGTTCCCATGCTATTCCATTTTTCATATAAACAACTCTATGATTGCTGGCTTAGTAAAGTCTGGTTTCTTTTAAGCATGCATTGTGATATTGTTCAGCTGTCTGTAGCACTCATCTGTGGTAAATGGAGCTGGACTGAATTCAGTTCAGGTAAAAGACCAGCTCTGCAATGGGAAGTAAGGCACAATATTTCACTGCTCAGTTCTTTGATGCCCTGTTCTTTTCAAGGAAATCTGTAGCCCTCATGAAGGGGAGGGAGTTAATTATATATTCAAAAACATAAGGGCAGATACATGAATGAATTTAAACTCAGTGACAGTTTTCTTACTTTTCTTAATTACCTCTTGCAGATGCACTTGATGGATGTTCTCTAACTGCACATCTGGTCCATGCAGACCACTGGTGGGTGTTCAAACTTAACCAGAATTACTGCAGTTTAATGGTTCTCAATGAACCTCCTCTAACTGAGCTTCAGGAGCTGCCCACTGTAAACGTTGCCAACCAATTTATCTGACTTGTGCACCGACAGTTTTTCCTAAATATCTTGCTGGTCTGAACTTGCTGAGAATGAAACACTCACTGCTGATCCCTTGCAATCACTTGTTTCCCACTTGTGGTGGGATGAGAAATGAGTATTGTTCACCAAAGAGAAGAAATAGTTAATGCTGTCTGTTGCAATCAAAGAGAAAATAATTCACAGATCAGAACCCCACTGATGTTTTAGTTCTTTGACAATTAAGGCAATTACCTTAACAATTCAGTTCAGTTTCAGTGTTCCAGGTGAGGAGACACTTCTTCTCACAGCTGAGTGTCAAGGCAGCTGCTCCTTGTGTGTTCAGCAGCGCAGCTTGGCACAGGTGAGCTGGTGATAGCAGCCTACAACTTGGTAAATAGTTTGGGCTGCTAAGATTAATGTGTGACTTCAGAGTAAAAATCTTTTAGTCAGCCTCACTGTTTAAAAATTCAGTGGATTACAGGATCTTTGGACAAACCTTTAAGAAGCCCTAAGCTTATACCCAGGATGAATGCTGGATGTCAGGCTGGAGTGCAATAGTGTTTTAAAAGATCACTGTGAATATGAACAAAATTATCATAACCATCAGTGACTGATGGGTCAGACACAGTCATTTAAAAGGCTCCAATGCTTGTGCAGGCCTTGACCTGCTGAGCATTAGTCAATCAAAATGCATATTTGCAGATGAATCTTGTTTTAGGGGCCTCCTGAATTTGATTTTTTTCTGTGTGCATCTCTGCTTGTAGACACAGAAACAGAAAATGCAGAAAAAGCACAGCACTGAGCAACCAGGCTGACAGTTTTTCCAGTCTTTGATTCCCATTTTGCTGTAGGGTACCATTTAGATGTGTTTACATCAAGGCAAATAAGCTCTGTTTGCTGTGGTAGCTGAACAGGTTATCAGCACCCACCTCTGTCCTCAGCCTTGAGAACAGAACTGAAGCAGCCTGATTTAATACAGTGGTACAGGCAAGTGGGACACAAGAAATCCTCAACCTGTAGATCCCTCTTTGGCCAGGGGTACAGGACATTCTGAATTTTACAAGTTTTTACATCTATTTTAAGTGCAATGGTTTAAAGGCAGTAATTAACAGCACTACAAGACTCGAGGAGCACCGGGTATTTCAAAATTATTGCTGCAATGAAATCCTTTGTCACTGGTATACCCAGGAGAACAGCAGATGGCAAAGTCCCTCAAAGGCCTTTGGAAATGGACTTTTTTGAAAACAGGTATGAGATTGGGTGAGGAAAAAAAGGAAGATTAATCTCAAGTCACCTGGATTTCAAGAAGATCAGTTCCCCACTAGTGGGTTGCAATCATCTTGTTGATTTCGAAGCTTTTTCTTGAAGATGGATATTGATGTGGATGGCTGGTAAAATATACTCCAGATCTCTCCAGCTGTGGTGACATCACTGCAGTCTTCTGCTTCAGCTGCAGCTGGAATCTGATGGGACCTAGGAAATAAGAGTTAATTCCATTTTGTGTTAATGTCCTTGGGTAGTTATTGGTATTAATATGTCTGCAGTACTTCTTCACTGGAGGTGCTCACAGCTTCCACTACATCTGGGACACTTCTTTCTACCTGCTGTGCAAAATGTAGGTTTTTGGAGTGTTTCTGGTTGGCTTGATAAATGAGAAGTTAGGTATTCTGTTAGGCAGTCACCTTAAGAAAAGAGGGCTCTGCAGATTGCAGTTGTTACTATTTTAGTTGCTATTAATACAAATTAATTTCCTTGTATATTTAAGCATGTTTGTACTATGTAAATACAATATTCAGCATTTTGATTTGCTGGTAACTCACCCATCATTTCATTCAGTGAGTGTCCATCTAGAGGACACAAAATTTACTTGGTATGAGTGTAGAGGTTTTAATTTTTTCCCTGCAAAGTATTATCACAATTTGACCTCACCAAATGTGGATGTCATAACATTTTCCTCTTTCCTTCTTCCTCCTAAAGTACAAATCTTGTCAAATCAAGAACAGAAGAGATATTTTAGCAGCAAAAGCTATCCTAACAGACTGGAAAGTTAGCACATGTGGTAATTTAGGACCTTTTATGAGGATACAAATATGTAATAACTGACTTGGTTTTGAATATGGCCAATCTGACTGTGGAAGGCAGAGAGGAGCCCCAGGTTTGGTTCAGAGCTGAGATCTTGGTTCTCTGTGTCAGTTTTGCTCCACACTCACCTCATGGTAATGTGCAGAAGGATCTTGGCTATTATGGCTGTGACACTGAGGATGAGCAGTGCTGTGAGGCTGTATATTGTCCACTCTGCAAGAGAAGAGGGGAGCTCGCACTACATTCATTTATTTACAGTTTTTACAGTAACAATATTGGACTGAAGAAACAAACAGCCTACTGATGCTTTATTCCAATCTCTAGTTTGATGATGCCTGAAACCTACAAGTATTTTCTGCAGCCTGTCAGAAACCATACAACTTTCAGTCAGAACTGGTTTTTCCCTTGCAGAACTCCTCCCAGTAACATTGAAAGCTGAATACCTCCCCTGCACCCATAACCTTGTCCAGTCTTCTCTCTATTATTGAAGAAGCTTTTGTTAGCTGGGTGGGGTAACAGGGATGCATCCAGCACTCAAGCTACTCTAGACTATACAAAAATTTGCTCTTTTTTCAGCAATTTGTGCCCTTCTGTGGCGTGCAGAGGTCACTGAAGCTGATTCAGTAAGGAGGCTGCTCTGACTTAAATATTTTGATTTTTTTTCTCATTCTCAAGAACTCACCATCTTCACACTATTTCTGACTTAGCTGAGAAGTGTTTTGAAATGGATTGAGAGAATCCCAGTTAGTGCTAATTAGACTAAAGGAAAATTCATCTGTTAGTAAGGTCTGCTAATGTGGAGGAGGCAGCAAAGGAAAGAATGACTCCAGATTTTGCTTTAGCAAAGTGTTTTTCCTGTTGCCACATTTTATCATTACCAGGCATGGAGCTAGTTGGATGGCTGGGGCTGGTTGTGATGACATAAAGTATCTTTGATGAGCGGGCTGCATTGATGCTGAGGTTTGCTTGTTCATTTATCCTCTCTGGAAGGCTGTGATTCACTGGGATCTTGTTTTGATGCACATTGTCCTTCACAGCTGAAAACACAGGAGTGTGATTACAATAACAATTTCTTAACAGGTATAACTGGACTTTAGTTTGTGCTTGTAAACAGATGTGCTGCTCTCTGGTTTACTTAAGAGAACTCAAATAATCAAATGATATCTGATCTCAGAGAAAGCCTGTTCTTCACCAGGTTGGGGTTCTCAGAATTTGTCTGGAAGTTAATTGTTCATCATAACAGTAGGTACAACTCAAGGACCAGAACATTTTCTGCTGATGACTTTTGATTGGAGAGGAACAGACTCCTGGAAGGAGCCAAGATGAACCAACATGCAGATGGATTACTGTTTCTTTGGTTTGTTTCCCTTTGTCATTTTCCAATCTGTTTTAACAGGAAGGTACAGAATTGAAGTTTTGAAAAGCTGTATTTTGCTATTTATGATGTAGCTGACTGGAATGTTCTAAACTGAGAGAAATTTTGGTGAAGCTTTCACCCACTGAGTAGTGGTGACAAGAGAGATGAAACATCTGTTAGATCAGAGCTAAAATATTTGCTTTTTAACTGCCACTTCAGAAATCTCCTGTGTGAATTAAATGCTTCACTGAAAGGTAGAAACAGCAAAGGTTGCCTCTTACCTCTATACCTGATAGCAAATCCCTGGGCTTGATTGATGTCATCTGAGAAAAAGTACAAAATGACAAAATCCAGAGAGATGTTGAAGGTGTGGGGAGGACGGTTCTTGCCATTAAAACGAGCCAGGACATGATAGGTGTAACCATCCAGCAATTCCACCATATCTGTAGCATCTTTGATTTCAAAAAGGACAAAACTGAAGTGGATCTGAGATGCTCCTGGAACTTGTATGGTCCAATAACAGACTTTGCCTGTGCCATATGTGTCAGGAAAATCTGGGGAATAGATCACAGCTGTAGCAGAAGTGTAATTCCCTCCACAGGCACCAATAAGGGCTGTGAAAACAAGAGGAAAGGGCGAAGAATGGAAAGGAAGAAAAAAAGAGGTAATACATTAATTTTGCAAAGCTTTAGCACCCTGTAGAATCTAAGACTTAAATGTGATTTGAAGGTACAGATTTGCTAGGCCAGCAGGATGCTCTGAATTCTCTGCCCCCCTCAGCACTGGGGGCTCAGCCTTTGCTGCCTTTGCTTGGAATACTCTCCTCGAGTCTCATTACTCTGACACCTATGCATCAATCTGAAAAGTGCAGCTCTCCCTTGTCCTGTGTGTAACCAGGTACCCTGTCCTGTATCCCTGAGAAATGGGATAAAAGATAAATCACTGATTCAGGGGCTTCTACTCCACCCCCAGCAGGCAGGCAGGTAAGTGGATTAGTGACTATTAACTCTCACTGCTTAATTACTGACATTCCTTCTCAGCTGTATGAAATTGAAAAAACAAATCTTCACAGAACAGGTGAAGTTGAAAGGGACCCTCAAGATTATCAAGTCAAATCCTCCTGCTCAAAGCAGGGAGACAGAGTCTGGTTGTGTTTTGAGTGCAAGGATGGAGACTCTTCAGCCTCTCTGGGCAACCTGATCACCCTCACCATAAAAACCAAAGCTTTTCCTTATGTTTAAATGGATTTTCCAATATTTCAGTTTGAGCCTGTTGCCTCTGGGCTGAGAAGGGGATGGCTTCACCTTTACCCTCTCCCATCACAATGGAAAAGGTTCCTCCCCAACCCTTCTTTTATCAAGGCTGAACAATCCAAGATCTCTCTTTTCTCCTTGGATGAATGATGCTGTAACACCTAAGTCACCTCTGGGGCCACGTGCATGTGCTTTTCAAGCATCCTCTCTCTTGATCTTGGCCCAAGTAACATCTGACCTCACCTTTGCCAAGTAACCCAAAAAAGATACTTCTACAGAGTCTAAAGAAAAGATTTGTTGCTACTTTTTGTATTAGAAACAAGTCCATGCCCAGTAAATTGTTGTATTCCTTGATAACTATCCAGATTCCCAGTGCAAACTTAAATACCAGTGAATCCAGAGAGAACTCAAGTGCCATATCCACACAAGCACATATAATTTTTTACTCTCTAGTAAAGATCAATTCTTTGGGAGTCTTTCTATGACATGCTGCTTCTGCTAGCTGACTTGTGAGGAAAGTGAGAGAACCTCTGGAGCATGAGCAAGCATAATTTCTTGGAAGAGCTATTTCCCATTATTAATGGATGAGAATTCCATGCAGCAATGGAAAGCAGCTTTATTTTATACCGAATGTATAAAATAAAGGTGTTTTGCTGGCTTGTGTGCCACAGTTCCCATTGTTTTTTGAGCCTTTTCCCTAATTTGCTGAACATGAGGCCTCTCCTTTGGGAAGAACTGAGCCTGCTTCAATACTTACTGTCAAAAAGGATGACTCTGCCATCCCCACCGCAGGGCTGAGTGTGGTCTCCAAAGCAAACACTGTTGCATTCCGTACTGGCTGCCTCCCCGTATCTCCAGTAGTCAGGATTATTTCCACAGAAACAAGCATAACCTGATTCCATGCCTGCAAACTTTGACAACAAAGATGCATAAGGAAGGGAGGAATAGCATTTGAAGGAGTGACAGCAGGAGGTTGTTTGAACAAGAAAGCTGGCAGCAGAGGATGTGTGTTTTGGAGAGGAGTGATTAGTCAGAGGAACCTCCACGGGCTGTTTTTGTTTGGGCTGTCAGGATGCTGCACAAGACTAGGGAGAAAGATGGAATGGAGGCACCCTGCCACTCACAACTGCAGTGAGCAATCACATTTTCTCCTGGCATTATGGATCAGTCATTTGTCAGATTCCTCTGGAGGCAGAGAGAGGGCTCCATCTCCCAGAGTGGAAGAGCAACCTTAGAACCTCCTGAAGGTTTAAAAAATATGGGGGAGAGGAGAAATAGGATAGAGAGCTCTGTGGTGTATCAAAGAGATCACCTTGAACTGCTGACTTCGGCAGGAACTGATGCACGTTTGGATCGTGAGTTTATTGGAGGTCTCGCTGGTGCCAGTCAGAGGTGGTGGCTCCCCATGGTCCTTGTAACACCCCAGATTTCCTGGCACTGGCAAGAGGAACACACAGCAGTCATTCCAAAGTGTGCCTGGGAACACCCAAGGCACAGAGCACTTCATGCCTGGTCACTCTCTCTGTGCTCTGGCCCTGCCTCTGCACTATGGGAATTGTTACTCTTTGTTTCTCAGGCTCTACGGGATTCCTGTCAGATTTTCCACACACGCCCAGGGATGAGTGATGGGGCAGAACAGCATCATTTCTGCCCAGCAATGTACCTGTAAGACTCTCCAGCTGCTTTCAGCAAGCTGCAGTAAAATAGACAGGATAAATACCTTATTTATTTCTCCTGACAGAGGCAATTAAAAAATCCCAAGGCATTGAGTGGGTCCAGGGGGGTTGTGGTGTTTGGTTTTTTTTTTTTTTTGCTATTGGCATGCATATTCTGAAAATGTAAATTAAATTGTATGATTGCTGTTTGAATGTCCAAACAATGACATTCTGGAAGTTTTCAAAACAGGAAGGGAACCTAAACAGTTTGGCTAGTTTTATGGGATATATTTAGATATTTATATAGGGCAATTTCCTAATATTTAAAACTTGAATTCTGATATGAATCTGAAGTATCATACAAAGGGATTAAAAATGAGCTATATTACTTTAAAAAAAAGCAACCCACCTATTTACATTAATATGATGTTTCAAGGCTCCTTGGTCACTATGGGAGATCAGAGTTCTTCCCCTTCAGTGCATAATTTGGGGTGTTTTTTTTGGTTTTGCACTTTTCATCAAAGCACTGGAATTCAGCCATGACCACCCCTCAGAGAGGATGTGGAGTATGACACAGTGCTGTGCCAATGGCATAAAATTAACCCTTGCCCACTTGTCATATCTATTCACACACTTGAAATTAAATCTGTTACTAGCTCTATGTTAAGTTTTATTCCTGTGCCAGACTGACAAGGATTCTTTTTGTCCACCTGACTGCCACAGCTCTGTGTGACATGGTGTGGTCAGAGACCTGTGTGGGTGTTTTATTTATTTAGTCATTGGTTATTACAGTACCCAGTAAACTTATTATAAATAATGACATAACGTTGCTTCAAATATTGTTCACAAATTAATTTTGTTTTCTAAGAATACAGTTTCAATTATAAACACTTGCATGGAGTTATGGCTTTGATATGCCCTGCAGCAACATTCACACAAGTACTGAGACTTCAAGTTACAGCCTGATTTAACATACCTTTGGAAATCCCCATTTGCAGCCCCACCCCAGCTGAGCACAGCTGGGCAGATAACTCTGAGAGAGCTCATTTTTTTTTGTATTGTGCATGATTTCACTGCCCCAAAAAAGCTTCCTAGTTATCCAACCTAGCTCACTTTCCTAAGACATCTAGGATTTTGGAATTTTTTATTTTCTTTTTTAAAGTAGCTTTATTAGTGAGACCTTTCAACCTTGGCTCCAGAGGATTAGTACTTCAGTATGTTCCATGCCAAGAAACCTGAGTAATCTGAAAACTTCTTAAATTTTATAACTAAATCAAGCATACATCCTAAGACTAATTAGTCTCTTTGGTGTCCCAGCAGTATTTTAACCTTCTTTACTCTTAATATTGAGCCTGCTAAAGAAACTTGGCCAAAGATGAGGCAGTCAGTGTTCTGCAATGACTGTTCATGCTCACCAGGGATGTTTCACACTGTCTTCACCCATTTGTATCTATTTGTCCTCTTGTGTTTAAAAGGTCACCTCTTTTGCACAAACATATTATTTTTCTTTTAAGCAGCACTTGACAAAATGAGGTCCTGGCAAACACCACAGCTTCTGCATTTTACATGTTAAGGCACGTATTCAGTGTATTAAAATGTGGAATTAATAGTTCTGAGCTCAAAGCCAGCTATGCTCATCCAGCTGTCTTTGAAGAGCCTCCTAGCTTTTTGCATGCCCAAATTGTTTGAGCTGTCCTTGTGTTCCACACAGCCCTGTGTAACTTACCTGGCTCTGCCATTTAACACCTCCTCGATACTTCAGTCAAATTTACTACACTGCACACTGGAAACATGATTCCAGCAATGAAATCTGTTTATGGGGAGAGTCATGTGAGTCATAAACATGAAGATGTAATTAAGTGCTAGAGCAAGCTTTCCTTTCTTTCACATTTTGGGAGTGTAAGTTGTTATTTCCTTTGAACTTAAACCTAACCTCATTAACAAGGAGACCAAAAAAAAAAAAAATCAGGAATAGCTGCAACACTGCAAACAAAACCATCTAAAGCATTCAGTTGTGATTTCTCCATGTGAGACACACATGTTCTCTCAGGACTTGGAGCTGCTGTCTTGCCTTTTGTTTTGTTTCTGCCCATTCCAGCCTGCTTAGCAGACATTAGGAAGAGAGGAAGAAAAGGGAAGATGAAGCTCTGCCTGGAGAAACCAGCACTGTCTTCTGTGATCATCCATCCTCATCCAACTCTGCCAAACTCTGTACATTACACATGCAGAATGTCAGGACACATTTCTGACTGAAGAAGGTAGTGTTATGTGTAAGTATTAGGGAATGAGACACATGCTTTAAGCACGTGAATTCATCACCATAATGAAAAATTCTTAACTGGAGATTCTTAATTATTGTTACAATGAATCATTGCATGCAAATCTCTCTAGGCAATCAAGATGCTTCATGTTGTTGGCACTGCCATGGAATTATGTGGGCACAGTTAATAGGGATCTTATGTTCCAGATAATTTTCTAGCAGTAAATATTATTAAGGAAAAGAAGCTTATATAAGAACTTTTTCTCTAAAACTTTTCAAATAGGATTTTCTGGCCCAGTTGCTTTCTTGCTCCATCACAAAACTCAAGTTTTGTATTGTGCCCTTCACAAGATCCTTTTGATGGCCCTATGACTTAGCATCATGCTTACTGAAAACAGAAAGTTTGGTGAAGAATAAAAGATTTTTTTTTTTACTCACACAGCTTCACAAACCATGAGGTTTGTATTAAGATTTGGATGGGCTTGCAATGTACAGTTTGCTCTAAATTGCTGCAATTCCTTTTTCTAGTATCGAGTTTCAGTGCAATGCTTGAAGCAGCTGCTACTGGTCAAAAGGACATTTTGTAAATGTAAGTCTGGATTATCTGTGCAAGTAAGTGTCCAAGTTTAAATCCTCTGCTCCCCACCACAGAGAAAATGAGCGAGGCTGGTTTTAAAAGGATCCTTTGTGTAGAACAAATGGAGTGGAGAGAATTTGCCTTTCAGCTTTTTTCCTGGTGCCATATCCAGATAATTTGTTAACATCTGTGGTCTTTAAAGAAAATGCAAATTCTTTCATTTTAGACCAAGTTAAATTTCTTAATTAGAAGGGTCAAGTTTCTTAAATTGTGCCTGGTATATTAGAAAAATAAAAGTAAGATGTCCTCTGAACAATGAGTATCAGAGTGTTGAATGATTTTGTGTTATTTAAAATTAGACCCCTTAATCTGTATTTAAGTGTAGATAAAAGGAATCTGTCTTAAGGTCACACTTATGTATTTGTTTGCCTGGCCTGAAGATATGAATCCTTCACATTCATAAAAAAACCTGAAAACTACAAAACAGTGAACAAAATAAGAAAAAAAAAATCACTTTAGATCCATTTTTCTTATCTGTTTTTGTTTTCTTAACTCAAATAAGAAATATACTTCTCCCAGTCAAATGTGTGGCTGCACATGGACACCTGCTCTGGTCCTTAGCAGTGAAGACCTAAGTTATGCCTTAGAGACAGAGGGTACTTGCACAGAAGAAGTTAGGAAAGCAAATGAAGACATTAAAGAATTACTAAAATGTGTAGCTATGGTTGCTTGTTAACATGCAAACCCAGAATTTCTTCTTAATATTTAAGCATATGTTAAAGAATGTGATTCAGGAAAGAAAATTTTGGAACATACTGACACAAATCATGACATTGTGGACACACTAAGAAATAGAATACATTAAGAATATTAAATTCTGGAAAGAAGCTTCATGTGGGTAGCTTGTAAATTACTTGATTTTTTAAAAAATCAAACAAAGTCCAGGTTGTGGTTTCACAGCAATGCTAAATATCTGCACCTGCCAGAGAGAATTCTAGCCCAGACTTCCCACACAGCCACCTCTTCCCTGTGTCCTCTCATAGTTTGTTTCCTCCAAGCAATTCTGTGTATGATGCTCTCTCATTAAATTAATGTAATTAATTTCACAAGCTAATTGCAACGGATGGATGTGTGTATACCTTGTAAAAACTTTTCTTTTCCATCCTCTAGATTTTAATAAATTAATGATATATTTCTATGGGTTCAAAGAACCAGCAGTACTTCCTAAGTTTGGTGTGATTCCCTGTCACTATTTGTAGATAATATAAACCAGTAATTCTGAGGTAAGCTGAGAAGGACAGCAGTGGAGGAACAATTCACTGAGCTTGTTCTTAGCTCTGAAAAACCTGTTGAAAATACAGCTTAGTCTGCAACTGAAAAAAAGCTGGTTTGCCTTATCCTAGCTTGTGTTTGAGACTCACTACCCACTGTTGTAGAACTGCCAAGCTCTGCTCAGCTGAGATGCTGAGGCCTAAAAAACTTGCACAGTGCTCTTACTTCTGCAGGATGGAATCTCACAGTATTTCCAATAGATTCCATCTTCATGTTCTGCAATGTAGCACCATGGGCTGACATCCCCATCAGGGTTTCTGAAAGAGAAAAAACAGTGAGTGAAAATAATCCATTCTTTTTTTCAAAAACCACCAAAACCAAGAATCAATCTTATTAAGCTTCAGTGGCATTACTATTTTTGCTCTAATACCTCCAGCTGAACATATATTCAAAGAATATATTATTCTATTATTCAAAGAATAATTAAAAGAAAAATGCAAAGTTTTGCATTATCAGGAAGTTCAGAAAGCTTTGGTTATTACAATATTCATCAAGCATAAGATGCTAGTATAATATCTAAAATGTAGGGTTTTTTTACTCTAAAGTTAAAAGATGCAGAGCTATTTCTGACAGGGAGGAAGATTTTCTGTCCCACATCCTGTGTACAGGTTCCACAGACTCATAAACTTGATTTTTTGCCTTGGTACAAAATAGTCCAGACTCCAACTTTCTGTATGTGTGGTGATAAAACCACTAAATAAAGTCTTCTGGGAAAGACTGAGTTATTTTCTTTCCCTTCAATAAAACTGACTAAATCCATTCCAGTGATCTCTCTATACTGATGGTTAATTCCTTATGTGTCCTTGATGATGATCACTATTTTTATATTTATATTTATAATATTTATATATTATTTGCTGTTGTGTAGCACCACCTACAAATGCACACCTAATTAGTCATTGGGTTATTTAAAGCTTTTTCTATGTACACTTTGAAAAGCTATTCATGTTGTAAGGATCTATTTAAGAGAATAAGAATTAAAATGTGCAAGTTATTGCACAGCCAGGTTGAAATTTGACTTTTTCTTTTAATTAGGACCAGTTACAATCTTTTTATCACATACTTTGGCATGAACTCTATTAATGACACAGCCCTACTGAAGTGTCCCTTCAGCTGCATGTTGTCATTTACACATATTAACAACTCTTTTGTGGGAGAGCCAATTTTAGAAATTCTGTGGATGTTTTTTTTTTGGTCAAATAACAGACTGCTGAAAACAACTGGTGAGCTGAGTGCAGTCAGGATGATTAAAATGTTGCTTTCAAACAGATTAGGAGAGGTGGTGGACAAGGAAAGCCTAAGACTGGCTATGCCAGGAATTTAGGTGTAATGCAAGAGCCTCCAGTAGCTAAAAAAAGGCAGAAGACTAAAACCAAGCAAAGCTTGTGCTCCAACTACCCCATTTTCCCTTGTTCCCAGAGTTACAGGAATTTCTGCGTTTACATCTTCATGACAGAAACCTTATGTCTGGAACTGAATCATGAGAGTGGCACTCTGCACACAAATGCCTTAAAAATGCGAGGAAATTGTGGAGAAAACACGAAGAATGTCTTTAGAAATCTTTGTCTTGAACCTCAGAAGTGCATGCAGTTAGAAAACAACTCTCTGCCTTTCAAAATCTCCAAAAATTTCGGTCTTCCTGATTTTGTTCTGGTTGAAATGAGTGGAAGGTTATGAGGCATTTCCACCCTAACAGGGTGTCTTGCAGTAAACAAAGTATTCCAAGAGAAGGCCACCCACAGAGAGGTAACATGCTTCTGATTCATACTTCAAGTGTAAAATTAGATTATTCAAGTGTTGTCCCTAAAATCAAATCTCAAAGCAACTTATTATGCCTTTAGAAAGCTTTGTGAGGTATGTGCTGCTGGGAAAAGGGAAGATCAGCTTTGTCCACTGTCATCCAGCAGATGAATGGCAGAGAAAGAGCTCAAACAGCTGTATCACAACATTTGCATGCTAAAGATACACTCTGGCACTCTGAGTGACTTGCCAAGCTTCCTTTCAAGAGAATGAGAAATTAAAAGTCATACATCAGTTAGGACTGGCATTCCATACACCTGTGGGAATATTCCTAGGCCAAGTGACACAGAATAAGGAGGAAAATGCCCAACCTTCCAGTCAAACTCCATCTCAACGAGGATAATCTAATACCTGGCAGACAGAGGTAAAAAAGCTCTGTTTGCTAATTCACTTCTCAGGTCATAGGCTTCTTGCTCCTTGTAACACCAAATTCTCATTTGCTAGGTGAAGCAAGACTCTAGTAAGTGTTTTTTTGAGTATCTGGATTAACATTCAGTTTCTCATGCATGTTTTTATACAGCTGCTATGTGTTTTGCTTTGCACTAACCAAAATATCAGCCAGAGATGATTGCCAAAAGTAAGATCCTGTAGATACACTCTGTCTGGAATATTGCCACACAGCAACAATCAAAGTGACATTCTTGATTGTGCTATTTGTAGGAGGGAAGTCAGTGGCCACTATATTTTTCACAGCTCTGTGTATGTGTGCTGAGACACAGAGCTGAAAAAAGCCTGCAGAGCCTAAACATCTCTGAACTTCAGTTCTGATTTGGCTCCTAAATTCTGAAGTTCTTATTTAAGTTTTGTTCTATCCATAGTTATGGAGGACTTCTCTAGAAGGCAGGAAACAGAAGTGCACATGCCATGGTTTAATGTGGTATTGTAACCCCTGCCAGATGAGCTTCTGAATTCAAGTAACACCTCTAACTCCCTGATGCTCACTTCAGATTTTCAGTGACTGCATAACTTTCATAAGCACAAAACCTGGAAACAGAACCAGGCTTGTGTGTGAGGATAAAAACCACCCAGAGACTGCTACAGACACTCACTGCACTTCTGATCTGGATCATTTTTTACCTCCACCTTTTCACTTTCTCTGTCGTGCCACCTTAGAGATTGGACACGTGACAAGGACTGTGCTGAAGTGTGGGAGCTGGGCTGAAAAAGTTAATGGTGCTTGTAGATCCAGGGTCCTGATTAGAGGGTAAACCAAGAAGTGGGAGATACCCACGGTTCTGACATTCCTCAGAGCATGACAGGATATTCCTAATTTTCTGTCATCTGCTTAGAGGGACACTGGGTACACAGGCAATGTGAGCAGCAAAGGGGTGTTTCTTACCTGCAGTAGTTATGCTCTCCAAGCCCTCCCTCCCCATTGGGGTATTTCACAGTATTGTAAGGATGCTCAAAGGTCTCATTCCAGAAGAGACAAGGTTTCCCTGCATATTGGGAGGTCTGGTTCTGAGTGCCACGATAGTCAGCCCCGTTTGCTGTGTAGCACTCTGGGGAGAAAGAGAAATGAAAAAAGAAAGGATGTTTGTATGTTTAGTATTTGTTCTTCCAAACCCTCCACCCCATATCCAACAGACCATGTTTCCTGCATTGTTCAGGCAGCTAAAGATGCTGGCTAGGACTTGGACTTTCTCTCAGTCAAACCTCTATTCAAGAGACTATGATGGCATTATTTTAATAAACAATGTATAAGACAGGTCTGAAGAGAGGTTTACACAATTAACATGCATTTTCTGAATAAGCATAAGACTTTTTTTACTGTTTTCCCTGTGTTTTACTCAGTAGGATGACTCTGTGACTTGTTAGTTTTCCAAAAATTAAATTATATGACATTATATATATATATGTCTGCCACTTATCAGCATATTAACCAAAATCTCGTGCCACTTCAGCTAAAGTTGTGACTGTCTGTACTTTACAAAGTGAAAGACTGTAAGCATGGATCTTTCCAACATTTACATACTGATTTAGAAAAATTCTTAGGGATTGAATTGCCTTAGAAAGAGACCTCCTTCAGCAGAGTACAATCATGATTTGCTACTAAAGCATTTATGCTTTCAGATTAAAAAGTATGGGTCAGTATTCTTCTGCTTCACTCACATTTTCTCCCATTTATGTTTGTTTCTAATTCAGCAAGTTAGAAACCAAAGCAGAGAGTGATTTCTCTAGTTATTTTAGCTCCTTCTCAGCTGAACTACAAATTTCTGCTGCCTGGCTTTGCTGGGTCTTGTTAATCAGAAAATCACAGAATGGTTTGGGTTGAAAGGGACCTTAAGGATCATCCAGTTCCAAACCCCCTGCCACAGGCATGGACATGTTCACTGCACACCTTCTGATCAAATAAATATCCAAATGCATTTTGCTTTGGCCGAAACTGCAGAACATTTTTGATTAAATTATGCCATGTGTGTGTGCCAGAGCATGGGAACAAGTTGCCCAGTGAGGCTGTAGAATCTCCACCTTGGGAGATAACCAAAAGCCACCTGGACATGGTCCTGGACAACCTGCTTTAGGTGACTGTGCCTGAGCACAGCAGCTGGACAAGATGACCTCCAGAGGTCACTTTGATCTCAACCATTCTGTGATTCTCTTCCAGAAAGAATCATNTTGATCTCAACCATTCTGTGATTCTCTTCCAGAAAGAATCATTATAATTAGAGTACCTTAAATAAGTCCATCTTGTTTATAATTAATACTTGCTAACTTTTACCATCCTTGCATTTATTTAAGAATAGGATTAAAACACAACAGCCTGTGACAGAAGTAAAACTGCTGGAAACATTTCTTTGTACTGGGGAAATTCACAAATGCTCCCTGCTAACTACAGGCTGTGAAAGC
This sequence comes from Notiomystis cincta, assembly GCA_013398075.1. Lineage (NCBI taxonomy): Eukaryota > Metazoa > Chordata > Aves > Passeriformes > Notiomystidae > Notiomystis > Notiomystis cincta. The sequence goes on from VZRX01014410.1 coordinate 100,784, forward strand.
TCCAGTTTCATCTGATAGTGTTCTCTGTAGAAACCATATTACAGCTGCAGAGACGTTCTGCTGCCCTGAGGGAGTGGGAGAGTGCTCTGAAGTATGTGCTGATCTCAGGTGTCCCTCATGAGATCTAACTTACAAAACAAGTCTAGAAAGACCTGTGTGGCTGCAGTTGGAAAAGGGAAAAAAAAAACCCACCCACATTTTAATCCTGATATTAACAGTACACTGGTTTTGTATTTAGAACTACTGTAGAAGAAGGAAAAATGTATTATTAAAACCATGCCTCTGAAATTAGTTGTCTGGGCTCACAAATATCAGAATGCTACAATTATAATAATTATTTCAGAGTTCTATTACACACCAGATGAAAGACAATGGTTTTGTGCTTTCACTGTGCATTTTCATGCCTAGGCAAGTTTGCATTTCTATTAAATGAAATTTTGTTGCTGAAGGCACACAGAAGAGGTGTCTGCACAGCCTTTAATGTATTCTGCTATCATCTGTGAACAGAAAGCCATATAATTTAACAAAAACAAGCTTCAGGTCAATACTACTCCTCACTCTAATTTACCTGACTGCCTTAGCAATACAGGTAGGCTGCACACATTTGTTTAAAAATGCAAATCTGAGTTTCCAGTATTCAGGCTACCACAGATATTTGTGTAAACATGAAAAAAAAACCCACTTTAAGGTCATGACTGTGTTACAACTTTCTTCAATACCTCTTTTGCTCTGCAGTTAATATAAAAGCTTTTGTAGGTTATAACTGAAAAATATAAGTTCATGAATTTAGCAGGAAAGAGAGAAAGATGGAATCAACATACATAAAATAATATGCAGTATAAAGAATCTATGAAAAGTGATAAATACATCCAGAAAATATATCTACATTAGCTTTGTGCTACTACTACATTTTTTTTTTTGCTTTTCACTCCTAAATGAAAAGCAATATATACCTACCATCTACTCAGAAATGTAAGGAATGCTACAATACCTGAATTTAGTCTGGCACACAAACTGAACTGAATTTAACTTCAGTCCATTTCAGGATCTGCTAAGACTGGCCCATGCTTTAACTTGCAGTAGCAAGTAACTTACATTTTCATGTCAGCTTTTTTTAACTGATTTCCTTCAAACTTCACTGCACTTTAAGAACCATAGGAAGAGTCAGATCTCTCTGCAGTCCTCTTAGCTGCAGCTTTTTGTTCCCAGGACAATAGGTAGCTGTATCAGTGCCTCCTGTGTTCCTTTGCACTATCAAGAGATTTGGGGAGTTGTGCCAGCTGAGCTGTAACAAAGCTCCCCTGGCTTAGATGTGGAAGTGGAAAGGGGAGGCAGTGAGATACCACACAAAATCATTGATTATCCCTGAAATACTGGAGTGAAAACTTTAAGTCCTGGAATTTAGCAGCTGTTATCAAATGAAATACAAAACCTTTTGTGTTCCAGGGAATTTGGATTTTGTTGAGGATTAATAATAATTTTGCCATAGCACGGGCATGCAAACTTTTCAAATAAATATTGGCATTTTAAAAAATCAGGTCAGTTGTCCTTGCTGTGCTCCCTCCTGGCTTCTTGTGCACCTGCTCACTGGCTAAGCAAGGGAAACTGAGAAGTCCTTGATTTAGAGTAAGCACTGCTTGNCTACAAATTTCTGCTGCCTGGCTTTGCTGGGTCTTGTTAATCAGAAAATCACAGAATGGTTTGGGTTGAAAGGGACCTTAAGGATCATCCAGTTCCAAACCCCCTGCCACAGGCATGGACATGTTCACTGCACACCTTCTGATCAAATAAATATCCAAATGCATTTTGCTTTGGCCGAAACTGCAGAACATTTTTGATTAAATTATGCCATGTGTGTGTGCCAGAGCATGGGAACAAGTTGCCCAGTGAGGCTGTAGAATCTCCACCTTGGGAGATAACCAAAAGCCACCTGGACATGGTCCTGGACAACCTGCTTTAGGTGACTGTGCCTGAGCACAGCAGCTGGACAAGATGACCTCCAGAGGTCACTTTGATCTCAACCATTCTGTGATTCTCTTCCAGAAAGAATCATTATAATTAGAGTACCTTAAATAAGTCCATCTTGTTTATAATTAATACTTGCTAACTTTTACCATCCTTGCATTTATTTAAGAATAGGATTAAAACACAACAGCCTGTGACAGAAGTAAAACTGCTGGAAACATTTCTTTGTACTGGGGAAATTCACAAATGCTCCCTGCTAACTACAGGCTGTGAAAGCTCCAGTTTCATCTGATAGTGTTCTCTGTAGAAACCATATTACAGCTGCAGAGACGTTCTGCTGCCCTGAGGGAGTGGGAGAGTGCTCTGAAGTATGTGCTGATCTCAGGTGTCCCTCATGAGATCTAACTTACAAAACAAGTCTAGAAAGACCTGTGTGGCTGCAGTTGGAAAAGGGAAAAAAAAAACCCACCCACATTTTAATCCTGATATTAACAGTACACTGGTTTTGTATTTAGAACTACTGTAGAAGAAGGAAAAATGTATTATTAAAACCATGCCTCTGAAATTAGTTGTCTGGGCTCACAAATATCAGAATGCTACAATTATAATAATTATTTCAGAGTTCTATTACACACCAGATGAAAGACAATGGTTTTGTGCTTTCACTGTGCATTTTCATGCCTAGGCAAGTTTGCATTTCTATTAAATGAAATTTTGTTGCTGAAGGCACACAGAAGAGGTGTCTGCACAGCCTTTAATGTATTCTGCTATCATCTGTGAACAGAAAGCCATATAATTTAACAAAAACAAGCTTCAGGTCAATACTACTCCTCACTCTAATTTACCTGACTGCCTTAGCAATACAGGTAGGCTGCACACATTTGTTTAAAAATGCAAATCTGAGTTTCCAGTATTCAGGCTACCACAGATATTTGTGTAAACATGAAAAAAAAACCCACTTTAAGGTCATGACTGTGTTACAACTTTCTTCAATACCTCTTTTGCTCTGCAGTTAATATAAAAGCTTTTGTAGGTTATAACTGAAAAATATAAGTTCATGAATTTAGCAGGAAAGAGAGAAAGATGGAATCAACATACATAAAATAATATGCAGTATAAAGAATCTATGAAAAGTGATAAATACATCCAGAAAATATATCTACATTAGCTTTGTGCTACTACTACATTTTTTTTTTTGCTTTTCACTCCTAAATGAAAAGCAATATATACCTACCATCTACTCAGAAATGTAAGGAATGCTACAATACCTGAATTTAGTCTGGCACACAAACTGAACTGAATTTAACTTCAGTCCATTTCAGGATCTGCTAAGACTGGCCCATGCTTTAACTTGCAGTAGCAAGTAACTTACATTTTCATGTCAGCTTTTTTTAACTGATTTCCTTCAAACTTCACTGCACTTTAAGAACCATAGGAAGAGTCAGATCTCTCTGCAGTCCTCTTAGCTGCAGCTTTTTGTTCCCAGGACAATAGGTAGCTGTATCAGTGCCTCCTGTGTTCCTTTGCACTATCAAGAGATTTGGGGAGTTGTGCCAGCTGAGCTGTAACAAAGCTCCCCTGGCTTAGATGTGGAAGTGGAAAGGGGAGGCAGTGAGATACCACACAAAATCATTGATTATCCCTGAAATACTGGAGTGAAAACTTTAAGTCCTGGAATTTAGCAGCTGTTATCAAATGAAATACAAAACCTTTTGTGTTCCAGGGAATTTGGATTTTGTTGAGGATTAATAATAATTTTGCCATAGCACGGGCATGCAAACTTTTCAAATAAATATTGGCATTTTAAAAAATCAGGTCAGTTGTCCTTGCTGTGCTCCCTCCTGGCTTCTTGTGCACCTGCTCACTGGCTAAGCAAGGGAAACTGAGAAGTCCTTGATTTAGAGTAAGCACTGCTTGGCAACAACTAAAAAATCAGTGTGTTATCACACATGAAATACAAAACACAGCACTGTACCAGCTACCAAGAAGAAAATTATACCAGCTGAAACCAGGACACAACCTTACTTTCTTCTACCTTGAACAGTCAGCTTTGAGATCTGCTGAGATATATTTTGTACAGTTTTCTGTAAAATTCCTAGTAGCAGAGTTACAGATGTCAGCATATTCAGCATCTTGGCAGTAAACAACTCAATTCTTCTGTCTATCACAGGCAGTGATTTCATCTTTTGCTGCATGACAGCCAAGACACTACCTTAGTGATTTCACCATGAAATTAATATTCCAAATGTGCTGAAGGTGCATGTTTCATTGCAGTCCTCTCTATTTCAAATCCAAGTTCTAAGAGATTCTGGAGAACAGGCAGTTAGAACCTCCACCCTATTTTTCATCTGCTACCACTACTGCAGCAATTTTGTGAAAAGGTCAGCCTAAAAAAAGGTCACCTAGATTTGTCTGCACAAAATTAATTCAGAAGATGTCATCTAAATTAAACAGTCAGAACAGACTGGACTGAACACTGCTGGTAAAACTCCTTCTGGCTTAGTGAAATCACCTGATTTCTCTTTGGTTATGTAGAAGGGAGGGGGGGGAAAGGTAAATAAACCAGCAAGAAGCATCTTTCTGCGGTGTGGCATCCACTGGATCCAATTGCCTTGGGCTGGCTGATACTTCCCTGACACTTCAGGACAGAATTTGCAGTGTATCCAAGTGCTGTCCCAGTGACAAAGACACCTGGTGGACACTACAGCCTCTGAGGAGGCATCAGGTGCTTGGTAGATTTGCCACATGGTTTTTATTCATGCATGCAAGGCTCAGACTATCCTGCCAGCCTTAAACCTCTATTAAACACCAGGCTTTCAGAGAGGACATGAAGAAAGCTGTGACCACTCAAACCCAGAAGTGGGTGACCTCATACTCCTAAGATCTTAGTCAGCCGTGTTTCAGACACAGCCTGAAGTAGAGGCTTATGTCAAATCTGTGATTAGAATCAGTGTCCATGATGATTTCACTCAATTAACTGCCTAATGACCCTGCTGCTTCCACTGCTTCATGGGGATGTCTGTAAACAGAATTAATCAGAGATTAATCAGAGATAATTAATCAGAGAACCTCTGCAGTGGTTCTAGTCACAAAAGGTTCCAACAGGTGCTGTTCAGGCTATGAGCCTTAGTGAGAAAACATGGACAGCAGTTTGTGGTCAGGGCTGTTCTGTTTTCAACACATCAGGTGCCAGGGCTGACAGAAAAGTAACTTTTTAAATGAATGCTGAGACTAGGTAAGTACATATTGAGTGACAACTGCTAGAACAAAAAAGCAGAAAACAAGACCAGGGATGTTGTCCACTCTAAGTGAATACTCAGTGTGTGATACAGGTTCACAATTAGTTTTATTAGAGCCAGATCAACATTTGGAAGATCAAACAGCAGCTGTTGTAGAAATTCTTTCCATCTGTGTCGGTTTCTTCTTCAATGTAGGGACCTTACAATGATCATTTTCCTTTGTTACTTTGGGACTGCATGGCTGCCTGCACTCCACATGGGCACCACTTTAGGATCATTTGAAAAATTAAGGTAGTGCAGACTATAACAGCCTGACTTTTTTACTGATGATAAATCACTGACATTTCAGAGTCTGCATTGACTTCCAATGATTTTCTCAAAGACATCTATCTAGAGACACTACGAACTGCAGACTGATGGGATGGAGGTTTCAGCATGGTTTAAATGAGTTCTTAGAGTACTTTCCAAGTTTGAGGCCTGTACATATCTTTTGAGACTGAAAATTCAGAATGACAAACTTCCTCCTAACCCACTGGAGAGGAAAAAAAAACCCCAACCGCTTTGTTTGTTTGCTTAATGTTTTGGAAGCTACTCGGAGCACTGACTTGTGTCCAGAGAAACTGACAACAATTATCAACCTGAAACTAGCCTACCCAAGCCAGAAATTATCCTACCACTTACTGCCCAGCAAAAAACCCAAGGTTTTCTTCTAAAGATCTGCAGATTAATGAAAGATAAATGAAAGTGGCTGCTATTTAAATCTTGGTTTTCATTACAGAGGTGTAATTAAATGTTCTGTAAGGCTGGACCAAAAATTAAAGGTTCCTTGAATTTACATGGTATAACTGCCTGCTCAGTTTTCATTTGTTTTTCCTACAGCCTTCTGGAAAAGTCAGAAAAATGCTTAAGCAGAATATAAGGGTATGAAACCAAGGGTGCTGGGTCTGATAATGACTCAGTGTGGGTTGCCTGATGCATGTGCTTGCACAGTATTCTAAGAATAGTTTTAAGTCATTTCTATTCTACCTAAACTGTTCTAGTTCTGGCTGGAGATTGCAATTTAAGCACTCCTCCTTAAATGAAAGCACTGTATCTAGGTGCAGATGGCAACAGTTACAGGCACTAACCAGATGCTGCAGTCTCTAATTTGATTGAAAGGGTATAATTAGACAGCAGAAACACTTCAATGGGAAAGTAACGCACAGAGGAAAGGACAGAAACCACTTAACTGATGCCAAGATACCCCGGCAGTAACAGAGGCAGGGGCCCACGGGTGGAAGGGGCAAAACACCACATCACCTTCTTCAAATGAGAACAGTTTTGTTTCCCCAGAGATGTGAATAGGGATTCTATTATCATAGGTTGCCACAGTTCTTCATGTGGGAACACTGATTAAAACCAGAAGAAGCTTCAGGAGATGAAAGACACAAATATGGCTTCTGTGGTCATTATTAAAAATATTTTTAGCATTGCAATGGTTTTCTTTGAAGATGCAGTTTTATCGACTGCACCAAAATTTGCATACTATCATATGAGTGGTCAGGAAAAAAAAATCTCATTCCATAGTATGTTATGATGCAAAATAAATGCTTTTGAGAAGAATAAGGCTGATTTGGATCTATCCAAGGAAAAAAATAGTGTAGTATTTTTACATTTCAATACTTTTCTATTCCAATTCATACTGATATAACACAACCACTCATCAAAACTATTGGGCTTCTGTGCCTGTGCTGTAACAGTAAAACCCTTCCACAACAGAACAGGCAATACAGGCTAAAGAAAACCACCCCAAAAGAATTATCTTTGTTTAAAATTGCTAGAAAACAACCCCCCATCTGTTGAATCAGTTAAATTTTGATGTGATGCTATGAGGGCACTTGGTCAGCTGATCATTTTTCCTTTTCAGTGTAGGAGCACTCCACATGTAGTTTAAAAATCCTATCTTGCTCATTCCACGCACAGAGAGATGTACACATATAAGTTTTGAAAGTCCTCAAATGCCAAATAATTTTTGCCAGTCAGAATTAGAGGTTTAATTAGCATTGGTCCAAGCCAGAGAGTAGCCACAGTGAACATTTGATTATACCTGAACTATGGCACCTGAGAGTTGATCAAACCTTGACTGAGGCATCTGTCTTGTAAAAATGTACATTCCTGGGAATGTACAGACATGCAGAGCTGATCCTTGTGTTCCCTGGCAGTGTGTGAGCTGTCATGTATGTGACCTTGCTATCCCTGTGAAATTTTGACTCCAATCACCAAGTAATCACTTTTCATCATTTTTTTCCCTTTTACTCTGACTGGCCAGACCTTTTCTGGAATATGTTGGAAGCAGGCAAGTCAGATTATGAGCACAAGAGGCAGTTCCCTTTATTCCTAAATGCTTAAAAAGATGCATTCTGTCCCTTTTTTCATTTGTACAATACCAACATGCTATTTTAGCCAGAGCTTTGCAGCTGCTGGCTGGTCCTCAGCCACAAGATGCAAACACACTTGCCTTGTGATTCTTTATCACTGGAAGTAAGAATGCATGATGTGGCCCCATAAGAATTTCTGTTCCTTAATACATCCATTTGTTTTCTTTCTTTGTGAAGTTTTAAAACTCTTGTTCTCCTGTCAAGTGTGGCAGACTGAATCCCAATTTCACCAGGATGCACCATAGCCACTGTGTGGATGAAGGGAGTGGTCACTTGCACAACCATGATGGTGAGATAGGACAAAAATGAAAATTTTGCAGCTGGCAGCATGTAATCCCTGCCCCCCTCCCACTTCTTTGGCTCCATCCTGCTTCAATCCATTCACATAACTCTGGATTTTGAGTTATGCTCTATGCATGTACAAGCATGATATGCTGAAGTGTCTGACTGTTTCATCCCGTCTGCCTAGTTAGAAAGAAGAAAAAAATTTGCTTTTTCAAGTATTTTCATGATACTTGCTTATGGCATATCAAGTAGAACTGCTTCTCTGAATCACCAAGGCATAGGCAGAATAAGATGACAAAAGATACCAGAAGAGAAGGCTGGAATAACAACTCAAAGGAAAGACTCAGCTGGGAAAAAAAACCAAGGACAGGATGACTCAGTATTGCTAAATGGAAAGAAAACCAAGAAAGGAAAAAGAGATTGATAATCATATACATTTCTGACTGGGAAATTAAACAAATGCTATAAATACAGAAACTAGAAATTATTGCACTGAGTGTATAAAATAACATTTGTTCACCAAAACTAACATTTACTGAAGGCATTTCCATTTCTTTGGCCTTGTAACACAAAACTCACCAAATTCAAAGAGTCCTTTAATGGTTGGTAATCTATTCACACACTTCTTATTTCTGATTCACATGAGAAATTCTGTATGGCTGATGTTTGAATGCACAAATGCCAAAGTTTGAATGTAGAAATGTCAGTGTTTGAAATAATAGAAACGCTTAGACATCACATGGTGAGGCAGAAATATTCTGTGAAAAGCAGCATAGTACTATGTACAAAAACGGTTGTTAATTCACTTTCATTTCTGACAACTGGAGTGATTTTTCATAGAGTAATTCCAGAAGTTTCTCTCCTATATTAGCAAATGATGGTGACACAGTCTTTATTTTGACTGCACTTTACAATAAGCTCATTAAGACACGCATTTAAAAAAAGGAACAGGCATTAAAAACATATCCTATGACAAACTGCCTTCCAAAAGCAACAGAATTCTGTTAGTTTCAAGTGAAACCTGACACAGCTGATCCATTTCAGTTCTGTGAGATTACAGGTCAAGCTGAAGGTCCTGATGTGTACCTCGTACAGATGAGGAGCTCTGCAGATCCTGTACACGCCATACAAATTACAAGTTGTGGCTAAAATGCAGATTTGCACTGTTTCCAGGTTCTTTAGCAGAAGACACACAGGTGGCAGTACTTTCTAGCTCCATTCTCCTTTGCTACACCTTCATTTGGAGGCAATAAATAATTGCCTCTGTAATCCATTCCCTCCTCCCCCTGCCCCAGCTGCTTGTGCTCAGACATTTCTGTCCCCTCTAAGAGCCAAATGTTCCCACTGGGCCACATCCTCCACTTGCTGTCACGCAGCCTCTGTGAGAGACACGGTCACACATGGAGTGTTCTGTCCACAAACCTTACAAGCAAACATTCTTCGACCTAAGCAAAGGAAGGAATCTCCACGGTGTGCCCCAAACACGACCTAATGCTACTGGGAACAGACATGGTCTCCATTAAGGCAGCTCTCTGAACACTCATCTGAAAATACCCTCGTGTTTAACTCGGGAGAAGAAGTGAAGTTTACCAGAACTTTTCCTTCTAAAAGGTTTTTTTATTCCCTGAAAATGTCTCTGTATACATTTTCCGCACCTAATTAGGCACCTCTACAAAAACTTGATGAGCAAGTGCACGCTCAAAAAGAAGGAAAGTATGTGTTCAAAAGGAAGTAGAGCAAATTCTACTTTCTAAGAAGAACCAGCAATTAAGATTACACAAAGTGTATCCAGAAGGACCACACATCTGATGGCTGTGACACTGTGATCATCTGGAACTGCCACTTCAGACCTTGCAGCACATGGCCAACGTTTACCAGAGGAAAACACAGTACTTGAAGTCATTAGTAACAGCTAAAACGAGGACAAAAGGGTGCAGAGAAGTTTTAAGCGAAAAAATCAACTTAGGAAGTGAAGCTTCAAGCTCCCCCGACTCTTTGGCTGAAGGAGAACCCCAATGGGCAGAGGAGCCCAGACCCGAGCTGGGGCAGCACGCTGCGGACAGGAGGGGTGATCACCCTTCAAGCTCTGGCTCCGCTGCCACAGCTTCTTCCCCAGTGACACAAACAATCGCACGCCCCTCTCCCTTTAAATGCCTCCATTCCACACATGTAGCTACCGAGCCACTTCTGTAGAGAAACGCGCTGCTCCTCTTTCCCTTACATCATGCTTTCATACGGTTTCCGCGCTCCCAGCCCAGCAAGCGCGGCGAGAGCCTCAAACACCCACGGAACTCCACGCTCAAACACCCGCTGCCTTTCGCACGAGCAGCCTCGAGCCCGGCACCGCTCCGGCGAGCAGGAAGGGACGTCGCCGCGACCTCGAAGAGGCGCTGCCGGCCGGCAGAGCCCTTCCGCGGGGGGCTGCGGGGCTCGGCGAGAGCCTGCCCGGCTCCCTCGCCGCCCAGCCCTGCGCGGAGCTCGGGGAGCGGCCCCGATCGCCCCCCTCGCGGCTCCCCGCGGAGCGGCACTCACCGGACAGAACGGGCTCGCGGCAGCAGCTCAGCGCCAGCCCGGAGAAGGCCAGGACGGCGGCGAGGGCGGGAGGCTCCATAGGCAGCGGCCGCCGGGCCGCGCCGCGCTCGCAGGCGGCAGCCCCGGCTCTCCGGGGGCGGCAGGAGGCCGGGAAGAGCGCAAAGTGCGGGAAGCGGAGGCCCTACAGCATGTGTCCTGTAAGTGCGCCCCGGCGAGGTGCCGAGTGGCAGATGAGGGATCCTATTACCAGCCATGTGACAGGAAAGGATAGAGACCGACATCCCAACCTGCTGCAGCGCGGGACCGCAGCGCTGCCGCTTCCACTCCTCACACCGGCAGGTCCGGGCTGGCGGCCTTCGCCCCGGGGCAGCGCTCTGGCCCCGCGGAGCCCTCCTGGCGGGCCGGCACGCCTCGCCGCTCACACACACACACGCACACAAACAAACTCCTCGATCCAAGCTCGCCCTCGTCACTCCCCTCGTACCTAGTGTCCCGCGGAGGAGGTCGGGCAAGAGCCCGTCAGCCCGTGGCCTGGCGCGGCCGGCCGCTGCCCCTGCCCCGCGCCGCCCTCCGCCCGGCGGGCTCCCTCAGGGTGTCGGAGCCGATGGGAGCGCACAGGTGCGGCCCGGCTCTGCTCTCCTGAAGCCGCAGCTCAGGGAGGCAACGCTGCGAACTTTCGGAGGGACGCGGGCATGAGGGCTCCGCGGGCGGCGAGGTGCCAGCGCCGCACGCTGCGGCTTAGAGCGTTGTTGTGGCAGTGAAAAGGCAGCTCCCGGCCGACAGAAGTGAGCGGGCGGTGGAGCCGTGCCGGGGCAGCGCTGGCAGAAAGCGGCTGCCGGACCCCCCGTGTGCCCCGCAGGCCGTGTCCGGAGGCGGGCGGAGCTGCGGCTGGCGGGGGCCGCTGTCCCGGCCCCGGGTCACAGGGACAGGGACAGGGAAACAGACACAGGGACAAGGAAACAGTCACAGAGACAGGGACAGGGACAGAGACAGGGAAACAGGGACAGGGAAACAGACACAGGGACAGGGAAACAGTCACAGACACAGAGACAGGGATACAGGCACAGAGACAGGGACAGGGATACAGTCACAGACACAGAGACAGGGATACAGGCACAGAGACAGGGACAGGAAAACAGTCACAGAGACAGGGACAGGGATACAGGCACAGGGAAACAGTCACAGACACAGGGACAGGGATGCAACCACAGAGAGAGGAACAAAGACGGGACAGAGGGACAGGGACAGCCAAACAGGCACAGAGACAGGGACAGTGACAGGGATAGAGACGGGACACAGGCACAGAGACAGAGACAGGGATACAGGCACACAGATAGAGACAGAGATAGGGACACAACCACAGGGATAGAGATGGGACACAAGCCACAGAGACGGGGACAGAGACAGGCAGAGATAAAGGGACAGACACAGGGACACAGCTACAGACACAGGCACAAAGAGATACAGGCACAGGGACAGGAACAGAGATAGGGACACAGCCACGGAAACAGGCACAGGGACAGAGACAGGGATACAGGGACGGACACAGGGACACAGCTACAGACACAGGCACAGAGGAGGGACACAGGTACAGAGACAGGGACAGAAACGGGCACAGGCACAGAAACAGGCAGAAGGACAGGGACACAGCCACAGAAACAAGCACAGGGACAGAGACAGGGTACAGGGACAGACACAGGGACACAGGCACAGAAACAGGCAGAAGGACAGGGACACAGCCACAGAAACAAGCACAGGGACAGAGACAGGGTACAGGGACGGACACAGGGACACAGCTACAGGCACAGAGGAGGGGCACAGGGACAGGGACAGAGCCACAGTAGCAGGGACAGGGACAGGCACACGAGCGCCCACCACACCCGGAGCCCCGAGAGGTTGGCGGGCGGGCACGGACACGGCGAGGGGACGAGAGGGGACACCCGCAGCGACAGAGGGACCACTGCAGGCAGCAGCAACCGCAGGGGAGGGAGCGGCGCTGCTTTCTGAGAGTGACGTGCAGAAAGATGGGGTTTGGGCTGGTGGGGTGGGTTTGGGTGTTTTGTTTGTTTGTTTTGTTGTTTTGGTTTTGGTTTTTTTTTAATAGCTGCCTGAAGATACCAAAGGACAAAGTGTCAAGGTGGTAATGCCAAGCTATTGTCTAAACTTCGACAAAATTCAAGATTTTGTTACCTGGCCTGTGAGATGTTTCAGCAATGGCAGTACAGCTTTGATAAGAAGCAACTAACAGGAAAGTAACACACTAACAGCAAAAAACATAAAGTTGCTGTGTCAGGAAACAGAAAGAGGGCAAAATCCTTGCATCCCCTTTACACCATTGCTGTGTAATCAAATGGAACCCATACAGGGAGAGAACAATTTGCTATTCTGAAAGGAGAAGGAACAAAATAGAGTTGGTAGGCCTTAGCTATGGTATCAATACCCAGTATGGATGCATCTCATTTTTAGCATACAGAAACCTCCCACCATATAGAGCTGTAAGGGTGATTTTGAGGGGGAAAATATGCTTACATTTCTTTTGGCCTTTGTGACAAAACAGAAAGCAGAAAAAGGACTCCATATAGTAGCATGGGTTTACACACAAATTTTAATATCACAGCATAATATGTCACATTCTTCCTTCTGTGAGCTGAATTCCTAGTGAATGTAGAATTTTTAAGCTGATGAAATACTGGAAAACAATAGCAGTGTTCTGTGCTGTGTGGTGCTGTCCTTCTTTTTTTTTCTAATGATAAATTCAGAAGTGTTTAGTTCTTCCTCACACATAGAGTCTTCTTTCCAAGGGCTGTAGCCCCTCTGTGTTTCCATTCACTCAATTTCGATTCCATTTCATGCAGCATTCTGTTCCTGGCGGACACTGGAACAGAGAAGGCTTAAACATTTGTAACAGTTGCTAAAAACGTTCAGCAAATCAACCACATCTCCATTTCAATCTGCCAGTATTCCTAGGCAAAGCCATTTTCATTCACTGTGCTGGCTCTTTCTCCAGCAATCACTTGCACACACAGTTGATAAATGTGTATAATCAGTGGCAATTTTTTTTAACCTGTTGCAGTTTGTTGCCAGTGGTCATTATTAAATTATTGTTATAAAGGCCACAGCAGTTGCTATTTGTTTAGGAGGTTCATTTGTGTTTTCAGCTCAGTTAAGGCTTACCTCTCCTTCCTGCATAAATAACCCAGACGTGCCAGGACTGCAACAGCGACTATTCCAAATATACTGCCAATAAGAATTACTTGTTTGATAGCTGGAAAACAGAGACCAACCACAAAAATAAAAACAAAAACAAAGTGAAAACTTTGATATTATGCATTTCTTCATATCTGTTTGAATGCAGTTGCATGATAATTTTTGAAATTGTATGTATAGTGCTAATTTTTCTGTTTCCTTTATTTGTGGAACAAATAGGGGATTGGACTAAATGATGGCCAGAGGTCCCTTCCAACCCTTTACTCTTTCAGATTCTCTGAAATTGGTAAAGATGAGGAATTCACAGGATTCCTTCACTGGACTGTTAGGGCAGGTGGCTGCAAAAGCTTTGTAGCACCAAGGGTGGCTAATGGTTAATGTGTAGTCAGCATTGTGAATGTGCAAATATTGATGTAGATCTGTCAATCCCAACAAATGAACTTTTTTTCAATCCTTATTCCATACAGTTAAATGACTTTAAAAATTTTGGCATTAAATTTTGAAGCTGCCTTTGCTGCTTAATAATCTACATAAAAGAGAAGTGACTGTTCTGATGTGGGTACATTGAACTGCATCAGAGTTTGAACACACTAAAACATGAAAAATGTCAGCTTGATTCTGTGACTGCCTAAAAAGGGCACCTGAAAGAGAGAAAGAAACCAGACATGAAACAAATTTTGAATGAAAATTCTCACTTTGTTTTCTTATTCTACTAAACAGTTGCAGATTACCATGACACATGAGAATATTTGTGAAAGTTAGGGGATGCAGCACGTGGAGTGAACTGTCTGGGAGAAACAGTGATTCCTGCATTTTGTGTCTGTGCTTTAACACTTTCCCTTCCATCACTTTGTCACACCTGCAGCAAGAGCTGCCCAAACCACAGCCACAGTGGTGGCAGGGTGACATGAGAGACACTTCTGTGATCCTAGAACAGATTATGCAGCTGTTAACTTGGTTTATAGAGAACTTTAAGGAAGGAAACAGGATACATAAACTGTTTCACAAGCATTGGTCCATCATTTGGTAACTTCTGAACAAGATCCAGTGTTTGGTTTACACATCTTTCACAGTGAGGTACCCAGGCTCTGCCAGGTGATGAGAACCCAGCCCTGGCTTTGGTACTTAGGCCAGTAGTGATTTGCCTCTGCTGGGAAATCTTTGTGTTTAGAAGAAGCACAGGACACTAATGAGATTTCTGACAGCTTTTCCAAACGAGCTCTATTTACACAGGGCCTGGGCCTGGAAAAGGATATCTGAAACTGAATAGAGGAGGGGGGAAAAAAGAGAAAATAACCCAAAAGACAAACAAAATGAGATTGTCCTTAATATCACCACATTATTATCTGTCTCAGAAAGACTGTATATACATATATTGCTACTGTATTATGATTTTTAGGTGGATGTTACAGCTGATTTTACTAGAATCTCCTTTTTGCTTTTGCTGGATGGCTTCTTTGTTCTTCCTCTTTGTAATATTCTGTGAAGAAAGGTTGCTGTGGTACTGGCAAGACTTGCAGTGGGATTGTAATTAGAAGCATAGCAAAATAATTATTAGCAGAGGATTTCCATGGAAACTTTAGTCCAAGGAAGCAAAACTCAAAAACAACAATATGCAGGCCCAACAACATAATTTGTATTTGAAGTTTCAAAATGCTGAAATGGATTTTGTAAAATAACTGGCATTACATTTTCTTGTTTCCATCTCTTTTCCTATCCAATTTTCCTACTCCCCATGCCTTTATTTCAACTACTCTCTTTGAAAAATGGAAGCATATAGCAACTAAAAATCCGTGGTGATTTGCAAGACAGAGCTTGGATCTGATGTGCCACAAAACTGCAGCAAGTGTAACAAACACAGCACTGTAAAGAAATGCACCTGTAAGCTTAGAGTAGCAGAGGGCTTGGCCCTGGGCTCTTGACCAGCATGAAAGAAATCATTTGAGAAAGTTTGTGTTTAATAGTTCACTCTCAAAGTAAAAATGTGAGTGCTGATCACAGTGGCTACATCAGTGGTCACCCATTCAGGCACCCAAAAATTGGGAAGGGCTGTCAGCATTTTCCTGCTGTCAAGAAGGTCTTCTGTCACAGGACTTAATAAAATGGATACTGGTGAAACAGCAACGTGCTGCTGAATAAGAGAAAAACAATAAAAAAACTGACCACAGGAAAACCAGATTTTGACACCATGAGAACCTTTCCTATACTGGAGAAGAAAAGGCTTGCAGGATGGAGAATAGAGAAAATAATCAAACAGAGAAATAACAGAAAACTGGCACTGGATTTCAACTATGTCTTAGACCAGAGGCAGAAATGTGGAAAGCAAGTACTAGCTGTGCATGCTATAAAAATATGAGAAGTTCAGATATAAGTGAGAGGAACCTTGAACTGTATTGCTTCTCTTCTCTGCAGAGACCTGGGCCTGTCAATAAAATAACCTTGATAACACTGATATCTAGCAGAATGCCTTATGGAAGAGGGAGAGACAAGGCTAGATATAAATGCCATTATTAGGGCATAGCAGTAAGAAAAAAAGAATGGAGATATTTGTATTTTATATTGTGTTGATCAGTTTTGGTATTGTCAGTATCCTGCTGCTATGGACAGCATTACCATACTCCAGCTTCCTGAGGCTAATAAAAACCATCATTTTGGGTTCACATCTCAAGTTGACTGGAACACCAAATATCAAATAGAAAGGGGGGGAAAGTCTTTGTTGCAATCAGATCCAAACCAATTCTTTCACACCTTATTTTTCTTTGTCATCTTTCAGGAAAGCATTGGAAAACATTGTGGGTTTTGTTTGCTTATCCACAAAGCTGTGTCAAGTCTCCATCATTCTGAATGCAATCAACCACTGCATCTCTTCCAGCTCCTTTCCTCTGATCTCCCAGGGCTGCCTTTCTGTCCCCCTTTTGCTAGTGTAAATGTCAGCATCTGTTTTGCTTATTGAGACTCACTGGCTCTTATCCAGTATGTATGTGGTTGATGGCAGCAATGGAAAAATATTCTTAGCTTTCAGCTTGGCAGAATGTTTTGCCACTGCCTTTTTAAGATCTGGCCCTTTGCAAATTTGTCTGCTGCTCAAACTCACTGCAGTTCATCTTTCAAATATCACTAAGTTCAGAGCTGCATTGGAAGTGTGCAAGCAATTGTTACAGGCCAGCAGAGGCTGATGAAATGTGTCAGCATGACAGGAATTCATTGCTGATGTGAAATGCACTTTCCACATTTCTTTGGAAGGGTCTTAGAATGGAGAATCTGTTAGTATGAATTATTTGATGAGTGCTTTTGGGAACTATTAACTCAGCATTAAAAGTGCTTCAACATGCCATCAGGCCTTGCATCACCCTGGTGCTTTGAAATATTGCCATCTTGAGGACATTTGGAGTGTATGTGGTGAATGAATAAAAAGAAAATTTGGGGCCATCTTCTGTAAATCACAGAGACAGCCTAATTGCTACTAAATCCAACGATGCCAGGCTAATTGATAATCTATTAGTAGTAACACAAGAGGGGTAATAAATCTCTGTTATTTATACTAAATACTATTGCATCATTCACAATAGTTTTACTGCTATGGAATAACAGAATTATGTTTTGAGATAAGATAATCTTTTAGGCAAAAAGAGTGAGTGTTAAACAAGGGTAGGCTGTGTCTGCTCTTGGATCCCAGAGTCATGGAACAGCTGAGGTGGGATGGGAGCTCTGGAGGTCCCTTTGTCCAACTCCCCTGTTCCAGCAGGACCACCCAGAGTGAGTTGCTCAGGACCATGACCTGACAACCTTTGAATGTCTCCAGGGAGGGAGACTGTAACTTCTCTGGGCAAGCTGTGCCAGTGCTCAACCATGATCACAGTACAAAAGGGGTTTCTGATGTTCAGAGGGAAGCTGCTGTGTTTCAGAGCATGGCCTCTGGTCTTGTCCCTGGGCATCACTGAAAAAAGCCTGGCTCCATCCTCTTTTCACCTACCCTTCAGGTACCTGTACCCTTTGATAAAACAAAAACTTTTAAACATTCACCAAAATGCACAAAAACACCATAAGTCACCTGTTATTTAAATTTGAATAATAGCGGTTTTAGAAATTCAGCCATCTCATGTCCAATGTTTTCCCAAGTAAGAGAAGTTGATTTTGTCGAGGGCCATCATGGTATGCTGAGATTGCCTTGTCCTTGATAATGATTTTTTAGTGACAAAATGTAATATCTAAAAGGTAACAGACCTGTTACTGGGCTGCAGTGGGGTGTGTCTCCTGACCAGGCTCCTGACACTTGGCAAGTTCTTTCCTGTGACCCAGTGAGTTCATAGCCCTGGTTGCAGGTGAAACTGATGGTTGAGCCCAGCAGGTAGCTGGTTCCATTCTTTTTTCCATTGGTTGGATGATCCAGCCAGCCACAAGAGACCACTAATAAAAGAGACATATCTGGTTAGAGCATTTAGGATTTGGACCAGCAAATCTCCATTACAATGATTCAAACGTCATTTTAGTGGCAACTCATGGAAAAATAAAGGTTTTTAGGCTATTTGAAAGACAATACTTCCTGCTTCTTTTAAAAATTATTTTAAGTCCAAGGAAGACAGGTTAATGCATATAAAATGAAGGTAAACTTTCTATGCTGTGGTGTTATAGTGGAAGAAATGGAAAGAAATTTATTTTGAGTTTGTCTAAGTATTCTATTGGAGTTTTCCTGGTACAAGGATGATTCCCCACAATAAGAGTGTATAAACTCACAGTTAAGCAAAGCCTCCTCAAACACTGTTAACTCTTTAGATGCCCTGTAGAAATAACTGTAGTGATCTCCTTGTGGGCAATTCACTTAAGAGTTGGACTTGATGACCCCAGTGTCACTTCCAACTCAGAATACCCTGTGATTCTGTAATGATGTGTTGTGGAATGTTGTATCACCTGGCTCTAGGTGTTCTACCAGCAGCTTGTGATTCTGATGGGAAAGTCTTGTGGAACTTCCCACTTGAAGGCTTCTTGTTGTCAGGACATCGAATCTGCAGAATGGGTCAGAGTCACAGAGTGAGACCATCTCTTCTACCAGGGGGTCAGCAGGGTCTTCAGAAGGGGAGAACACGGGCAGAAAGGAAGCATTGTGCTTTTGCCCATAAAAGAAACTGTTCAGTAAGGACTCTGTGTCATAAGTAAAGAGAGAAGTTCCATTTTCAATAGCCCCTTGGGAGACAGAGAAAGAAAGAGAGATTCATGTGTAACATTGCCAGCATATACCACCTTCTGCTACTAATCCAAGTGTTTATTTACAGAAATATAGCTAGAGCTGAAAGAGATATAGGGAGCCCTGCAGCATCCTTCCAGCTCAAGGTTATTTTCCTTTTCGTATGCAACATCTTAACTTGGCACCAAAGTTGGTGTTCATTTAACCTGCTGTTTGACCATTTTCTTAAAATGAGATTCAAATAATTATGTAGCTATGATTTTACATAAAGATGGTTTTATATGCCTCCTAGCAAAATGGTGATAACAGACAGAGCTATCTAAAGCAACCCCTACAAACAGTACAGATCCTGAGACTATGTGTCCCTAAATTCTTCATGTCTGCCATGGTCCTGTTCTTTGACTTCACTCTGTTGTATCAGAGACTTCCCAAGGCTGAAGCAGTGAGACTTTTCAATACAGAGGTCATCTGATCATCTGTAGCCAGAGGATATTTTGCATTATGTTTCTGGCCATCTCCTAACCTGATGTCAGAAAGAATGCTGACCAATATAATGCTGCAGGTTAGATAGATCAGCCCAGTCAGTCATTGAATGATAGGAGCCATTCTTTTACACACAACCCCTCACACCCTCTTCTTTAAAGGGACAATTCCTAAACTGTGATTTAATAAATGATTTTTAAAATAGTCATGATGAAAGCATTGCTAATATTCTGGGAAAAGACAGCTGGCCCTGGCTCTTGCTGCACTTCTGTAACACTAGTCTGCTGATGCTGTGTTCAGCTGACCACAGGAGAGGGTTTTCTGAAAGTTAGGCTGGGAAATATGAGGTCTGACCCTTGATGGAACAAAGTGCTGAACACTCCATCATGGTTCTGTTTTGCCTCCCCACTTGGGTAGAGGAGGGCATATTTGTCTTCCTCCCTTCTCCTCCCCCAGTATTGGTTGCTTGGCACAGACTTCATTTCCTAATCCTTAAATCACAAGTTTTCTTGTAAAGAAAATGTATTAATAGACCTGGGAAATGACTTACAGTTAGCTCCAAACTCAAACACCTGCTGGGGACTTGCATGAACTGACATGGTGGTTTTATTCTTGAAGGTGTAGTCATCCTCTGGATTGCCATTCATTACCCCAAAGAGACCCTGTGTGTGATTCATAAACTTCTCTGGGAGCAGAATTGTCAGGGCCAGAAATCTTCCACTTCCCCTTATTTCCACTCCAGACCCAGAAGAGAACATCACTGTGATGTTTTGATCAGGTGTAGAATAGAGAAAGAGACCTATAGCAATGAGAGGAAGAGAACAAAATAGCCAATTAGCCATCATGAACAAATAATTGTGTTTTAGCATCAGTTACAATCATCATCAGTTTTACCCATTTTTCATAAAGCTCCTCCTCCCTTCTGCTCTGAGCTGCACTCTGAAAAGCATTTAAAGGGAAGCCACACCTTCACACTACAATTGTGATAAGATAGCAGCACAGAGTGGTACCAAAGAAAGGTCCACAGCTGATCTAAGATGCCTCCTGCCAGTGTCCCAGACCAGAAGCTCAAGGTTATGAGATGTCTGCATCAGAGAGTGGCTGTGAGCTGCAGCCACTGCTCTCAGTGGTCACAGTTTTCCTCCCCTTCTCCTCCCTTGTCTTGTCAACACCTCCCTAATGTGGCTTCTTCTGCAGGCCCCATCAATGTCCCTTCCATTGTTTTTCCTCCCTGCATCTCTCTGCTTCTTGCAGCTCCTTGTCAGTGTAGCCCTGCACCTGCTCCTCAGCCATTTGAGGAATAATAATTTCTAGCCACAGAAATCTTCCTCTGCTGAATAGGGAGTTTACTGTTAAAATTCAAGTGGTATATGATATTTGTCAAATTACCATAAAGATTAATCAAATTATCACAGCCCATTGGACAAAAAGTCAACTTTTAATAGTCTTTTTGGCAGAAGAATAGAGGAGTAATATCTGACCTAGAGAGAGCTCCCAATAGGTAAATGTGAAATTCAGTTGTAGTTTAGTACATTTTATGGTTATATTTTGCTATATTTCATTTTATTTGGTAGGCTTCATTGCATTAGATGCAGTAAGCTCACAGCAGAATGTAGAGTACAGAGTTTTTAATTCCTTTCACTGACCACAGGATGAGAAGGAAAACCATTGCTCTACAAAGCAGTGAAAGAGGACATAGAAGACATGGACATTGGAGCCACCTGTTAAAACACTTCACAAAAGATGCTGAAAAGAGTTGAAATGCAAGCATCTAGAGATAATTTTCACTGTACATGGGCTCCATCAGGATATAATTGCTTACAAGGCTGATATGTGTAACTAACCTTTCAAATCCATCCACCTTTGTTCAGAGAAGCTGAGAACCCTCTGGTTCAAGAGGACCTCCAGATTCAAATCCTCAGAGTAGCGTACTTCAATCACATCAGAGTTGTTCTCCTGCATGGCCACTGCACACAAGCCTGTCCCCTGAGCCCCAGTTCCTTCCAAATAAAAATCAAAAACAACAATGCTATCAAAATGCATCAGCTAGCAGCTGTGCCTGTTGACTGATTTCTAGAACTGGCCTTATGTTTCCTTATTGATAAGAATGGGCATGGGGAGAAATAAGAAATTTTTCTGAGCTCTTAAACACAGCAGAAAACCTTACACTTCCATTACTCACACCCAAAAAAAAAATAGCAATTTGATTGAGAAGTTTTTCCTGGAGATGTTGTCTGTTTTCTGATTATCTTCAGAACTGTGATTGTTCACAAATGGCCAAAAAAGAAAACTAGAGACTAGGATTGCTGCAAAATGCAAATCAAGCAATCTCAGAAGCTCTTTTTTGTTACCACTGCCTCCTCTCTTACCAACTCACCATTGTGAAAGTGTGGTTGCTGAGTCCTCCCTTGCACTCTGAGGGAGCTGAGATCAGACTCCACCAAGGTGTATTCTCCTAGGCCATTGAAGGTGAAGTTCAGGCCATCAAAGGTGAGGAAATGAGGATCCCCAAAAGCAGACGCTGTTTTGAAAAGCAAACAGAGAATTAAGAACAAGCAAAAATCACAACCTATTACTCCTCAAGTTGATGAGAAAGGAAGGAGGCCAGAAGCCTGTGTTGCATGTGGAGATTTGGACATGAATGCAGGAGTGTTGCCTTATCTTTGCACCCAAATCCTTTTCCCCCTTATCCCCTTTTCCAGTTTCCATGCAAATTGCTCCAAATTGCTTCTAATTTATTTTCTTTTGTATGCTTTAATCTGTATAGTAACTAATACACTGAACTCACTAAAGCTGTATTTTCACAAAGTCATATTAAACTCTGAACCACTCATTCATGACCCCCAACTACCTAATCCAATGCCCTCTACAGTTTTCTCCTTTTTTTCTGGTGCAAACTGCTCCTCTTTGCCCTTCTTTGTGGGAAGCCAAGTCCTGCTGGACCCCTCAGCATCTCAGCAGCACAGAAGGCAAAACATTTGGTAGCAACAGAGACATGGCAAGGCTTGAAGAGTGAGCTAAAAGAAAGTGGGAGAAAAACGCTGTAAACTGTAATACTTCCTTATTTGATATGAATATTTCTCATCATGAGAGCTTTTCTAGCTACTTCCTAGCTGTCATTAACCATCTTTAACCACCTTTTTTTTTCCTAAAGAAGTGCACACTGATGATATAAAGCCGTGGACATTGACTGCTATGCTTTGGCTGTTTAGGTTCTAGGGGTGAATGAGATGCTCAACAGCAGAAAATCTTGCAGCACCATTAAAAAAACACCACATGGATTTTTTAAGTGATAGATCAGTAGAAACCTTCCATGGAATTTTTCCACAGGGCATTGCACCACTCATATACACACACATACAAATATTCTAAAAGCCAACAGTGTATCAAAAATTTGCACTCCTGAGGAAATCCTGAGTCCCTTACCAGCTCGGGGCGGGCTGTACGTCCTGCAGTCACTAGAGGGCCGCCTTTTCATATAGAAATGGCAATTATCAGCCCACAGGCAGCAGTAGTAGAAGCTGATAACATCATAAAGCCAGTGGGAAAAGCCAGGGATCCGGGGAGGCTTCAAGAAAGGCGGAGAACCCCAGTCATGTCCTCGATCGGGTGTGCTGCCTCCTGTGGAGTCGTGCGTGAGGATTTGGGTCCCCGTGGAGTCGTAGCAGCACTGCTGACCCGCCCCATAGCGGGGACTGGTGGAGAAAAGCAGCAAGAAAATCATCGTTTAGCTCTGTGAGGTCCATTTCTGCTTAGGGGTTACTTATTGCCTTTCTATGGAGGTAAATATTTCTGTTGCCAAGCTTTATCTGGTGTTCAGTTAGACTTCGCTCCTGACTTCTGTGCCGCTGCTGTCTCCGAGGTGAAAGGTTTAATCAAAAAACAGGGTTTAAAAAATGTTCTTTACCTGGCTTGAATGGCTCTCACACAATGCACAGCACCAGGATGATAAGTGCACACACTCCCCTTCTCAATGTCGCAGCCATAATCCGTCTGAAAAAGATCAATGTTCACACTTCATGGGGTTCTTTCCTCATTGCAATTTCTGTTCTTACCTTCTGTCCCCACCTTTTGTATCTGACACATGTGTAAAGTTGGTGAAACTGGTTGAGGCTGTGTGGTGAATAGCATGGAAAGATAGGAAAAACGGTGAATTTAATACTGAAGTGTCTGGAGCAATGTGTGTAACCCGAACATTTTGCAGTGTTACAACAGACCTTGAAGCACAACAGCAGCCAGGTGGGGATTCAGCTGTAAGTGTACAACAAACACAGACACAGCAGAGTAAATCTTTATCCTGTTCTTAGACAGAGGCAGCAGATCTGCTTTTTTTCTTCACGAGCTTCACATCGTGTTTGGAGCTTCATAACCAGGTTAGTAACAAGGTTTCCCTAACTTTTTTAATCTGCATAAACACACTGCCACCACTTGGTCTCATGAATAGGAGAGGAAGTCACCCTCATCTGGTCCTCGATCAGCAGTGTAAGTGAAAGTGTGGACTAAATGGCAATTGATTTCTCAGCTTTTGGCAGTTCCTTGGTAACAGTGAAGCTGAGAAGGAGGAAGGGAGCAGGATAAAGGAAATAATGGATTACAGCTCTGGGCTTGAGCTCTGAAGTACGAGGTGGAAGGGTTTGCAGCAGAGTGTGATAAACTAGGCAGAAATAAAGCCTGTTTGTTACAGCATGGGATATCACAGCATGGGAGAGCACCTTCAAACACAGCCTGGCATCCTGTAGGACCTCAAAGAAGCCATCCCTGCTCCCAGCTCCACAGAGCTCACTGTCCTCCCTGAGAGTTTTCAGTCTACCATTGGAACTACTGCCTTCATTCCCTGCTTGGATGTAATTTCCATCCCCTGTCTTACAGGCACTTCTTTTATTCATACTACCTGGATAAGCTGCCTCTGCTGTGAGATATGCTACTCAGGCAAAACTAAATATAACTTAATTTCCTTGTAATGATGTTTAGAGAGGGGACAGGGCTGTGTGTGGAGTTTAGCACTCCTTAAGCTTCTGCTTGGAATTGTAATAAGCCAGAGGGATCAATCAGTAACTTACATGGAACCTGCCAGTGTCAGCTCTTGCCTGTGCCAAGGTGCAAGGGCAGTCTATAATTTCTTCCATGAAGTTTGGAAGCAACTCTTCCTTTCTGTCCCATTCTATACATTTTGCAGTTGCCCATGCATTTGGGTCATTTCTGAAGTCTTTCTCAAGGTGCCAAGCCAATGCATGTTCTGAGCTCCAGATTGATGGAATGTTACTGGGAAAAAATAAAAAAAAGAAACAAAAAATAGATCTGATAGCTGAACTAGCACAGTAACATTGTGGCTTAATTGCTGATTATAATTAAGAATCATCTTTTCAAGTTATTTCATTGCAAAGCCCACTGCTTTCTTTTTCCTTCAGAAAGTTACAGCAAATCAAAATTTTCCAAATTCAGGAGGTGGCAGGACAGCCTGCAGCAAGTATGCAATAATCAGAATACATTTTAGTATTTCGTAATCATGATTCTGGCTTACATGGATCCTTTCAGAGGCAGGTTTTCTAATCACACCTTTTGACATTGTAATTTCATTCAGGTCAGAATGAAGAACACCTGGATTCTTTAACAAAACATAACCCTGCACCCCAGCACTGTCAGGGCTAATGTCAACAGACAGGAGAAACCATTCAGACTCCTTGAAATGTTCCAAAGCCACTCTGCTTTTTCCCCATGAAAAAAAAACCACATATACAAAGTGTAATAAAAAGCCCTCTAGAAGGAGAAAAGGTAGTGATGGGTAGTGATTCCTAAATGCTAAAAAAGGTTCTGACATATTAGCAATATGTTCTAACACTGAAGAGGTGGCATTTATATATTCAGAGTCGACACCATCTACATCAAAAACTGCAGATGTGGAAGAATTATGAAGGAATATCTATGGAGCACTTACATGGGTAGCTCACCAAAAATCATGGGGGAATATGCAATGAAATAAAAGGAAATGGGCATAAAATTTGTAGGAATGCATACAAAAAAGCTTGCATACAAAACAGAAAACAAATAAAATGCAGAGGAAGACCTGTGGCTGCAGTGACAGAAGTTCCACAATCACAGTTGTGACAGAACAAAAGAATCAGCAGATCCTGGTCTGGTGAGGGCATGGGTTTGGCTGAGGTAATTTTCTTCCCAGCAGCCATGTTGTAGATTTGGGACCAGAACAGTGCTGATAACACAGCAGCTGATAACACACTGAGCAGGGCTGGCACGGTGTCAGGGTGCTCCCTGTTTCTCATGCTGACCCCAGCGAGAAGCCAAGGAGGGAACACAGCCCTGCCATCCAGCCCAAAGGGATATTCCAGCCCAAAGAGATATTCCAGCCCAAAGGGATATTCCATGCCCTGGACCATCACATCCATCAATAAATCTGGGAGGGTGTTTTTCCAAAGCAGACTCTGCATCAGCCAGTCTGTGGCAGCCTTTGTGATTCTTCCTCCATGCTCCTCTTTACTTAGTAAACTATCTTTATATTGACCCATGAGTTTTTCTCACTTTTGACCTTCCAGTTCTCTCCCCATTTTTCCCCTTGAAATAGAGCCCAAGTCACAGTTTTAAATGCCAGAGGAAACAACAGCTTATAAGGTAGCTATTATTCTTATTGTAATTATTGTAATTATTATCATTATTAATGAATGTTGTGATGCACTTGCCTCTGCCCATCAAGATAGTTCCTGGGTATAATTCTCAAAATTCCAAAGTCCCAAGTACTGTGATCTCCTTCGGCAGGTACAGGAATGAAAGAATATTTCCCTGTATTGGGGATTTCTCTTGCCAAAGTATAAAGATATTTCCATTCAGCCATCCAGTTTTCTGAGTAACTGTCACCTGTCAGATAGAGGAAAAAAGGGTTTTGCATGATGGAAAAGAACAATTGCCACAAGATTGAAATTAGATGTCTCCACCCATATGTAAACACAGGAAAAGCTGACATTATTTTCATGAGTTATTTCTGCTTGCAGGTCTCTTCTTGAGGCCTCAGAGAAAGCCATCACAAGGTGTGCAGAGCTCTGCAGGTAAGTTTTGTGTGTGATAAATGCTGGTGCACAAGTAGGAAAAGGGTCACTTTACCTGTTTCCTGGTATCCCCAGACTTCTATGTTGACGTGGGTCGCTGCAAGTGTCTCCTGTGTCCAGGTGAGAGTTAAGTTTCCTCCAGTGCTGGGGGTGCCATAATATTGCCATTTTGTCTCATTTACCAACGTGCATTTCTCTTCATCTGAAACCTTGCTGTGGTGTACTGCATTGCAGAGCAGGAAAAGAGGGCCAATGACATTTTTGCTTTGCATAGTTGTGAAAAAGTGCTACTTTATGATTTAGTTATTTATATTATCAGCAGTTTTTCCCCTGGGTGTGTTTTACATGGCATGTAAAGCTGAGAGAATGAAACCCTTACTAATATCTGTAGTCCTGAGATTGCAACACCACAATGCAGTTATTTGAAGAGGGGACAAAAAGGGATCAAGTATGGACAAAGTGGGAATGGTTCTGCTCAACCCCATTTTTAAGCAGGGCTTTTTATGAGTTAATGTTGCTGCTGCTACTCAATTGCTGTGAAAGTTCATCTCTCAAAAGATGAATTAACATAGGGCCAGCAAGACTTACTTTTCTGAGGCCTGTTAAGGAAGAAGAAAACTGACCAAAAGGGAAATTATATATCTTGCATCCATGGAGGAAGAAAATAGGAAGAAGAAGGATGCTGTAGATTTAAGTAACCTGATAACCAAGTTCCAGAGTAGGGGAACGTTAACCCATCATCTGTAGAGACTTCCAAAGGGATGAAACCAGTCTCATAAAGCAGTGGGGAGATGCAGTGGCCTTTTCCATCCTTGGCAACATAGCCAGTGGTGATGATTTGCTGCTTGAACCTGTAGGTGTTGAAAACACTTTTCAGTGTCACCATGGAGAGAAGGAAAATTCTGAATGTGTTTCATCAAGCAACCTTGTGTCATGTGTGGAGCATTTCAAGCCTGTGGTTGTTTTGCTTGTAGCAGGGAATATAAAGTGGAAAAATCTGTGCTTGTTTCATCAATGTGGATTCTGCTGTGAACTGCACAAAAATACAGCAATCCAAACCTTCAATTTACTATTTAATTACTGGGGGAGGGAGACATGATAAATTAGCAACAAAGGGACAGCAGGAAGAGGAAGATAATGTTATAGCATTAGTAGGATTACAGGGTGGCTAACACTGACCATGATGCACAGTTATTGTAAATTTCTGATTTGTGGGTTTGTTTGTTGGGGTTTTTTTGTTTCCTGTTAAGGCAAGGAAAAGTAATTTCATGGTGTTCTAGAATTTCTATTGCAAAGGTTAACTCAGAACTCACTGCTTGTTATTTAACCACTTGATTCCAGTTAGGGCTCTTGCCCAATGTCCCAGGGTATAACTCCACCTGTGACTCTTCAGGACTGATATGTAGGGACTGAATATTTATTCCAAATATCAGAGGGAGCTGGGGTCTGCCAAGAAATAGAATCTTTGCTTGTCTGCACTGAAATTTGCCTTGGCT
The DNA here is from genome assembly GCA_013398075.1 of Notiomystis cincta. Lineage (NCBI taxonomy): Eukaryota > Metazoa > Chordata > Aves > Passeriformes > Notiomystidae > Notiomystis > Notiomystis cincta. The sequence continues at coordinate 128,645 of VZRX01014410.1, forward strand.
ATAATAATGTAACTGTGCAGGCAATTCAAAGTACACAGTTGTGTTCTACAGAATGAATGCCTTGGTCAAAGGTTTTCCAAATAAAGAACTTAAAACCTTTTCAGGTGCTACTACCCAAATGGGAAGAACTCCAAAATCTCACTCAGAACCTTCTGTGGAAATAATATCAGGACATTGGGGTCATCAAAATTCAGTGTAGTGGATGTATTGCACGTGTGACACATGCACCTGAGTGTGATACAGGCTGACACAGTTAGGATCCACAGGAAAAACAAAAGATGTCCTACCTACATTTCTGTCTTGCTGTTTTCTGAGTCAGATTAAGAAATAAATGCTTCTCTCTCACAAAGGGAAATGCTAAAGAAATATTGACAAGCAAGTGCCCTGAATGGAAACTCTTTTTGAAAAGTCACTGTTTTAATATGTTAAGGGAAGAATGAGCAGAGTAATAATGATTGTACCACACAGTAACTTGACCTAAAAGATCCTGTGTAGAAATACAATCAACAGGTATCCTTGAGGGTGAGGGTCAGCAGAACTTTTGTACATTTCAGGATTCTAACAACTACAAAGTTTTCACTCCTGTATAGACTGGTCCTGTTTTGTGGTAATTGCCTATTGTTGGAGAGTGAGATTATAAAGTTTCACCTCCCTTTGGCAGAGCAATATAAAATCATGTCCCACCTGCATTTTAGCACAGAAGAAGCATTAAGAGCTGTGTTGTTAATCAAAAAGTCTTTGCCTCCCATGAGAGATCCTGAGTGTGGAGAAATCTGAAGACAAAATTCTTTGTAATCAGAACAGCATAACCCCAAGGACTGGCATGTCACCTGGCAGGAACAGGTACTGAGCAGCTCCCCACATCGGTGTGCACAAGAGTCTTGAGCTCCTTGTTAAAGGAAGAAAAAAACAGTCAGGAATGTTATTGAACTCTTCTAGATGTTCTCTGAAGCAGAAGTAAATCATCCAAAGGGCTGCTGTAAGTAAATAAAATAGGCTGGTTATGTTAGTTAAGGAGTGTATTTAGATGAAGGTTGTAATCACCTGCATTTTGAGTAGCAAATTACACTTATTTACCTCCCAGCCACTACATAATTTCATCAGTTCCATGGGTATTTTTACATGTAATAGACAGATACATCTCCAGAGCAGCCCCTCAGTGAGTGTCACTAATTACATTTATTTTTGACAGTAATCTTGAACATACCAGAACAGGGGGCCCCCTCCACCAGCCCTACATGAGAATCAGCAAGAAAGGAAGGGCAGTGCTCTTGGAAAGTTAACATCAGCAACAAAGTGGCCTCCAGCACAAGTTTCTTAAGAGTTACTGAAATGTCTTTTTTTTGTGCATTTAATTTGAGTCTGGCCTTGACAAGGTAGTTGTCCTGAGCCCTGGTACACAGACAGGTGAGAAAGCTCTTGGCTTGGGTCTGGCTGAGCCAACTCTGAGTAATTACTGAGTAATTACTGGACACCACACAGAAAACTACCCAACAAACAAAGCAGTGAGAAGAAGACAGACATTACAGTAACTCTGCCAGGAATAGCTGGGTTTCACAGACAGTTAAGGGAGAGTGAAGTGAGGTGGACATGCTGCAAAGACAGACATTCTCACAGACTGAGAACCTTTTGGGAAGTGGAATCTTGCAAGGGTAACACAACATGCAATGCTGAGATGACCTAGGCAAGGATCAGAAATTCTAAATTTGGACATGGATCTTTCAAAATTGGAACCAATTAGGAAAAAGTAACTATTGAGGATTGATTATTTGGGAGGACATAAGCAAAAGGAAAGGTAGGGATCACGGTGGGTGATGAAGAACAAGCACAGGAAAATGCAAAGAAGGGAAATAAAAATGCTTGTTCTATATGGGAAGCTAGGAAGTTTTTCTCTGTCTTTTAATATATTTACTGCATTCTCCAGATTGTCTGTTTACTTACAGAAGATATCCACTGACCTGCTGGAAGTTACAGAGGAAGGGATTGAAAATGACACCATGCAGGTAAAAGCTGGCCTGTGTGCCTTTGCTTTAGCTTGTACAGATGGTATCAGCAAAATTTCTTACCAAGGTATGTATTCTAAAGCAGGGAAGTCAAAAAAGTTTGCAGTTAAAAGCAGCAAAATGTTTGAAAATCACTCACCTGCATTCCAAAGAGCAGCGAGGGTGGAGAGAATGAAGAAAGTAACATCCAAGCCAATGAATTTCATGTTTTGTCCAGATGATTCAGGATGGCTGATTGTGGGAGTCTGTGTGCCAGTCTGAGAAAAGCCTTTAATGGCAACGGGTGTCCAGAAATAAACAAGATTCTTGCTGTTCAAAGGTTTGTTGTAAATTACTGGAGCAAAACAAAGTGAACGAAATGCTCCATCTCAGAGGTCATCTCCAATCCAGGAAAAGATAGAAGGGGAGATACTCACTGCAACCCCTTCACATTAATAGTCAAGATTTTCTGAAAGTGGGGGAGATGTTTATTGTTTTACAAGCATTTCTGCTTCAAAGTTCAAGACCACAGGGTCATTGGCACAAGTTCTGTGCTCTAATTTTGCTGGAGGAACTAAAGCCTGTTATCACTCAGAAGAATGATAAAGAATACATGCTGACAGTACAGTTTTGTTCAGAAGTCAATGAGATATTGAGGGAGCATGTTCACTGCACAGTATGTGACAGCATGAATGTTAATTTAAATGGAGACCCCTCCTTTGCCCTCATTTTTAAGGGGATAAATTGAAGGAAACTCACCATTTTTCATCATTTTAAGGGCTTAAATCAGGGGTTTCCCCTCCGTTTCAAGGCATTTCTATCTGTTCCCAGCACCGCCTCTCTTGTCCTTGGATACAGTTTTGGGTGCGAAGCGAATGCCGGGGGGATGCAGGGAGAGGATGTCAGCTCTTCTCCACGGCAGGGACAACACGCTGTCCGGGGCAGGTGGAGGCTCACAGGTCCTCTCTGGCCTGGCAGCTTTTGGCTGGGAACATTCTTGGGATGCGCCGAATTTTGTGGGTGGAATCCGAACGCCGGGCACACGAGCAGTGCCTGAAGTGCCTCGCTGGTGTCGCCTGGTGACTCGCAGCGCTGCCGCAAACCCCAAACGAGCCCTGGGAAGCGTCCGCAAAGGGCACAGAGACTGCGAGCCGTCACATGGGAACGAGAAACCGGAGGCTGGAGCCGGGCTCTGACAGCAAGGAAGCTCAGACTTTGCATAAACCTGTAGAAATTCCTTTTTTGTCTCATCAGTCTGGGTCTGCAGGACTGAATCTTTGCAATCGAGAGACAATAGAGTTGTTAATTAATACTTTTAATATTTAGAACTCTCAAATGTTGTTATCTCTCAGAGAACTGAGCCAGCTCTGAGCTACTCCCGTGTGCCTGGAGTGCTTTGGGGAGGGGCAAGACCGTGTCCCACTTCTGTCTGGGAGAAAATTGCAAGAAAATAAAAAGTAATTTCCCTTCTCTCTCTCTCTGACCCATAACTGAAGCAGTCCTGTAGGAAATGTGGACATCACTGCTCCCCCCCAGTTTGGATAAAATACTCATGTAGTTTATAATTAGTCCCCTTTCCTGCACAGAGAGCAGATTTAGTCCATCCTGTGTTCCCAATAACACCTTACCAGTCCAAATCCCACTTCTCACAGACATAACCTAAACAGACCCAAGGCACTGGTTCAGTCATTGCCTGGAATTCCCAGCTCCACGTTCACTGCATTGCTCAGCCAAACACTCACAGCAGTCTCAGCTCAGCCCAGCTGTCCTCAGACAAATCACCAGTGCTGGTGGTCCAGCTCAGAAAGATGTAGGAGCAGAAAGGTTGGGCCCTGCTGGAATTGCCTTGGCATGGCTTTTCCAACCCCAGTGTCCCTGGAGCTCCAGGCTCTGAGACTCTCTCAAGCCTAAGCCTAGCCCTAAACCTCACTAAAAAACATGCCTTTTGTAGGCTGTTGAGTCCTCTACTGGAAGAGAGGGAGCAGCTCATCAGGAATGCACTTCCTTCAACTCCCTCTGCTCTGGAAAGCTTTCATTATCATGCACAACCAGGATAAACAAGTGAGATTAGAAACCCTCGAAGCAAAATCCGTGCTCGGGCGAGTAGAGCTTTGCAGGACCCATGCTAATCTTCCTCTCCAAAGCACATTCCAAACATTTGGCACCTCCTGCACTTATAGGAATGAAGGAAGTCATGTCCCTACTGGCCCTCACCTCCTCCAGGGGTATAGCTGGGCCCTACCTGTCAAAGCTCTCTGCCCAGTGAGCCTGCCAGGGAAGCAGGCTCATGGCTGCCCTTGGAACCTGTGTGTAAACAGTTTCATTCTGGCAGGATGATGTAGTGGAGCCTGATTGTTATTCCTACTCCCTGGGCACACAAGGTGGCAGTGATGTGAAGGAAGAACTTGGGCTCTGTCACTTGGGCAACTCATCTGTCCCTGCCCTGCTGAGACCTGCAGCAGAACTGGTTCTGTTTGGGCAGAGGGGCTGGTCCCAGCACTGCTCCACTGCCCACAGCAGGAGCTCTTTCTCCTTAGGAGGGTGAAGTGCTTTTTTCCACACTGCCAAGGACCATCTGTCTATTTATCTGCTGCTGTCCACCCTGCTGGGAGCTGGTGCAGGTGTCCTTCCCTCCATGCAAGTGCAGAGCTTTGTGCTTTGCCCTCTCCTACCAGTGCCTTTGGCATGGGCAGGACGAGGTGGCTGCAGCTGGGTGAGATCTGCTGCACAATTTGGGAAATGTCTGTCCTTCCATGAGTATCCAAGGACTGGTACAGGCTGACTTGGGAAGTGCTTGCCAAGAGATGCTGATCCTTCAGCAATTCCTGTTTTCTTTGGTCCCTACAGGAGGCTGCCAAGAGAAACAGGCTTGACCAACACCTGAAGGGGCTGCTTTACCAGCTCTGGAGAAGTACCTCCCTGGGGAGAGCCCGTGGGAAGGGCTCTAATGCTATCCTGAGCCTTGCAAACACAAGTGTTGAGTTTTACTTCCACTCTGCTCCCCCCTTGCTCGTCTGTGTGTGATGGGTGAGCAAGCAGAGCTGCCAGCAGACTGCACAGACAGGCAGAGCTGAGTGTGCTCCTGCCCACGCCATCCCGGGTTTGTTTGGGCTGGGCAGGGCTGGGCAGGGCTGGGCAGGGCTGGGCAGGGCAGGTGTGCCCAGGGGAGCTCCGGGGCTGCACCCCAGTGGCAGATTGCAGAGAGAAAGTGCTGCATTGTTCCCTGCCTGCAGTCACCTTGCCTGAACCCGGCTCTGAGGCACGCTGGCAGAGAGGGATGTGAAGAGCTATGGTAAATGCTGAGGAATAGTTCTAATGTGGATCAGGGAATACCCAACACAGCACTGAACTTCTGGAGACAGATATTTTGGGTTGCTGCTCCCAGCAGTTTGTGTAGCTGCTGTGGCTGGCTGAGCCCATTGCTATGTGCAGAGCAGCAAAGAAAGTGTTACTACTGCAGTTTTTCCTTCACTTCTTACTTCTTTAAGCCATGATTGCAGAGCAGATTAATTTTTTTTTTAATGTCAGAAGAAAGGCCTAAATGCACTAGTTAGTATTGTTTAGTATTTGGCAAACCATGCTGGATTAGGGCAGGGTGAACAGTAGGAGAAATATTAGAAATTAATTCTAATCTTGCCTTTCCTACAGATTACAAGTTATGTCACTGGGGACTTGTATTCCAAACTGGAGACAAGCAGCCCCTTGTCATTGCTGGTGAAATCCAGCACCATGGAGCACCAGCCAGCTGGGGAGACAGTGCCTTCACAGGAGCTCCTCAGCTCAGCCCTGGTGCGAGTACAGGTCACAAACCTCTGTGTGGGTGTTTGACTCAAGGCCTGTCTTCTGAGTCCTTCCCTCAGTGCTCCCAAGCTTCCCTCCTCGGGCCACGAGCCAAGGAATGGGGCATATCAACCAACAGACCATTCCATTTGTTTTTCCACGGGCTGTGTAAACTGTGCTGGTGTTATCAGTGAAACCAGCTCTGTTCTGCGGGCAGTGGAGGCTCTGATCTCCTGCTCCTGTGCCTTTTGAGGGTGGGGGAACACCTTGCATGAGTCTCCACACACCAAACACAAGGCAAGCACTCTGTAACTGCTTCCCAAGACCAGCTGGCCCTACCACAGCTGTGTATTTGGACTTGTAGCAGATGTGAAAGTGCTGGGACATAGCAACTGTGTGGTCGTGCAGCCAGAATTGCTGAGCTTCCCAGGGCTCCTGCCCTTGCTCTGAAATAAGGACAGGAGAATGCTGTTGTTTTGTAGGTGCTGTTTATGTGGTTAAAGGTTTGCCCTGGTTGAGTGGGATGTAACAAGGCTGGAGCAGATTTGACAGAGGTCCAGGTCAGGATTTTTGCTCAGATCTGGAGCAAAAGATCTGTATCTTTTGATGGTTGGTTCAGTTCTGCTCACAGCCCCACAGACAGAGGATTTACCCGTGGGAGATTCTGCCCTGTGCTGTTCTTCATATTTAACAACCACCCTTGATGTACACCCTGATAAGGCTCCAGGAATCAACTCATGCTGCTGTGATAGATCTGCCTGTGCTGGTGCTCCAGCCCTGCACACCTGGGCACAGCCCTGGGGGCAGCCTCTGCCTCCCTTGTGTGCTGGATTTGGCTCATACCCAGCTCTGTCTCCCTTTTGCTTCTCCCATCCTCACAAAACCAAATGCAATCTGCTCGTGTGTGTGCTTCAAGAGCCCTGCCAGGAACAAAGAGAAGTCCAAATATTTGTGTTGGGCTGTTACTCTTTCCACTGAGGCGATAAATGACAGACTGCAGCAGAGTCTTTTTGTGCTGTGTGGGGTTTCCACTGTACTGGCTCCAGCTTCACAACCTCACCAAGATGAAACACCTATAATTAACAGCTAGGTTTTAACTTGAGGGAAAATGACTGAGTGTGATTGAAATACGGCCTTAAAAATAAAAACCACCAAAACCCCACAAACAAACCAACCACAAAAAATAACCTGAGAAGAATCATCAGAGCTTCCCTGTGTCAAATGAGAAATGCTTGGTCTCTGTGTGCAGTTTCATGCAGAACAGCATTTTCACTCTGAACTATGGAGCTCTGCTGGTGATTTCTGTCCCAGTCTCTGGGACACAAGTTCAGTGTGCACACAAATATTTCAGAGCTGCCTTCCTCTGCAAAGTTCCAAGCTTAAAGCCATGTGGAGGCCTGACTTTCCTTGGGACTGAAGCTCTTTTTGGCTGAGCTGACCAAGGGCATGAAGATGTTTGCTAATAAATTAATTCCTGAGGTTCAGATCTCTGCTTCTGGGAAGCTGCTGGGCTTCTGTGCTTGGTAAACCCAGGGAGAGGATGGTGAGGCAGCTCCAGGTGTGAGCTAGCTCAGGACACAAGCTGCTCTGGTGTCACTGGCCCTGAGCAAAACTCGGGATAAAGGAAGGAAAGGCATAATCCAGCCCTGTGGGATTTCACATACCAACATGCCAGACAAATTCTGTTGGCTTTCCCAAGTAAATTTCATGTTCCCTGCTGGTGCCACCATGAGTTTTCTCCCTCAGAAGTTTCTTACCAGGAATTCATTAGCCCCAAAACTTTAGGATTGACTGTCCAAATATAAATACTCCCTATAATTATCTTCTCTTTGTGCTATACTTTGGATGATATCTTTAGTGTTTCATTCTACACAGCAGACAGTACTAATATTATAACATCAAGTTAAAGCACATCCACTTTGGGCAACTGAAAAGCTATCAAAAGTGACAGGAGCTTCAGAAATAAAAACTAATATCAGAAAAAAATGTCAGAAATCTTTCTGGCTTCCTTTTTTATCCTATTCATTACACACAGCAGAGACAAGAAGCACTGTGAGTCTGCTTCAGCTGCTGTTTCCAAGAAAGATCCATTTTGGCAGACTCTTTAAGCTCCTTCCTTCTTTCTTAGGTCCCTTCTGAGATCACTTAAGAGCCAAAGAACTTCCCAGCAGGCTGTTTCTCTAAGTGCTCTGTCCTGTTTTGCTTCTGGGCTCAGGCTGGCACTTGACAGTTACACCTACCTGGGCTGTAATGAAGTATGTATTGAATTGTAGATGTTCCAGGCAGAGAGAAGAAGGTGGATAGAATCTATATTGTCCACATTAGAACTACCTAAATTCAATTTATTACCACAGCCTGACCCTAATCTTCACTGACTGACACCTTTGAGGAGTGGGTAGCAAAGGGAAAAATCCTTTACTGCCCTTGAGTCTTCATCACTGGCAGCTGGGAGAGGTCAAGGGCACAAGGAGAGAACTTTGCTAAACATATTTGGTTTTCAAGATAAATGAAATATAGGTCTCAAACCCTCTGCCAAGGCTATGTGTGCATCACTATTTAAAAACTGTTGATTGATAACAGTTCTCACAATCAGCACAAGGAATTCTGTTGGAAATTTTCTGGAAAATACATGTACATAGCAAACCTGTTACAGCCAAGTGCATGATAAGAGGTATTACTGTTTAATGAAATTAGAGAGTAAACAGCAAAGAGGCCTTGATTTCTTTTTGGTAATTTTTTTTTTTTTTTTGATAACAGGAGAAAAAAAAGCAGATGGTATGTATAAACTGGTCCCTTTATGTAGTTACAAAATAGGTTTAACACTGCTTGAAATCACTGCTCATTGTGAATATTGAAACACGTTCTCATTACTTATGTTCTCCTGAAACTTTTCAGGGATTCTGGCAGCCTTGTCCACCAGCCCAGTGGTTCTTCATTCCCAGCCTGTGGCAGCCCAGTGAGGAGTTTTTGTATGGAAACAGCCTGGCAGGTCTGTTCTGGACGGCTGCAGAGAAGCCCTGGGTGAGCAGCCAGAGTCAGGCAGGGAGTGCTGCTCAGGAGCTGCCAGCTGGGCTGCTCAGTGCCTCGGGCTGTGGCCCAGGGTGATGCCCTCACATGGCCCGTGCCAGGGCCAGGCAGGACATTTCCTGGGTGATGCAGACAGCTGTGTCCCCTGGGTCATGGGGAACTGGCCAAACAGTGGCACTTGATTTGCTGTGTAAGAGCAGCCCCTCTGTGATTCAGATAAGAGCACTCTTATGTTGTTGAAATGGTATAATTTGCTCCAGGACTTATTTGTGCATAGTCTTTCTAAAGGAATCCAACCACAAGAATTTCTCTGATCAAATGAGGCAGGTTGGCTCTCTGTGGGCGTGTCTGTGGGTGGCAGCTCTCATCCTCAGTGACAGAGCTGACTTGCAGTGCCTGGCAATGTTTGTGTTTCCATTGTTTCTGGTCTATTTTCTCTTTATATATATGTATTTCTTTAAGTGCTCTTGGGGCATCCTATTTAAATGTGGGGAGCCTTCCTCTGAAGCTCACTGTCAGAATAAACTGAACCCCCCATCTCCAAAGGCCTGTTTCTCCCAGCTCTCCCTCACCTGGAACAATCAGAATGAACATGCAGACATGGCAGACAATGAGTGTGCACCTTGCTATGGCTGTTCCTACCCATGTCCCAGGCTTTTTCTGTGTCAGAGTCACAGGAGACAGCTCTCCTGTGCCTTACACAACAGGCTGTGCTCACACAGGTATCAGCAGGTTTCTTCCTTATCATGGCCTCAATTTCATGTCCTGTGACACATTAAATTGATGTCACAGTGATTACACGTGTCTTTCAAGCTGATTCTCCTCCTAAACATGTTGGCTGGCATCAGCAAGCTCCTCTGCTGGCTCAAGTCAGTGTAATTAGCATTGTTTCATCTGCTGAGGGAGGCTCCAAGCTCCTATATGGGTCCTACAATAAAATGGGAAGGGTTGAGTAAGGTCTGAAAACATACAGCCTGAGGATGATGAAGCACTTGGAAATATCTTTCATTTTTCATGAAAGATATTGTATTAGTTTAAAAGACTGTTGACAGAAAAATCTGATTCTCAGTGTAAAATCTGAAATCTAAGGCAAGTTGTGCCACACACAAATCCTAGTCTTGTGAACCATGGAATAATGTCACTAAAAATAAACAAGTTTTCTTAAAAGAAATAGTTTCTTAAAACACTTTCCCCTCTAGCTGCCATTTAAACTCTATTCTTTTGCTTTTTGGTTTCCCTCTTTATCCATTATATTTAACTTCTGAAGGAGAAAATCTTAAACATGCAATCATTATTACTGAAATGATACAATACGTTATTTAAACCAAACTGATTGTGATGTTTTGAATGCAAAATGTATTACATTGCTCCCCAGGCTTAGGTCTGTAATATTATGTCTACACAAGAGAACTCAAACAGGCCTTTAGAGTCCCAGATATGGGAAGAGTCAGGCTGAGAATGCCAAATTAAAATTATGGGGCATTTTCTATCTCATGTAAGTGCCACAGTGGACAAGCTTTCCAATATCAATTCCCTTGTGTTCCTCAGGAATTTATACCTTTGACTAGCATGATCCCAGGCTTTCCTATGGCCTCTGCTACTGCAGTTGATCACTGGCCTCACAATATTTAATGTATTTCATCCTCTCTACTCTGCAATTCCACTGACCCTATTTTCCAGGGGGACAGAGGGGTTAGAGAAGTCTGTGCATGACTTAATTTTGATTATGTTGTTGCTGATGAAGAGGTGCCCAGAGCTTCCCAGGAAATTCATTGCAAAGCAAGGAGCATAAATGCACCCAGGACTTTGGAAATGAGTGTTCAAACCCCATGGGTTTGAAACACCCTGTCCATTGGGTGTGACTTTTCTTTTTATAGTGTTAAGCAATAACCTTTTGGCAGCAGAGGAGACAGATAACCTTGTTTACTGTATTTTATCTTGTGGTTCATTTATGGCTCCTTTCTGGTTTCTGTATATTTGCCTGATTTTGTTTATTTGCTCTAGAATGGAAGGGAACTGCAATTAAATACAAGTGGTATTAATAGCTTGTAGCATGTGGTTCTGCTTTCTGTAACTGGATTATACTGATGTTGCTATTCAAGCCTGGAAGCTGCAAGAAGTGTCCCATCCTAATTACATAACCCCACCTGAGGTCCCTTGGTAAGAGATGAGGGCATGAAACTCTTCCTGACGAGTTTCTCACGAGTCAGAGGATGTTGGTATCCTGCTTATTATGCCATGTTAGTTTTAAAAGGCTCTTGTCAAGCAATAACCCAATAACTTTTCTTGCCTCTGGGTTTTGTTAGGTTAATCCATGAGTCATGGAATATTTGACTGTGAATTCATGACTCATGGGAAAGCACCACAGCCATCACAGTCCTGGATGATCTTGCTGCCTGGTACTGCCTGGCCAAGTGTCTTCCCAAGGCTTGGATGTACATCACAAATGCATCCTGCAACATTTCAGAGTGTCAATAAACCCCAAACCCTCCACTGGGAAATATTAGTGTTAAACTGGCTTATTAGCAGAACAATTCTCCTGGCTTGTACTCAGCCCTGGGGAAAGCATTGGTGATGGACAGAGAATTCAAAAAGAAACAGGGCCAGCCTTTTTCCTCTTGCTTTTATTCAGACATTTGCTATTATTAGTGATGGTGTCTTGTTGCATTTGACAAGGGACAAATGAAAAATGCTGAGCTGTGTACATTTCTGATCATTACTTGGGCATAACCATTACTGCATTAGTTGCTACCAATATCAAAGTAATACACAAATAATGATGAGAAATTAGGTCTTTTAAGGCCTTGTCACTTACACAGATAAGGGAAAGGGAGTGATAGCACAGTCCAGGGCACTGAAATACCTAACTACATCTCAGAAATGAATCTGATTGTCAGGCAAGAACTCAACAGGTAGAGACCTTCAGTCCCAGGCAAATGCTTCACCTAAACTGCATTTCTGGGAAATTGCTCTGTGAATTTGTGGAGCAGAGAGCTCAGCTGTGCACCAAACAAACAAACAAACACCCCAAAACCCCCCACAAACCGGCAAGATCAGATTACAAATAATTTACCACCTTGCTCTTAGGTCCCCCTTTTGCTGTGGGGTTACAAGTGCTGGAGTGTAGATATGGGTGGGTCTGATGTCTTAGCAGAGCAGTTGTTTTTTTGTATATATATATTTTTTTTTTTAATGTGCTTGAAAGCACTAAACACAAAAGAAATCTTTCTGATGCTCCACTGAGAACTTTTCGTGCATGCCACTAATTGCTGCAGGCTTTCATGTGGGAGCATTGTCCCTCTGGTTTCCTAGAAATACAAAGACAAGGAATCACTGCTTTGGAGTGTTGCAACACAGATCTCAGCTGCTGCACCCAGCAGTTTCCAAGCTCACTGCAGAGAGCTTCTGTGGCACATTTCATGTTCCTGTGGGCAGCCTGTCCTTGTCAGTTGAGAAAACTGATAACAGGTCCAGAGGAAGAGCCTGTATCTTTTTTCCAAGTGCTCTTTTGTTGTAGCCACAGGAGTGGTACCAGGATGATAAATTTCAAGGTCTGTTTTTGGAGTAACTCCTCATCTCAGCCTTTTAGGGAAACTTTCAGCCTCTGCCCAAAACCAGAAGACTGAAAACAAACCACAGAATGGGGAAGAGAGTTGGGCATGACACAATTTGCTTATCCAAGGACACAGTTTGTCCTTGACTGTGTCTCTCCTGCCAGATGTTTGCCCAGCCTGTCCCAGGGAGGCTCCAGCAGTGATCTGGGCAGCCTGCTCCCCTCCTGAACCCATCAGCAGGGGCAGAGATCTCCTTCATGGCTGGTGAAGCTTCTTATGCCTTGTCCTATCTCCTGTGGCCATTCCTCACTGTTCTTCACACGTCTGTAAACAAAGGAACCTATCATTTCTGCCCAGGCTTTCCACTGGATGAGTAAGGCCTTGGCTGGAACAATGCCTACTTAAAATTGTGTGTGCTACTGGTCTGCTTGAAAACATTGACACCTCTGAGCCAGTTAGTCATAAAGAGGAAAGTTTATTAACAGTCCCTTCCCAAGGCAAGGCTGGAAGCTTGCTGGAAGCAGTTAGGGATCCCAGATGAGTGAGGTGCTGCTGGCTGTGCCTCCCTTCTCCTGGGCCAGCAGTGCTGATGCACCAAACCCCACAAAGAGCCCAGCAGCAAAGAAAATGTCTGAGAATCTTGTTTTTAAACTGGTGTGTGTCTTGGACCTCCCAGGTTCGTGACAGAGAGGAAGAAATGACTGTTCTATGAGCCTGCATTATCCTGTGGCTCTTTGCCATAGTGAAAGGGGGTTAAACCTGCTCTTAAATGGGCACCTCTTACAGAAGGAAAACCAAAAAGGCCTCTGATTCATGACAGGACAGATAAAGTTTCTCTGGGAAGTCACTGCAGTCTTGTAACTTTCTTTGGTCATTTTTGTTTCAAGGCTGCTTTTGAAAAGGACAGAGACACCAAAGGTGACAGATGTGAACTCACTGCCCACCTGGGCTGCTTTGGAAAGACTTTATTGGGCTGAAGGGTCCTTTCTGACTCTTTCCTAGAGAAAAGAGATGGTCCTTAAACCTGGGGGCTTCCCCTGTCATGCAGAGGCCACCAAAGCAGGGGCTGGAGCGTGTTGGAGCTGCTGCAGAGGATCCTGTCACCTTGAATGGACCCTGGAGGGGATCCCAGGGCACAGGTCAAGGTGTGCCCATGTCTCTCCCTGAACAAACCTTGGCTTCAGCAGGACTGACACGAGGGACCCCATGGATGGCACACACCAGGCTGTGTGAGCAGCCGTGGAGGGAAGCTGAGGGTGGTGAGTGGGTCTGTTCCCAACCAGGACAGAGACAACATTTTGTAAGGAACTGCAGGATGGAACCTGCTGATTTATGGACAAGCAGTACTTGTTCTGGCAAAAAATAGCTTCCAATTAGCCTGAAAACAGACTGCTCTGGGTGGATTTGCAGACTCTTATTTATTGGCAAACTTCATTTTAATATAATCAGCTGCTTGACAGGCAGGTTAGGTAATGATCCTTGATGTGAGCACTAACAGATTTGAACACTGAGCACAGCCTCTAGTGCCCAGAGCCCTCTGCCAGCAGCTGAAATGCATTTGATATTAAAATGCCATGGGAATCCAGGAAGCCCCTTGCTAGAGCACCTTGCTGAGTACATTAAAATGCTGCCTTCAATAATTCATAATGTCTGTTCAGTAAGCTGATGTGTATGTGTGGGGAGGGGGGTAATAAAACATCTCAGACCTGGCCTGCCAGGATAATTCAGTGGCTAGTTAAACCTCTCAGCACTATTAATCAATAAAGTGGCTCACAGCACAAATAAATCCAGATTGTAATATGACAGAGCTATGGAAGTGCATGGAAAGTGACTCCTCCTCTCCTGTGTGTGATGCTCAGTGCCACACTGCTCCAGGAGTTATTTGAATAACCTCAATGCTCTTGTACTTCAAACAGTCAGACCTCCCACCAATGTTGTCCCATGTTTGAATGTCACCTAAATGTTTTAAACTCTGCTCTGTGTGTGATGCAGGGAGCTGGCTGTGAAAGCTGGGGAGCAAATTGCAGACTCCATCACTTGATGGAGTGTCTCGTTTCACTGATCAAGGGCTGATGGTGTGAGTGGAGGACCACTCCTTTCCTAAGAAAAAAGCATTTTACCAGAGCTGAAATGCTGTTTCTGCAGATCCCTGGTGAGGTATGAACAAATACTCTTGACACAACTTATACTGCTGCTGCAAATCTGCAGATGTTTTCAGGGCTCCAAAGTAATCTACTCCTTCAGCCTCTGCAGGAATGCAACATAGCAAGGCAGCGTTCAAAACTTGCTTAGGCTGGTGAATTTGGTGCAATTGTACTGTAATCTTTGTCTTATCCTTCCTGTAACTGAGCCAGAATCCAGCCTACTAGCAGACATCAGAAATCAGTATGATTAAACAAGGTAATTTTAATTTTCCATTAAATTCAGCCTGTAGCTTCCCTTGTATTCATTAATACCAAGCTAATATTTACTTCTACGATTTACAGATATTTGTAGACCTTCCACATATTTCTTCCACCAAACTGATCTTCAGCCAAGCACTGCATGTTCAGTACCTTCACTCCTTCCTGATGAAGCTGGCAAAAGCTCCAGCTCTCAGGTTAGTGTTGGCTCTGCCCAGATACTGGTGATTGTGCTGAGCCATGGGGATGTTTGTGGAAAGCGGATGTGTAACTGCCTTAACATGTCTGAATTTGCATCACATTTTGAATCCACATGAATACAGTGTCTGCTTTTCATCCAGAGGTATTCTGAAACTCAAACTCTGATCTGTCCTATGCTACTCTGTCCATCTTCTTTGGCTGTGAAGTATCCAGAATAAGTTTCAAGCAGAAACTTTATTGAAGAAAATAATCACCCAGCAGCAGCACTACCTACAACTGAGCTACAGCACATGTTAGAGCTCATCTTCAGGCTTCAGTGCTCATTTCACACAAAGAGGAGATGTGAGACCGATTATAAGGCTCAGCCCATGTGCAGTAACATGTTCAATCACATCTTGCTCCTGCACCCAAGCCTCACAGTCCAGCACTTCCTCCAGAGATACTGATTTGCTGTCCTGGCCCTTAGTACTTGTGTCCCTGGGGCAGTTGCTGTAATGGAAAGATTACACAGGAAGGCCTTGGAGATTCCCTCTGCATCAAGCAGAACTTTGATTTCAAAATAGAGGTACTCAGCAAGGGAAAGAACTTGTTCTTTGTGATTGTATCTGGGCAAGGATTCCCCAGACACAGGATTCCTTTCAGACAAAGTGCTTCAGCTCCATGGGTGGCTGCTGGGAGGCTCCTGATCTCTCACTGGGCAGTGTGGGGAACACCAGGCTGGAGCTGCTGAACTAGAAAAGCAAAGACAGCATCTTGGAAAGACAGCTGGCTGGCCCACAGCAGATGCTTGTATTAACAAGCTGGAGCTGTCTAGAAAGACATCACAAAAGGATGGAAATTTCCTAATGGAAATCTGTATTCTGTCTTTATTATGAATCAATACTCTGAGTTTGCTTACATAATTCCCTCATAGCTTTAACCAATTCCCCAGCTCAGAGATAATTCCATTGTGCCTCTGCAGCCAAGAGGTGAGGATGGCACTCTTGGATTACAGGAGGTAGAAACAGCCATATTTATGACTCCTGATTAAAACATGGTATTGGAAAAGAGTACTACTGAGTCATCAGGATATCACTTGACCATCACTTTCCTTTACATTTGAATTAGGAAAAAAGAATAAAGTTGCACTAAATTATAAAGAGAGTTTCAAGACAATATTCCAAGGCTTCCCACAGTGGGCGTATTGTATGCTTATATTATTCTCCACCCATTGTAAATCTCAGCAGTAGATCTTCCCCCGCTGATGTTTTGCATTAGTAAATTGAACTCTACTCTGTCCCCTCAAAGATTAATGCCTCCATCTGAGGAAGTAGTTGAATACGTGCTGGCAGTAGTGCTTTCATGATTAGCAAATGGGAGACTGTGGGAGGAGAACAGAATTTGCATGTGTTGGATGTTGGCCTAAACATACTCTCACTGAATTCTGGACATCAGGGAAGAATTGATAGAGCACAAGCTTTTAATCAGCAAACCACAGAAAAAAAAAAAAATTGAAGAATCCTACATTTAATTAAAAAGCTTTTCAGCCCTCTTTGTTCCAAAATGAATAAATGTGTCTGCAGAGTGCACTCCAAACATCTCAAACCCACATTTGCTGTCAAGAGGCATTAGATTTTATTAGTGGTCCTGGGAGAAGTTTTTAAATTTTTGTAGAAATTTGAAATATTTTCACCAACCTATTCTTTTGAAGACACACAATTGAAAGACATTTAAGTGCTAATTTAAGTGTAAAGCCTCATGTGCCCATGGCATCCAGTACAACTTGGTCCTGATCCTTTCTTTTGCTAGCTTGAAGTTCCTTTTACTCACTAACAGCCACCCAGTGAGCTTGCTTAAAAACAAAACAAATTTGCCTAAAACAAACCCAAAATGTCAGCAGAGAGGAGGTTGACTTTGTCACCTGGCTCTGTAAACAGCTGCATGCAAAGAGCTACCTTAGGACCCACGTTTAGTCAAATCTAACTTACATTAACCTTTCTTTTTGTTGGTTTTTTTCACAACCAACAGCATGTGAAGGAACAAATGAGCACACTCAGTACAGAACAAAGGACATTCATTGCAGGGATATTTTGGCCTCTAATTGAACAGCAGTCATATCAACTTCCTCCTTCACCCCAGGACTGCGTGTCTTTGCTGTGCTGGGGAAGGAAAGGCAGAAACACCTGTGGGCACTGGAGATTTTACCACAGTTCTTGCAAGAGTGCACTTGCTAACCAGAATGCTCTGGCTGCTTTCCAGCCAAGGCAGATACAGGATTTTGCCTGCCTAGAAATCCTCTAAGTGGTTTCAAAACATTTTCTTCACTTCCTGCCTTAAACTTTTGCAACTATTACCTTCTGCATTAGAGACAGTGGCTTTTAACAAGGGGTAAAATTAATTCCCAAGTCTGTCGTTTGCCAAGTACAATTCTTTTTTAAAGTTTAATGATCGACATTTTTACTGGTTTCTGCCTTAGTTTTTTAATTAACCCCTTATGATCATTGACAAAGGCCTGAAGTTGTAGATGTGGATGACACAGAAATGTGAAAGAAAACAAGTAGCTAAGTATATTGTATGTTTTTTTAAAGCAGATGTAAAATTCATTTCTGCTGAAATCACAAAGGTGCTCTAGTCTTGTTTTGGTTTAAACTCTACTTCAACAGAGGCAGTTTTCAGACTCCCACTGAAGAATATCCTTGTCACTTTCACAGCTCCCAACAAGCACTAAACTGCTCGGGTTTGAGATGCCAATTAATACCAGTCAGTCACTGCTATTTTTACATTGGCATTTAGTACACACTGTCATTTTCCCACTAAGATTTCAAGTGGAGGAAGGTACCTGTACAGCAGTTATGTAGGAACCAAGGACAATGGGCCAGATATCGTATCAGAGAGCCCCTGCCCGTGTGCAGATAACGTGTCCTGGCGCTGCTTGTGCCTTCTTCTGCCGAGAGCGGGGACAACGGCGTGAGGACACCGAGCACCGAGAGTGCTGGGCGGCTGTGCGTGTTCGGGAGGGCAGCGCTGACAGCTCGGTACACAGCTCGGTA
>VZRX01014411.1:0-41988 GCA_013398075.1 Notiomystis cincta
TCAAAAGCCCTGCTGAAGTCAAGATGTTCCCACTGTTCACTTCTCCACAGTCCATGCAAACCATATGTAGTTTTGACAAAGCTTTCATTCAGAGACTTTTTTCTTGGTTTGAAACCAAATTAGAAAAAATTCATGAGAAACATATGGAATTGTTTGATAGCTGGTTTTGTATTGCACATTTCTATTCCTGTCCAGCTCTGTTCTGCTCCAAAGGATTTCTCATGCCTTGATGTGTACAGATATTCAGGTCACAAGCTATGTCCTGCTTTTGCCATTCACTGTTGTGAAATACTTCTCTTTCCTGAAGAAAATGGCATCCAAATGGTGCCACAGTACCTACCTTACTGAAATTAATACGTCAACATGTTGTTGTTGTTGTTGTTGTCTTTGTCGTCATTGTTGTTATTATGACTGATGAGTTATAATTCTTACAATTATAATTAATAACAATAACTAATTGCTACTAACAGCTGTTTACCAGGTCAATTCACTTTGGATTTGCATGGAAGGGAGATCTTAACCCATGCCTAGTCCTTGATTACAAATTTTCACTCCAGTCTGTAGCACTGGATAAGGCACCATTTGCAAGGTGGACACTTCTTGGCTGGCAGGTGAGAAACAGGGCTGGAAGGATGAGCTACACTTGTAAGAGGAATACACAGCCTGCTCACATGAGAGTAACCAAAACCTTGTGAGTTCAAAATGATTTAGTGCATGGGGAGTTGTTGATTCCTGCCCCCAAACTACAGTTGACTGAGGTCTTCCACAATCTTTCCACAAATTGTGGAAATTTTTTACTCTGCATCCCAGAGTACAAAAGCCTGCATATGGTACCTCTGTCTGCTGGGCAATATTAGGCAAAGTGCTATACAATCTGAAATGTGTCTGCAGCAGCTACACAATCTGAAGTGTGAAAGCAGGCATTTGAAAACCCCACTGCTTTATATGTTCTTCATAAGAGGAAAAGAAAAAATACATAACCATCTCAAACAGCTTAATACTTTTAGGCAATCAAGTTTTTCTTTCAAGCTTCAATTGGAATTCCACTCCTGTACATTACAGCAGCTTTTTTCTGACACTTCTGTTAAAATCCAAACACAGCTCCTATCCAAGAATAATTTCAGCTTCTGAGTTACAGACATTTTCTCTACACAGCAGAGCAATGAATCAAAGTATATAAATTCAGACTTCTGTAATATTTCACAGTCCTGCCAGAGACAGAAACACAGTGGCCAAACTGTAAACAGCCCTGTTGCGTTGCAGCCCTGTCAAACATCATGCAAGCACTTATATCTCTCTTTTGCTTTGAAGCCCATAGAACAAATCACAGATGTAAGCCTAAATTGAGCATAAGCATTTTCAGGACTGAAATTTGGTGATTTAACTTCAGAAGTGCATGTATTTTAGGTGAGTTCTTGAGCATCATGAAGCAGCAGTTCTTTTTTTTTTCCCTTTTTTCAGCTACATGAAGAAGATGTAACAACCAGACTATTTGGAAATCTAGGCCAGGAAAGTCTATTGTACAGCTTAGCTGCTTTCTAAATTGCACTTCTTCAGTTTATTACTATTATTATTATTATTATTTTTACTATTATTATTATTATTATTATTATTATTATTATTATTACTACTACTACTACTATTATTATAATTATATTAGTTGCTCTAGGCAAGTAGCCAAATGGGGATCTTCACAAGTTAATTTTCTAATATTCTCAAGAGCACAGATAGCTCATGAAATATTTTTATCCTGCAAATGAAAACTATTACTTCCCTGTATGTAAAAATATGTAAAATATGTAATGTAAAAATATGACTTCCCTGTAACACAAGTTACAAGAAAAATATGACAGACAATGTTGCCTGATAAACTNGAGCTCCCGACAGCACAAAGCCAGGAGGAGGGACCAGTACCCCAGAGGGCTGAGCTGCCTTTGGTGGGACCTGGGCAGGCTGGAGAGCTGGGCAGAGAAGGAGTGTCTGAAATTCAACAGAGGCAAGTCCTGCACCTGGGGAGGAACAGCTCCAGGCCACAGCACAGGCTGGGGGTGACCTGCTGGAAAGCAGCTCTGTGGAGAAGGACCTGGGGGTCCTGGTGGGCAACAAGCTGTCCATGAGCCAGCAGGGTGTCCTTGTGGCCAAGAAGGGATGGCCAATGGGATCCTGGGTGCATTAGGAAGGGCATTGCCTGCAGGTCAAGGGAGGTGGTCCTGACCCTCTGCTCAGCCCTGGTGAGGCACATCTGGAGTGCTGTAAGGAAAACTGGTAAAATCTAATCTAATCTGAAGACTACAAAGATTCTGCAATTCAATCAAAAATCACACATGAAATCTACATGAAATCCAAGAAAAATGAGATAAATTAGATGTTCATAGGTATGACTAGCATGAAGGGAATTAAGATTATGGTTGTGCAAAGTGGTTATAAGTATCTTGCTGTCTTTTTAGCAGTGGACCTGTGGAGTCTGGACTGGGAAGGAATGCTGGCCTTTCCTTCCCATCCTCAGCAGTGACCCAATGATAGTACAAACCTGTTGGTTTTCCCTTATGGAAGTTTACTACCACATAGAAGGTAGCTGAAATGTAGCATGCAGTCATTTATCCTCATGAAAATTTGTTTTCTAAATGTTAGATATTTTCTTGTCTCCCTTCCCACAGCGCAGGGACATTGCAGAAAAAGGGACAGGGATACCAGTCCTGCCAATAGCAGGGAGTGAGTTGAACATACAACTGCTGCTACATCTTCAGGTGTGCTGGAGAAGGACAAGGAAGGGGAAATATTTCAGACCTATATAAAGAGTACCAGAAGATCTCAGGACACCTCCTGAGATCCTCCCAGCTGAACTGGGCCAGCAGCTCCAACTGACCTGGTTGTGTTCAAGTCACCTCAAGAAAAATAAATCAGGAAAAACAAAAATCCTGCCTTGATCCATTTGTCTAGTCTTCCTTGCCAGATAGAAATAGGACACAATTCCTCTGACCAATTTAGCTATTCTGCAACATGACATTCCAGGCTAGCAGGAGACTATATTTCCTCGGGTGCTTCCACATCTTTCTGTAGTTCTCTTGCAATTGGGCTGAGATGAATTACATCCTCCTACATATTTCTGCTTTCCAGAATAAGGAGGAAATCTCTACAATTTGTCCAGGGATAAGAACTTGCATAGCAGATGCTGAAACAGTCATTGGTCTGTCTGAACTCCATGTTGTACAATTGCTGACTGAATTTGCCAGCTATTTTCAGTGTATCACCTTTTAATTTTTCCTACTGTCCTCTATTTCTTTTTTTTTGGTGACACAGATGATTGCCATTTCAGTTGCCTGAATGGGAGAATGGGTGAGAATGCTTAGCACCAAACAGTTTAGAGTAGTAAAACACTCATGTGCTTACCAAGCAGATTTAGCGCAAGCAGGGCCCAGGTGGACAGTGAGCTGGACATGAGCCTGCTGTGTGCCCTTGCAACAAGGAGAACTAAGTGTGCCAAGGCTGCCTCAAAACAAGAATAGCTAGCAGATTAAGGCATCCAACTTTTCCACAGTCTTTTCTCATTCTAAGGAAGAAAACATTCATCTCTGTCTTATGCTTGAGGTGTTTATCAATGTATCATAGGAAAAATTTATTCCCCTGTTAGACAGAACTAATTGAAAAGAAGCAGTTCTGAAACCTAAAGTCCTGAAATCATATTTTGACTGAGCCATGTGCTTCTTTCTTTATGATTGAAATGGCTCATGACTGCAGTCATGAACTGACATGTTACTTCAAAGTTCAAAATGTGAACGAAGTTAAAAATGTGGACATATATGTTGGCTGGCTCAGTTCAACAGCATCTCAGCTGAGAAGATACAACTCTGCAGTTGTTAATATCAATAAGTAACCAAAAGTGATTTAATGTTAGGTTTGTAATCATATTAATTTTTCTTGTTTATTTAGACAGTTCAGCTAATTGAAGGCTTCTGCAAGCACAGTAAGAACTTATATAGATATAGCAAGTTCAGTCTTGCTGAGTTAAATGACTTCAACTTTTCATGTAGATGCTGAGCCTAAGGTCCTTATTTTAGGACTATATATGTCTTTTAAGGAAATATTTTCAGGACTGAAATTTGGTGATTTAACTTCAGAAGTGCATGTATTTCCCTTCTTCAACCAAATTTAAGGTGACTATAAATTAAGGAAGCAACTACTCCCCTAATCCTGACTTGAGCTGACTACACTTGTTTTTCTCTTAGGAAGGAGTGTTTAGCCCTGAGGAAATTATGAGTAGTATTTTTACTTTCTTAGAATTTCTGTATTGGAGGATAAACTCAGTGAAACAGATGAAGATCAAATTAATATTATTTTTAGCCCAAAATTTCACATCTGACTGTGACTAGAGATGTTGCTTCATCTAAAGGTGCAAGAAACCTCACAGTAAGCAATGACCAAATATAATAAGAAATTTCTGCCTCCTACTTAGAATGTCAGTTTATATGCCAAGGCAGAAGTGGTTTTATTCTTTTCATAAATAATCTTTGTCCTCTCTCATGAAATTATATGTGGGGTTTTGGTTTGGTTTTAATTAGATTTAGAAATATTTCAGATTTTATAATGATACTTAATCTGTCTTTCTGGTCAGCCTCAGGGAGATGTTTCAGCAGCTAGTTCCACAGGTTAACAAAATACATACGGGGAGACATTTCTTTCCCATCACTTTTAGACCAGTTGCCTTTCTTTCCTCTTCAAAGCATTCCAGTTCCTTTCTGTTGAAAGAGGGCAAACAGGAGAATATCATAACTTGTCTTCTTGCAGCCAGAAATCTACTGCTTACTGCTACCCTGTCCCTTCTCTTGTCAGGTTTTGCTCGCAATTAGCCCTTTCACTCTGAGTAGTTCTTTCTGTACTGACAGCATATGAAATAGTGTGTGAAAAATTGGTTCATTGCCAAAATATGACTGTATTTCCTGGCAGTTTTGCTGTTGTATTAAATTGTATTAATAAATCTGCAGTATTTATTTTTGTCTTCAATACAGTGGTTTTCATTCCTTTACCTGCTCAAGAGCTTTCCCTTGTGTGGTTTGGCTGGTTTATTTTTGTTTTTCTGGTTCCTTCTAAGCCTATTTCTTACAAATATATTCCATACTTACAGGGGCACAGATTCCAGAAGCCCCTCTAATTCTCCCAGGTTATCTGCTGCTATACTGTACCTGGGAAAGTAATGTGCACCCAGAAGTGTCAGGAGCACTTCCCAAAAGCTCACAGACAAATCCTTCTGAAGACAGCTGTGTTCCTAAGTGCTAAAGTCTACAGTGATGCAACTGTAGATGACAATGGTGCAACAAGTGCTGGGCCGTGTTTAGTGAAGGGTTAAGCATGCCCTCTGCAAACTTGATATCACTTGGCTTATTTTAACCCCTTTCTGTGCACACCAGAAGTGCACACAGCTCCTTTTCAACAGTTCAAGTAGCATATAATTTGTTGAACTGCATCTTTGTCTGATTCCCAGGCCTCCCACTAATCAGCTGTGTCTCTGTTTCCATTAACAAGCTTCACAGATCCTTACTGGACTTGTTATACCTGGATTTCAAGGCATGTCATTCCTGCATGGCCAGGTGGGGCCTCTACAGGGTCATGAGGAGGGCATGCTACCAGCAGGCCAGCCACCAAAACCTGATGGCACTGCCAGTGAACAGTGCTTCCAGAGAAGCTGGCAGAATGAGAATGGTGTCACTGAAGCAGTCAGAGGAGCAGTCCTGGCTTCATCTGTTCACTGTGTTTTTGCTTAAGCTCCTCTTTTCAGGCCTCTGTGTTCAAATGGCAATTATGCACCATCAGCTTCTTTTCCAGGTGGGAGAGGGAATGGTGGATTTGGGTGCAGAATGGAGCTCAAACAGACACTGTGCTTCTTCTGAGAGAGGTCAGTACCTTCTCACTTTAAGAAATGGTTGCCCAGTCTCCTGCAGGGAATAAAGCAAGTCCCTATATTAACATATTTGCCTCATCCAAAGGGCTGATGGTTATGGATTTCCTAGGGTTTGCTCAGATGCTTAGGAGGTGGGCTGATGGTGCTAAGCTGCTGCCAGAAAGCTGCTGTAACTAGATCTTTCTCCTATACACTATAGGCAAGACAAAATGCCACCTTCAAGGACTGTAAAAATTATCTGTAACCAGTCCCCTGCTTCGCATAGATGTTGTTTGCTTTACAGGTAAGGAATGGGACCTGAAGTTTGTCAGAGGAACTGTAATTAATTTTAAAATTGATAAAGCATGCCCTACAAGCCCCTGGGACACAAGATTTACAAAAATGCAGTCATGTCTCTATGACTGAACACTTGAAACAACATACCATCATTCAGGCTGGTGTTCTAGGTTCAGGGGTTCAAAGATATTTAAATGCACAGTTCCCATTCAGATTAATGAGATCCTGGGTAAAACAGTGTAATGCTTATGTGCTTTATTATCAAATATTGTCAGACCTTTATGACAAAACCATATGGTGTGATTATTGGATTCAGGTCCAATTCCATTAAGGTACCTTGCCTGAAAAAGCAAGTGATTTCAAGAGAACTGGAAATTCATCTCATTGCTGAACTCTTGCCAGCTACTGAGTTACATAAGTAGAAACTGTGCCACAAACCCTTTTATTCTAAGCATAAATATCCTTAGGCCCTGTTGTTTGTATTTTTGAATTCTTTCTTTTGGAAAGACAAATGCTCACATGCATGCACATAGCCCTAAGCTGACAAACACAAGAATAGTACAAAGAAAAATTAACACAATATCCAGTTAAGCATCTTTAAATGGCAGCTATAACATTTGCAAGTCCCTTTTTAATGATACTGCACTAAAAGTTTGGGCATGCTTTTATATTAATTGGAAAAATGTTGCTGGGATAAAAGCCCCTCTTTCTGTCAGTAGACAGACCATTGTTTCCTAGAAAGTGTTCAAGTCAGTGTCAAAAACTGTGATAGGATAGGTGCTGCCTCTAATTAAAAAAAGAGAAAAATTTGGGTCTTCACTGTATAATGAGAAAGCTTGTATAAAACACCAACAGGAGAAGCTGAGATTCCTGAGACTAAGATTCAGAACTGGTCTGTAAAATACTTTCTTCATAAGGAAAAGTGATGTGGTGCCTTGGATAAGGCAAAAAAGGAAGGTGTATGCCCAGTGGAAGCAAGGTCAAGTGCCATGGGAAGAATACAGAGATGCTGCTCACCACTGTGGGAGAAAATCTGTGTTGTCAAAACTCAACAGGAGTTGAAGCTGGCCAGAACTGTGGGGGGCAATAAAAAGAGTTTCTTCGAATACAATAATGGTAAAAGTCAGTGTAAAAATAACATTGTCCCCTTACAGGAGGAGGATGGTCATCTCATAAAGAGTGACATGGACAAAGCAGAGGTGTTTTTGTGTCTGTGTTCAATACAGATGATAGACCAAGGGGGTCTCAGCTGGAAGACCATGGCTGTGGGAATGGTCAGCTCTCAGTTGACCCTGACCTCGTGCAGGATCTGCTACTTTAGATGGATCCCTACAAATCTATGAGGCCCAAGGGGATTCATCCAAAAATCCCCAAAGAGCTGCTTGATGTCATCACAAAACCTCTCCTGATGATTTTTGAAAGATCTTGGGAATCTATGGAAGTCCTAGCTGACTGGAAACTGGCAAATATTGTCATAATTTTCAAGAAGGGCAAGAAAGAGGACCCCAGAAACTACAGGCCTGCCAGTCTCACTTTGGTGCCTGGTAAAATTATTGAGATTATTCTTGTAGATATTGAAAAACACCTGAAAGGTAACACATTCATTGGTCACAGCCAACATGCCTTCATGAGGGGAAAGTCCTGTTATCAAACTTGATTTCCCTCTTGGAAGGGTGACCCACCCAGCTGATTAAGGGAAGTCAGTTGATGTGATCTTTTTGGATTTCAGCAAAGCTTTTGATACAGTCTCTCACAGGACCCTTCTGGAGAAGATGTCCAGCCCACAGCTGGATAAACACATCGTGTGATGGGTGAGCAGCTGGCTCATGGGTCAGGCACAAAGGGTTAAAGTGAATGGGGTGACATCAGACTGGTGACCTGTCACTGGTGGGGTTCCACGGGGCTCCATCTGGGGCCCTGTGCTCTTCAACATCTTCATGAACAACTTAGACACAAGACTGAAAGGAGTACTAAGTTGGTCTGGGGGGTTCCTGATAGAGTTCCAGTTCTGTTTGCCTGACAGAGTTCAAGAAGCATNCAGGAGGAGGATGGTCATCTCATAAAGAGTGACATGGACAAAGCAGAGGTGTTTTTGTGTCTGTGTTCAATACAGATGATAGACCAAGGGGGTCTCAGCTGGAAGACCATGGCTGTGGGAATGGTCAGCTCTCAGTTGACCCTGACCTCGTGCAGGATCTGCTACTTTAGATGGATCCCTACAAATCTATGAGGCCCAAGGGGATTCATCCAAAAATCCCCAAAGAGCTGCTTGATGTCATCACAAAACCTCTCCTGATGATTTTTGAAAGATCTTGGGAATCTATGGAAGTCCTAGCTGACTGGAAACTGGCAAATATTGTCATAATTTTCAAGAAGGGCAAGAAAGAGGACCCCAGAAACTACAGGCCTGCCAGTCTCACTTTGGTGCCTGGTAAAATTATTGAGATTATTCTTGTAGATATTGAAAAACACCTGAAAGGTAACACATTCATTGGTCACAGCCAACATGCCTTCATGAGGGGAAAGTCCTGTTATCAAACTTGATTTCCCTCTTGGAAGGGTGACCCACCCAGCTGATTAAGGGAAGTCAGTTGATGTGATCTTTTTGGATTTCAGCAAAGCTTTTGATACAGTCTCTCACAGGACCCTTCTGGAGAAGATGTCCAGCCCACAGCTGGATAAACACATCGTGTGATGGGTGAGCAGCTGGCTCATGGGTCAGGCACAAAGGGTTAAAGTGAATGGGGTGACATCAGACTGGTGACCTGTCACTGGTGGGGTCCCATGGGGCTCCATCTGGGGCCCTGTGCTCTTCAACATCTTCATGAACAACTTAGACACAAGACTGAAAGGAGTACTAAGTTGGTCTGGGGGGTTCCTGATAGAGTTCCAGTTCTGTTTGCCTGACAGAGTTCAAGAAGCATTTGGAAAATACTTTTGGGCAAAAGATGTGATCCTTGGAGATGGTGCTGTGCAGGGCTAGGAGCTGGACTCGGTGATCTTTGAAGGCCCCTTCCAACTCAGTTTAATCTATGATTCTGTGATTTAATTGCTGAAAAGTTGTAGTATTTTAAAAGAGAAGGAGAGTCCTTTACAAAAATATTTTTGTGTTTATTTAGACTCATTCTATTTCTATCCTCCTGTTGTCTCCTCTGTCCTCACCACTTGAAATCTTATCTCCAGCACGGAAACCTCAAAGAGACAGTAGAACTGTCCTCCTAAGCTATGGCATCTTCAACAAGGATTCACATACTTCTCACTTGCTTCCCCTCCCACTTCCCACTCCAGCAGTATGGAGATGAGAATTGGAAGTAAAAAGGTGAAGATCACAGGCTGAGGCAAGAACAATTTATTGGAAACAGCAATGAGATAAGACAGCAAAAAGTAACCGCAATAAAATGAATTTTAAAAAAAACATACCGATGAGACCGTGATTCACATGCAAAAATGCTCACTGGCAACCCTGAAACAATGGAACTGTGTCAGATGGCTTCCCTTGGCCTGCCAAGTTTGTTTGACCAAACCCCATACATTTCTTCTCAGAACTCCAGAGAGTCTCTTCCCTCTGCTGCAGCAATGACCTGAGGTGGTATAGAATAACCTCTGTCTCCTGGCCAAAACTAGGACAATGTGGGAACAGGCTTTACCCACAGCTGAAAAGCATGGCTTTGTACTTCAGCCAAGCTCACCTAACAATGTGCTCCTGCTGCAAGGGGTGCTAATAATCACCACACCTCAGCTCCTGGATCTGTCAAAGCAAATGATCATCTGCCTGCTGAGCTGGAGAATGAGGCAGAAATCTTCATTTCTTTCAAATCACAAACTTGATTTCCCACACCTTGGCTAATGGAAGTGACTTCCATATAGGTGTACAGACCTAACTGTGGTGTCCATTAAAAGCTGATGCCATCAAGAAGGACTGACCAACTCTAAAAAATCTACACACCAGGAATAATTTATGCCATAACAGCAGCAAGACTCCTTTCATAACCTGTGTCTGATCAGGGAAATGTAAAGCACAGGAGAAAAATCACTGTTCTTAATGTTATATTGAAATTGGTAGTATATCAACAGAGTCCTGGGGGCAACACACTCGGCTGGGCTTGAAGGAATGGAGGGAGGGGTGGTGGCAAAGAGAGAGCTGGGGCTGCCAACTGATCCCAGCACCTTCCCTCTGGAGAGAGACAGGCCAGATGGTGAATTTCCAGCACCTGGCTCTTCCTGATGGAACCTTGTCCCCACTGATGATATGGGTGGTATGGGTGGCTAAAAGCGCCATCCCCTTTTCTCTGTAACCAGGACATACAGTTGCAGTTTTTGTATCAATATCAGCTCCAGCTTCCATTACTGGAAGCCTCTGTTCTGTAGAGATGCTATGGTATATTCCTCAAGGAGTGCAAGTTTCTTGTAGCATTCCCACTTGCTTCAATGGCAGCTCAGCAGGGCCAACCAGGCCTCTCAAAACAACAAACATGCAAGAAGGGAACTCCTGATTACCACAAAAACCAAAATAAACAAAAAAAGATGTACTCTGGCTGACTCTAATGTCACATTCTTAAGAGAACAAATCGTGCTGTTGAAAAAGTCCCAGGATATTTTAAACTGTTTTTTTTTCGGAAGGCAAACATGATGAATAACAGGCAAGGATATTCACTTAGGCCATGATTCATGAATTGCCCAAATGAAAGCAGTGATAATATTCATCAAGCATGGTGAAAAGATAAGGACATGCCAAAACATTTTGCTTCATTTTTGTCCTGGCTACATTTGTACAAAACTAGCTTCATTAGGAAGCCTTTCTGACAAAGCTTTTCTTAAACAAACTGTCCTTTTGTCTCCCTCTATCAAGATAAATATTTTCTCCTTGTTCTTAAGGCAAACTTTCCCTCTCACTGAGACTCTTGCAATGTGACAAGCCTGCATAATCCACTGTATGAAAAGATCTCCAATATAATTTGCATGATGTTGAGCAGCATAAAATGACATTTCAGGCAGAGGTATTTGAAAAATTCTGAAGAGTAGATTTTATTTCTCAACTAGAGGAGGCTTGCAATGAGCCAAAACCAGATGAGAGCACTAACATTTAGGTGAATAGTGACAGTGATGGTAATGGAAAAGGGTAAGGTATGAAAGGAATGAACAATTATGACAATTTTGTTTGTTTCTCAAAAGATGAGATAATGTGGGTGGATGACAGAATACAAACATGCTTCTGCAAGTAGTTATTCCTCTGTTTTCAATTAACATATTATTTGTCATATGTCCATATTTATAAAAAAAGTCTGAGGATTCAAAGTACTAATTTATATTCTATTTTCTTATGTGTTTGCAATAACACATGAATTAAAATAGCACATAGATTAAAAAAGTAAAACCTTTCTCTGTAGATGTCCTAGCTTTTTGTTCTAACAGTGCTTAGCAGAATAGGTAACGCTCAGTTACTGCTGTAGCTGATGGTAGGCACTACTGAAAGCAGACCACAGTGCAAAATAATGTCTTGACACAGTCATGTACATAGTATATTTAGGTATTCAGAAAAAACCAAAACAACCCCCTGAACAGTTCAGGCTTTTACACAGCAGACCTTAAGAAGGCAAGCACTTTGAGAAAAATGTAACCATGTTTTTAAGGACTGAACCATGATTTAGATGGTTGAAGTTCCTACTTGACCTCAGGCTTCCTCTGGCAACTTGACCAGAACACTTATCGTCAGTTCAGTTTCCTCTGAAAAAGGATATAAGGTCTGTCTTCACATTGTCATATTGCAGGCTGAGGGATGAACAGATGGAGAGCAGCCCTGTGAGAAGAATTTGGGGGTGCTGGTGGGTGAGAGGATGGACATGACCCAGCCATGGGCACTCCCAGCCCAGAGAGCCAAACGTGTCCTGGGCTGCATCCAAAGCAGCGTGGGCAGCAGGGCAGGGAGGGGATTCTGCCCCTCTGCTCTGCTCTGCTGAGAGCCCACCTGGAACCCTGCATCCAGAGCTGGGCTCCCAGCACAGGAAGGACAGGGACCTGTTGGAAAGAGTCCAGGGGAGGCCATGAAAATGATCCGAAGGCTGGAGCACATCTTGCCTCCTACAAAGACAGGCTGAGAGGACTGGAGCTGTTCAGCCTGGTGAACAGAAGGCTCCAGGGACACTTCAGAGCAGCCTTCCAGTATGTGAAGTGAGCCAACAGGAAAAGAAGAGAAGGACTTTTTACAAGGGAGAATGGCTTTAATCTGAAAGAGTGTAGGTTTAGATTTGATACTAGGAAAAAATCCTTTNTCATGGCAATGGAATTGAAACTAGGTGATCTTTAACATCTCTTCCAACACAAATAATTTTATGGTTCTATTATTCTATGATTTTTGGGTGGCAGAGTTGCTGGCACGAGAAACAAAGTCCATGTTCTCAAAAGAAGAATTCCATAGGAATGTGACTTCTATGGAGGCCCATCAGGTCATATAACACCTTATCCCTGGGGTACAGCTGAATAATAAAAGTTTTCAATAGAAGTCAAATGGAATCTGTTGTCAAAATACACTGTGGCAGTAATCTTTGTCAGGCATAGTTAAAAACTGACATTGGGAAGGTAGCTGACCCAGGTGTGGAGGTCTGATGTGGAGGAAAGAATGCCTGCTCTGCCACAGAGATCTAGCACTGCCTTTGCCAATCATTTAGCCATCCCCAAATGAACTGACACCACTAGTAGGTAAGCATCCAGATATGAAGCCCAGGCTTCATACCTAAGCTTGTCTTTCAAACCTAAGCTCCAAATCTAAGCTTGACTTTTGTCTATCATCGTGCTGAAGGGATTCTCTGTCACACAGATAGTACTGAGGCAGTGACCACTCCACATTACTTATTTGAAAAGTGGCAACAATTTTCTAGGTACTTTGAGGAGCATGTTGCAGCACTGGATTTGATTGTAAAGGTTACGAACGAAACAGACAAACACTGGGTGCTGTCAGGGCACTGTGAGAAATGCAAGAGACGGTATTAGCATCACCTCAGGCAGTGCAGGGCAGATTACATTCCTTATCCATCATTTTTCATTCTGAGACAAAGTTGGTATCACGATAGCAGAAGAAAGACAATATTTTTTCTACACCGTTCAATAACCATTGTATCTTTTCCTTGTAGTATGAAAACACAATGTCTATCTATCCTACCCCAATGCCATCCCAGCAGAAACCACTTTGACTTTGACTTTTTTCATCAACCTAGGCTGCAAGATCAAAACCCATTGCTGCTGCTTCCCAGGGAAGTCCCAGCCCGTGCATTGAAGCATAGCTACTAGATCTACAGGGGCAGCAGCTGTCTCACCAAGAACTGTCACCAGTCTGGCAACAGCTGCCAGCTGCCAAAAGTAAATAGCAGGCATTTTTCATTTATGCAGGCCCATTGAAATGGATCTTTTCTTTTGGCTCATACAAGTCTCTGGACAGGTTCTGTGCTAAAAATATTTTGCGAGACCCATTCCTGCACTTTGACTCACTGAAATAAGACAGTGTTTATTTCTGTTAGGAATGGTAGTGCCAAATTCTTACCACAGCTGGATAAGGTAGGATGGTCTTGTTTATCTCTGCATCTCTACCCTTTATGATTCCAGTTCAGTCTGGAGAAAGTAATGAATATCAGTGGAAGTAATGGAATACTTTTTCAGAGGTGATCATCATGCAAGTCAGGACAGAATATATTCTCTGAGATCTTCAACTGGAGTAGCTTGTGCTCATTTGGCTTATGAATTTGTCTCTGCAAGAGGAACATGGATAGATTTCAGGCTGCCTTATTTAACAGAAACCCACTGACAACTCTGAGGGCTATGCAGGTTTTGTTCTTTTCCAGTGCAAGGCCAGACCTATATTCTAGAGATAAAGGTTGACCTGCAAAACTCCTTTCCCTGTGAAGCCTGAGATTTTTGTCTACAGAGGGTGGTACTTCAGACAAAATGTCATAGCATAATTTTATCTATCTTTGTGTTATCAGCCTTGAAATAAACTCTGTTACCATATAGGTTTATTTCAGGAAATAAAATAATGCAAATGTTAAAAACGTCCTAGTGTGCTTGAAAGCTTATGTATTTTTCCAACTTTATCAGTTGCTCTAGTAACAGATATTACCATTCTTTTTCCCCCACAAACCATGCCTTGTTTTTTTCCTTACTTACTTTCTTTGCTGTTGAAAATGTACAAAGAGCAGGAGATGATTTGAAGAGAGATTAGGTAGCTAAAGTGCTCTCTCTCTTTCCATATAGATACATTTTTTTAGCTAGGCCAAATACATTTCACTGCTGCAGTATGCCATTTAACCTTTCTTTTGCTGTCTCTTAGTTCATTCTCTTTCTGCTCATCAAGTCTTCGTCTTGTTCAAATATGTGCACTGACTGCTTTTTTTCTAAACTAATGTAGCTATTATCACCACAATACTCAGGACATTTGAGTTCCAAGGAGAATATAAATTCATTGCGTAGCTTTGGTAGGTACTGTAACACAGTTATGTTTGTGCCAAATTTTTGTGGCTACTGTCTAACTGGACTAAAATATCATATTGTCTATCAGAACCAAGAGTTCCCTGAGGAGACTTAATTTGTGGCAGAAACAGTCGGAAAAGTCAAAAACCATCCATCTGTGTAAAAAAATCTATTTGTAAAACCAAGCCATAAATTCTCATCAAGGGCCTCAATGCTGTTTTCAGCTGCACCTACACAAATAGTGTAGGCAGATGCATCTTTGCTATGTCTGCCCTTGCTGATGGCAAGACACAAACCAGCTCTCTTCCAGGAACTGAATAGTCTCATTCAGCATATGTACAGCTCTGAGCTAATGCATTTAAATGGCTCTGGCCTGCAGCCAGCAGTAGGCACACAAGAGAAGCAGACGTGACCGTCTGTACCTGTCTGTGCCTCCAAGAGGAGAGTCCTTGTCATTGTTTCCAGCATTCGTGGTAGTGAACACTTGCTAAAACCATCAAAATGTTCTCTTTGCTCTTGATGCACCCAGCTGCATGTCAATTAATGCAGCAAAGGAAAGCACAACAACCCCTGCAGCAACCAGTTATTTATTTCCCATGTCTTACTCTCCAATTTTTTCTGCTTTTAGTCAGCTGCATCAGCTTAATTCACTGATTATTCTTTTTTGTTTTATCTAGGTTTACTCTCAGCTGTTTCCTCTATCATATCCAGGATGCTAAAGGGTAAGTTTATTTCAATTTTGCTCACCCTCAGACAACTATCCTTTCAGTGGACATTGCTGCAGGTAAAATCGAATTGAAAGGCTGTTGTGTTCAATGCCATGGCTCAGACCTTTACGTTACCCTCTTGCTCAGTAATCTCCACTGGGCTTCTCTGTCTAGCAAAATTTTTTTGTAAAATTTGCTTCAAAATTTCTGCCAGAATGCATTTTTCATTCAGTTTCCCCCCCAAACCATAATTTTGTTCAGTGGTGTGGCACTTGCCTTGTCTGGCTCATGCCCTACTGTCTGTATGTCAGGAAGTCCCTGCATGACTTGGCATGGGGAGCTCTGAAGAAAAGCAGGTGAGGCACATTAGAAGGGACATCTGGTTCTAAGGGATCATAAGTCAAGATGGCCTTGGCTTTTTGAATCAGTGACACTGTTCTGGATATTCACAGCCTTCTTTCGTTCACAAGCAGGACTTCGAGATCTTTGCAATGCACCATTTGTGTAGAGGTTGCTGTAAGCTTAGCCTTTATTACGTTAGGTCACAAATGTTCTCACTGTAAGACTTCTGTGCCCTATGTAAGCAGGATGCAGAGGACAAATGTAAATAAGAATTGAAGTCTTGTGGTCTGGTCATGGAAGAAGCAGGTGTGATAACTGAAAAACCTCTGATCTTTCCAAGCAGATACTTTGCTCTTGGAAAATGATCAGAAAGGATTCATAATCACTAACTTTAAAAACCACACTCAGATGGTAATTTTTTCCTTCAAGCCTAATATCCTAGTTGAGGGCCATTTCCCATTTCAAGAACAAAGTGTTCACTGGTGACAGGAGATGGCAGGCACTAGTGGTAGATCTGACATGGCCACAGGATAAAGACTCTCTGACTGTTCTGTTCCAAGAGACCCGATGCAACCAGCAGGATGAAGCAGAGGGATTCTTGAGGAAACATGCACCATTGCTAGGGCAGAAGGAACTCAGTTTCCCACCTTGTACCTTTCATTTTTATAGTCCAATTCCTCTGAAACTCAAAAATTAAGTGACTGTGTATCCTACCTTGTACTCTGACGTGATGCAGGTTTAAGAGTTCTCCTCTGAGAACCATGAAGTGCCCTGCTTCTGTACCATACATGTATTTCCTCTGAATAAGAGACTGCCTAAGGAGATCTAGTCCAAGATGAGGAACTTGTGAATATGTAAAGCAAAGTGGGATAAAGAGAGAAGGGATGAGGAGAGGACACCAAGAAATAACACAGGCCAAATTTTCCACCCCAGTCAAACCTTTCTCACCTGC
The DNA here is from genome assembly GCA_013398075.1 of Notiomystis cincta. NCBI lineage: Eukaryota > Metazoa > Chordata > Aves > Passeriformes > Notiomystidae > Notiomystis > Notiomystis cincta. The sequence goes on from VZRX01014411.1 coordinate 16,631, forward strand.
AAGCAAGGTTGGAGAAGTTCTCCTCAGCCTGTCTGAAAGTGGCAGAACAAGGCTTTGCTGCATCTGCCCCTGGAGAATGTGAAGAAAGGTGGTGATAGATATGTTGAATGCAATCCAAACTGGTAACTCTGTTATTGGGAGCTCCTGGCTGTTTCATATGTTTTAGGTTGCTCCAGAAGTTTAGGCTGTACCAAGCAATGGTCGTAGTGCACTCCCTGGTTACACAAAGGCTTTGCACTTCTGCAGCTTTTCATGACACATTTCAAGCATTTCTAAGCCAAGTGCATGGGATCAATAAAAAATACATAACAATTGTGTAGTATGAGCTTCTCCCCTGAGTATTTCTTCTCATTTAACACTTTTTTTTTGGTCAGTCTTACAGCAGTCTGTCTGGTTATCATACCTGCTCATCATGGGGGAGTTCTTTCATACTCAGAGATGTACAAATCAAAACTCAAAGAAACTGGCTCAAGTGTTTGCAGGTAAGTGATAAGAAGCAAGAAAGATGAAAACAAACAAAGGCAGGAACTCCAGGTTTTAGGCTACAGCTAATCTCTTAATTACCTTTGGTCATGTACTGGAAAGGAGGAATACTTCCAATATACAATTATCTCTCTCCACCCACTTCCAGAGAGAGAAAGAGCCACTAGGGAACATTGTAGAGGGATTATGGAGGTTTATCATGCTTCCACTTCTCAGGAGCTTGGTCCTGTAATGTCATCAACATAAATTGCAAGTTAAGATTTATTAAAAGCACTTGGCTTGTTGGAGCTCTTCCATGATCAGGAATGTCCAGGAAATCTGGGGAAAGAAATGAGGAGTCTGAGGTATCCTTTGGATCATTAATTGCACTGAAGGCTTCCCTCAGAGAGGAGCTAAATGATAGCAAAGTCCAGTAAAGCATTTGCATATGGAGAGGGCAGAAAGGATCAAATTTGACAGAAGAGGAGAACAGCAAACAATAAAGGTTTTCACAAGGAATATCATGGCAGTTAAGGTACATAGCTTAAAAGGTATTAGAGGGGGTGTAAAAATGAATGTATCATGCAGTTAGAGCTCCTGCAAGTGTGGTATAAAACCAGACAGCCCATTACAGCAGCTCTAAAGACACAGACAGTACCACTTTGCACAAGTCAGTGCACTAATTTGCTGCTTACTGTCTTCTACCAGATCCTCTGTGTTCCACTTCAGCATTGTTCCCTGACTATATTAATCATATCCATGCAGATTCTCTCCCTCTTGCCTTTTAGGCTGTGTCCTTGTCTGATGAAGAGCCACAGTGCCCCCCTCAAAGACTCATCACCCAAGGACAGATGCAGTACCCAGGACAAGGCAGTGACTCACCCAATCCCTGCTGCTGCTGGCCTGCTCTGTGAAAGCACTGCTGTTCCTTGTATGTCTGTGTGGTATAGCACAGAGAGGAGATGCTCCTGCAGAAATCCCACAGACAGGCCAGCACTCCTGGTCCAAGTCACAGCCTAGGGCTGCAGGAATCATCTCATCCTCCCCATTGTCCAAGACCAGCACTGCACACTTATTTCACTGGCCCTGGGACCACACTATAATTTTGACTTATTAATTACAGCCCCTTTTCAAACTTCATGTCAATACTGCATGTGGCACCTTGGAGGGCAGTGAGGGTCTCAGACCCAGAAACAATATTATTTCTTCTATAAAATCAACAAAAAGCAAACCAAAAATGTCAGAGCTGGCATCATGAAGATTGATGTGGGTCCACAGGAATGAATCCTCCTGCTGTGTTCCTTGCCTAAATATGCAAGGTTAATCCAGCTGCTTCCAGTGGGCCAGAAAGGAGATTTCTTCTAGAACAACATGCCAGGGATTTCTGTATTTTTTTTTTAGTGCCTTCCAGCAAAGATCATCTGTTAGGACCATCTGGATGTCATGAGTTCAATGAATTTTCTCTTTTAAAGGTAAACTTGGCTGTTTGTAGAGTGGCAGATGCCTTTTCTATTTGTGGCTGACATTGCTTGTGTTTGCCTGTTGACCATAATCTGTGATAAAAATTTTGTTTGGCTTCACCGCACCTTCCCCATTCTGTAGAGAGATTTAAAAAAGCAGCATTTGTGGAACTATTTAGGAAAGATGAGCCCAAGAAGAGCCATTACTCTCCACCATTCATTTGTATTATGGAGCACACCCAGCCCCAAAGACAGAATAAAGAAATCATAATGTAGACTTTCTTTAATAATTGGTGCCCTTCTTTCAGTAAGACTTCCTATTTGTGGCACTCTACTGACTGAATTTCATGGCACTTGAACAACTCTCATTATCTACAATACTCCCTAGGGAAAGGGAAGGGCATGGAGGAATGTTTGGAGGCTGTTCTTAATAAAAAAGTTTGAAGGCATACTCTATGCATCTATGTTGCAGAGGGTTCCCAGAGATTTAGCGATGCTTGAAGCAGTCATGGGAGAAAAACTTGGGCCATATTTGAAACACCCACAAGCAACGTCTCATTTACATATCACATTTGCTTTTCTCCGGTAAGGAAGATGGATTTGACAGCTGTCAAGAGCACAAGATCTGGGTCATCCTGTGTTTGTTAGAATTTAAGCAGTATGGATGGCACAGGCAATTGTTTTGAGCTCTGCCATCTATCTGGTGTCCGTGGGGCTGCTCTCAAGGGGATGAGCATGGCCTGAGAGAGCTGTGCTAGCAGAAACATAACTGCTGCTGTTTCACAGAGTGTCAGTTTTAGTGTAATTATGTACAAGTTGGCCTTACACTGGTGAAATGTACAAGTGTTCATGCACTGGTATGCACTTTTAGAAGCACTACAGCCTAAATGATCTAACTTAAGGTTTTCCACACACGAGTCTGTGACAGGCCAGGGAATTAATACAGGCCAATACCCCCACTGCTGGTGGCCAAAGATATAACAAGTCTCTATTGCAAAAAGCAAATGCACCTGGAAGATGCTCAGCATTCCAGGTTGAGTCCTTGGCACATCCTGTGCAATTCTGAGACACAATCTATTTATTGCTTGAAGTTATCTTCATGGGAACTGTGACATGAGCCATGCACACCCAGTACTTTGACAGTAGGAGCAGGAATCCCATTATTTACTCCATCACAAAGGCATTTGTAAAGTACAAATGGACAGGTTTTAACACAGACCACAAGACTGGTGTAAAGTGATCTGTTAGATATTTTTGAACCTGCAGAAGTTTGTCTCCTTAGACCACATGTGATTTTTGTGCTTTGAGCAGAGAGGTTTGGAGATTCATGTGGGCAAATTCCCTGAGTCACCAACATGAACACTTAAGCAGGAAGGGAGGTAGAGCAGGAGGGTAGGCTCTACATTTCCTTGCCTGCAAACAAAGACTGTGGAAGCAGGAAAAAAAAAAAGGACAAGAAAAGCCAAAGTCAGATTTAGAACACTTGAAACAAAACGTCACCATTGAGAGAGAAGAGTGGTAACAAAACAAGATGGTTTTGTCACAGTCTGCTGACCTTTCCACATACACCCTTTCATCTTCCAGTAGTCTTCAGGAGCATTCTGACCTAAGCTCTGTTAGGCATTTAGCTTCCAGCTTGGAAACACAATGGAAGAAGCATACCACAGGAAAGTAGTTTTGCTTCTGTGCTTTCTTTCATGCTTACTTTTAAGCCCAGCTTTTAGTGCTCTGTAATAACATGTTGTCATGAAAACAGCAGTCTGCCTTAGTCTCTGTGGTATGCTCCTGGTTGTTCTTTTAGCTATATAACAGCGTGTTCCAACTTAGGTTACTTTGAAAGCCCAGGGAGGTAAGGTGTTCCAGAATGGTGTATATTTAAATAGTAGGCTATTGCATACAATGAAGAAGTGTCATCTAAAATGCTAGCCTTTCTGCTATGTGTGCAAGAGAGATACTGGTTTACTATTGGAAAAGTTGCAAAAGGACTCTTTCCCCATACTGTTCTGTCCTGTGCTGGGAGCAGAAATGCTGAGGAAATTACTCTTGCCCTAGCAGAGTCCTATACCAGGTTTTGGCCCTGTATGTGGGTGTGGGGTACATGTATGATCTATTATGCTTTATATGCAAGGAAGCCATGCAACTGCACTGCCATGACATTCATGGCAGGGCTCTGTCTGTCCCCAGATGTTTGGCATACTGCAAAGGAGGTGTGTGTTTGTGGGGGCCTTGGGTGAAGGAAACTCCCCTTCTTGAATTCCAGGCAGGCAGGCTGAGGTATTAATCTCTGGCAAGATTGAGGCATCTGTGGATATGTGTGTAGATGTAGCATGGTTAATTTAGGAGACCAGAAATAAAATAATTCAGCAGCTGCTAGAGAATAAACTTTTTATGAAGGTTACTGAAATATGAGCTGGAAAACCTCCAGTGCTCCTTCCCATGTAAGCACAAGTATGTCTCCTCCATTCTAGAATGCAGCTGCACGGGCTAAAGGTTTGATCAGGAGCACATAATGAGCTTTTTAGGAGGAGTCTCTGGCCATCTCCTTTGGATGTCTTTGGCAATGCTTATGAGTGTCAGCATCTCTATTTAGCTTGCTCATGTCTTTCTGAAACATGGATACCATTGGAAAGTTTTGATAGCTATCTACTATTTACTATTTGCTTGCCAATTCTTATTGTCTCACCATTAATAAAGCAGTTAAAAACTTCCCAAATCTATTACAAAATCTAAATCCCTTAACTGATTATACAATGGTTGTCCCCCATAGTTCTATTTCCAAAAATATTTTGCTTTTTTAACAAAACTTTCATCCCAGAGAGTTCATGATGAGAATTAGATGCTGGACCTTGTTTCACCTCATTATGTTTAGTTTCCATATTCCTTGGGTTTTCCTTAATTCAGAAAAGCTAACAAAAAGATGGTTGATGTCATTTCTATTCCAAAGAAGTAAAATAAGAAGAACCTTTTGTTCTGACAAGAAAGGTATCACAAAAACTGTATTTCATGCCACACCTGAAGGACAAGGTGCCATCCAAAGGGACCTGGACAAGCCTGAGAATTTTGCCCATATGAATTTCATGATTTTTAACATGATCAGATGCAAGGTGCTGCAGCCTGGGCTATGGCAACACCTGGTATCAACACAGGCTGGGGATGAACAGATGGAGAGCAGCCCAGTGAGAAGGACTTGGGTGTGCTGGTGGGTGAGAGGCTGGACATGACCCAGCCATGGGCACTCCCAGCCCAGAGAGCCAAAGGTGTCCTGGGCTGCATCCAAAGCAGCGTGGGCAGCAGGGCAGGGAGGGGATTCTGCCCCTCTGCTCTGCTCTGCTGAGAGCCCACCTGGAACCCTGCATCCAGTTCTGGGCTCCCAGCACAGGAAGGACAGGGACCTGCTGAAGAGAATCGAGAGGAGAGTCACAGAGGTGACCAGTGGGTTGCAGCGCCTGTCCAATGAGTAAAGACTGAGAGAATTTGGATTATTCAGAGAAGGGAAGGTTCCAGGGCGACCTTTTTGTTTTCTGTCAGTACCTGAAGGGAGCCTACAAAAGAGATGGAGAAGGAGTTTTTACAAGAGTATGTAGTGACAGAACAAGGGGGAATGGCTCTACACTGAAATACAGTAAGTATTTAGATGACAGATTAGGAAAAATTCTTTACTCTGAGGGTGGTGAGACAGAGAAGCTGTGGATGCTCCATTGCTGGCAGGTCATCCCTGGCATTCAAGGTCAAGCTGAATGGAGCCCTGAACAACTTGGTCCAGTGGGAGATGTCCCTGCCCATAGCAGGGAGGTTGGAACTAGATGTTTCCTTCCAACCCAACCCAACCCATTCTATGATTCTATGATTTGCTGATGATACAGCAGTTGCAATTATTCCTTTATCAAGGAGTAGCTCTTTTTATTATAGTTGCTTTTTTTTATTAGCTGTGCCAGCTCCAAGAATCTGATTTGTAAGAAAAAGTAAGGAGATAAAGAAATGTTCTTCTTTGTTTGTTTTGTAATATTAAGTCAGTTTTTAGGCTGTATTTACAACACTCTTTCCACAGACAGGCTTTGAATCAGATGCACAGAGCTAAAAATGCTGCACATATATTGTTGTATCTTTTGGTATAAATGCTGGTTTAGTGTGATATAGTGGACAATAACCACTGCCAAGGGATATCTTATGTTTCACACACCAAATTAGAAAGCAAAGTGAAATAAGGAGAGTACTTTTGCAAATTTTACACAACTTTCTGAGTTTTAATTGGATTTTCCATGGTCAAATGGGATCATATTTAATTCCTTCAGCATAGCTTCATTTACTTGAGTTGATAGGCACTCATAAAAATGGACATTGGAATTAGCATACTCTAAGAGGAACAGAGTACTTCTCAGTAAAATCAGCTATGTTTTCAGGCTGCCTGCTTAAACCTGACTAAAGTCTTGACACTGCTACCACTATCATACATATACATGAGCCAGAGCAAGAAATTGCATTCATAACATGATGTTTAATCATGTCATAAAACAAGGGCTTCTGTGGGGTATTCCTCTTTAGCATGAGAAGAAACTGCTCTCACAAAGGCTGCCTTAGAGTCTAGAGACACATCTTGCTGCATGATCTAGGATTACCAGCTTGGAGTAATCAACAGACTTGCTGAAAAACAAGGCTAGAGATAAATACCAGGAAAAGGCTAGCACAGGCTGCATATTTTTTCTGACCTGCAGTACAAATCCCAAAGTAGGTTACTTATAATAAATTCTCTGTGATGTGCATTTTGAGGGATATAATCCAGGTCTTTGGTGGTAAAAAGTAGTGCCTCTTGTTACCTGACCTACTAGATCTGGGGCAGTTTGATGCCTAAGCAGGTCCTGTCTAGAATGTCAAATTCCAATACTAGCATATTTTTTACCAGAATTGCTTCCTGACGAATTTCCTGTTGTTCACCGAAAACTTCTGTTGGAAAAAATGTCTTACTCCTGAGGTGGAATTCCTGGCTTAGTGGCAAAGCAAGTATCTGAGGTGTTCAGTGCTTAGTTTGGGAGGGTGGATTTCAGGTCTTTGCTTATTCTAATGCAATCCAAGGATACAAACCTCTGCACAACACCATACATGACCATGGCACTTGCCATCTGAAGGGAAAAGACATTGCTTTTCCCCTAAAGAACTGTAAACATCACGATGTCATCCCAATGTGGGACATGCACAAAGTAGCATCTTTTGACATTTAGGAGTAGTTAGGTTGAGAAGCCCCTTATATTATGCCCTGGTGATATTACTAGATGTGGACAAAGCCAAATCCATGAAGCTGGGATGATGTCATTTACCAAAATATTTGAGCTTAAAAAGGCAGATTTTCCAAACGTCTTTGGGGCTGTGCTGCTCCCATTGCTGTGAGTGTGTGTGGGGCAGATTTCCCTTTTACTAAACAGGTCTGGTGTGTGGAAATGACTTTATTGTTCCCAGACTGGGTGCAGTGAGTTTGTATTGTTCTCAAGTCCAAGGTGAGAAACTTCTGCTGCAGTCTGGCTAAACAGGTCTGGCTCCATTCAGTAGGCTCTCAGAGATCCAGTGTGTCTGTGGGCACTGCCTGGTAGCCTACCAAGATTCCTTCTGGGGCCTCAGAAGCGGCCTGGTGGCACCAGCAGAGGTTCTGGCTTTGCAGACTATAGATTTGACATCTCTTTTTCCTCAGGAGCTGACTTATTTGGCACACACCACTCTGTAGATGTGCAACCTGACATCTTGCTCCCCAGCACTAGGCTTCCTGGCCCCAGCATTCCTGCACTTCCCTGAAGGCCTTGCCCACCTCTGTGAGCCCACAGCAGCTTGTGTGCTGCTTGGGGAATGCCTGATTCCCCTCCAAGTTCAAACTCTTCACACAGGACCAAAAGCATCCTGAAGGAAGTCACTCAAAGCATGTCAAACATGTTGTCTACCTGACTGGTCTTCAGTCTAGCTGGTGCTTAAACAAAACTCCAGGCCAGGAAAAGGCTTTGATATCTTTAAAGAGGCAACTAATCATGACAGGAGTGTGCCGTGCTCCAAAAAGGTACCTGATGAGCAGAAGAGGCCTGAATGTGGCCAGATCCAGCTAGAATGCCTTTTGTGGGAACAGCACAAGAGGTCACAGCCACACACCAGCTGTTTTGGGCAAATCCTGTGAGCAACTCAACACAATGAGAAAACTGCTACTGAGAAGAAGGTGGAGGGCTCACTCACCCTTGCTGAAGAAAGGCCCAGAAGAGAGGCAATCAGAACTGCAAACTGGAATAATGAAATTCCTCTTGCAGGAGAACAGGCTGCCCAAAGCCTCAGGTGCTTCAGCAAGTGACCAAGGCAGCACTAGCCCAGCACTGGAGCACCATCTGGTGACAAAAAGGCAGAAAAGTTTTCTGCAGATCCCATATTATCTGCTAAGAAAATATGTTGTCTCTGTGACCAGGATGCTGCTCAGGTGCCTGAACACTGACCCCTCTGACACAGAACATCCATGATACTCTGACTCTCTAGCAGGAGATATGACAAACAATCACAGAGGAAAGCAGTCCAGACTGTATTTGCTGCAAAACTAGTATGTGTTTTAAACAGCAAAGACAAAACAGCCCAAAGAGGGAAATTAGCATACATGTAAATTATTCTGCCATTCAACATATCATTAGTATTGGCCAAGGAAAAGGATTGTGCACAAGAAAGAAAATCTGCCCAAATAGTATGCAGGTCCCATAACACCTACTATTTTGATAGGTTTGACATGAACAAATTCCCCTTTGTGTAACATTTCATTACACTTCTAAATGCACTGGCACTGCTAGGCTTGTAAAATACTGATAGGAGTTTTTTTTAAGGGACAAGCTTACCTGGAATCATAGGGAGCACTGGTCTGGTCTGGTCTTTCCTTCAAGGATATGCTCAAGCCTTTGTTTTTCCAGTAGCAGAAAAAAAAATCATTCAGGTGAATGACAAATCTGATTTAGCTATTCAAAAGCTTTCTGCTCATTCTTTTGCCTTCCATTTACCTTGTGAACATTACTCCCCAGAAGAGACCTTTTGAATACAGGATTTCTGTATGGAAACTCCATGGAAGGCCTGCCTCACTGGAGGTGGTTTGCACCAGTTACGGTCACAAAAGTGTGGCTAGAAGGAGGCTGGAAGCTGGAAATTATCCCTCTCTCTTCCCTTGACTAAGGCCCAGGCCATGTGTCCCAGCGGCCACAGTGAAGCACAACTCTGCCCACTGTCCCACTGTCCCTGCTCTCTCACAAAGAAAATCCCCCCTGAGCACCTCTCCCTTCTGTATCTAACATCTGTTTCAGACAGGGTACCATGTGGCTGCTGTCAGTGGCTAAAGGCACAGCTCCTTGATCCCCTGCTAGCAGAGAGAGAAATTATCCCTGCAACAAAATGGCTTGTGTCTGTGACCAAATCTCCAAGCTCCATCCATCCACAATTGGGAAGCTGGCTCTCCAAATGGTCTGCTGGGGTGCAAAAATAGCTACTTAGAGAGCAGAAGGCATACAACCCATAGCCCCCTACACATAACCACAGAATGGCATACAGCATTGGAGAAAAGCACTGTGTTCTTTAGAGAGACTTTTTGTTCAGTGTCAAGTTGACTCTGTTGCATTGCAGGGCAGTTTTTACCTAATTCTTGATCCCAGTTTAGATATCTTGGGTGAAAAAGCAAAACTGTGATCTGCCTAGTGGCAAACAAGGCTGTTCATTGTGCATGGATGTACTAATGATCTGGCTGGCTTGTATCATAGCTACCAACATGAATAATCCAAAACACAGGCAGATGAAATTTCTCTGATGTTTTCCTCTGCTGCCAATTGTGTTAATATTTCTTTACTGCAAAACATCTTTGTGTGTGTGTGTGTGTGTGTGTGTGTGTGTGTGTGTGTGTGTGTGTGTGTTTCTTATATCAGCGTTGCAGTCAGAAAGGATTTCTGCAAAGCACTGATAACTCTTTCATTAACTAGTGTGTATCTTTGCTTTTGTTAAGTGATGCAGTGAATCAGTTTCCTCTCCTTGACAGGAGGGTCAGAGGCACCTTAGGTGGTCCCACTGAAGCACAGGCAAACAGAGCCTGGTGGGTCCAATCCTATATTTGAGGGATTTTTCTCATTACAGCTAAAGGTGTCATTTCTTGCCACATGTCCCTGTGGATCTGGCAGTAGAAGGTGTCAGGATGCAGGATGGAGAGCACACCCCACTGAGAAAACCAGTGACATGTAGGTCAGCAGGTGCTTGATTTCTAATTTTCTGTATCACGTTGCATGAGCATAAGCCTCAGTTTAAGTGCAGCAGGAGCAGCATGCTCCAAGTCTGCAAGAGCTGATAAGCAGAGCTGTCACCGTCAAAACTACACCCCCACATGTCACATGCAATTCAGCACCACACTGGAGGCTTTAGGACTCTGATCAGCAGTCTGTTCCAGAGATGGACAACCAAACTGCCTTGCCTTTCAAGTGCTACTGGAAGTTTTTCATGTTTATGTCCTTTTTGGACCCTGCCTTGCCCTTCTGCTGAAGGTGAAGGACTTGGTGTGACCTTCAGAGCCCAAGTGGAGAGATGGGAAAGAAGCATTGACTAGTTAATTGCATAGAAAGGAGAAGAGCCTTAAAATTAAGCGTATTCTATATCAGTAGGAGGATAGAGTGCTTTATACTGCGATGAGCCAGAGCTCTGTAAGCTGTTTCTCTGCAGAAAGGAACAGATTGGACCGTGAGTCACTCTGAAAGTAGCATGATCCTTTTATAACTCAGAGCAACAGGTCTTCCACATATGAGTTATGACGTTACTGAAGGTATGTGAAAGTGCTTCATTTCCACTCTGCTGTTCACCCATTTCCTTGGGAACCAGGTAGCACAATAAACTAGTGCAGCAGATAAACACCACCTGGTTTCTACTTAGAGACTAAATGACACTTGTATTCCAAGACTGGCTGGCTAAGTACAGGAAAGAAAACAAACTCAAATTCCTTTCTTGCATCACTGTTGATGATTGCCTGCTGTTATGTCTCACTTTCCCTCAGCCATGCCATTTGGTGAGCTGGAAAAAGGGTTGAATATGCAGAGCAGGGATTCCAATAAATTCTTTACTGGACACTGAAACTGTGCTGATAAATATCACTCCAGATTGTTTTACATCAAAAAGCATTAATGCTGGGGTGGTTTTCATCATGCACCAGACAAAACTGGTAAGTTCTCATGCCCATTCCTTTACTCACAGGTTTGATATGTAATTGTTTTGACGCTATGAGTCAACTGACTGAATTAATGTGAGCAGTTGCAAAGCAACTTATCTTACATAAAGGCAAATCGAAAGCCTGAGGTGGATTCAAAGGCCATTCACCAAATAGCAAGAATCAACTGTATTTGGAAGTGGATGAAACAGAGAACTCTAACCTGACAAATCTATGGGAGTGCATAGACTTGCCAGACTCTGTACAAAAGCAAAAGTTAGGAATAACCATCTGGTGGTTTTAAGACCTGTTTCCCTCCAAATTGTTTTTTGCTCTGGTTCAAATGACAGTAAGCTCTAAGGGAACTGGCCAGTAAGGGAAGGAGAAGTACAGACACTGCCAGTCCTCTGAAAGCATTCTGGCCCAGGGCCTGATCTGAGAGCACTGCATGGCTTCATTTCTGGAGGGACAAGAACTTTGGGCTGGAACAGAGCAGGAAGAGAATTTAGCCAGTTGAGAAACCAGACACTTCTTTTACTTTGCCCTCTTTCAGTTTCCCAGCTCTCCCCAGTCCTTTGACCCAGAATCAGCCAGGGATGCCACACAGGAAGATCCAAAATGCTCATCTGTTGTGAGGGAAGTACTGACTGTCTTTCCAGCTCTGGAAGTCCTCAAGTTTAAGAGCACAGCAGGAAAAACTATTCATGCACTTTGAAAGTAAAATCTTTTGAAAGAAGCTGAAGAACCTAAATATACCCAATGTGAAAAAAAAAATTCTGCTTTTCTATACACTATTTCTGGTCTCAGAAGTACAAAGAAGTTGGTCAGGCACTTATAACTTATACTCTCCCTTTCTCCAAACCAGTAGACAGGGTTCAGAAATCTGTGGGTCTCCTTTACTTTTCAGAGGAGGCAATTCCCATTAAAAGAAGCTCATACCTCTCCCAAAGAATGCATGCATTTTTTCCTAAATTACCTTGTTGCAAGAATGTAATTCAATTATATATATATCAAATGGACACTTAAAACTTGTGTGAAGTTTTGCAAGCCACAGTCAAATCCTCCCATGCCCACAAGCCAAACACATATTTTGTGCAATTTTATGTCACTTTTGCCTTTCCAAAGGCCAAGAGGAAACAAGATGAGCTTTATGATAAGATGCCTGGATCTTAGAAATTCAAACTTAACACTTTGTTGTAAATATCTTTTTATCAAAGGAGGAAGGGATGATCCCCAACACTATTCCAAATATGTGGCATTATCATGATGTATATGAAGAGGTGAAGGAAAGACTTCCAGCAACATCTTCTTCCAGAGACAGAGGAGAGTCTTGTTAACACATCTCAATCATCTCCCATGAACTTTTGATGAACTCCTCACAACACATGGAAAATTCTTTTCTGACAAATACAGATTCAAAGCAGGATTAACTGTAAGGTGCATGGCAGAGGCTGCAGTATTTGTAGCAGCATGGTTCAGTGCAAATGTGTCCTTGTGACAGAAGAACAATTTTTCTTCGGTCTCCCATCTTGGCCCATCTGTTCTTTGAAGGTTAAGATAGATCTTTGTGATGGACCAATCTGCCTTCCCAGGAAGGCAGGCTATATGTATCCCCATTCTTTCTTCCTGAGCTGGTGTGTTTCAGCCTGCCTGAATGGCAGTGGTTAAGATTTGTCATAAAGTTTAGCTGAACACTTCAATGATTAGTTATCATTGCAGATGAAAATGTGCAAAATTTAACATTTGATTTTGCTCAGCTTCTCTCTCAGTTACTGGACCTCCTTTTACTTCTGTCTACAAGGTGCAGAAGCCATGCCCTGTTTGACTTCTTTCTACTGGTAGTTTTGTTCTTTTGGGTCTTTTGGAACATACTAAACAGCACTGGGAATTGTCCTTGTCCCAGTGGAAGCTGAGTTCCTCCTTACACTGACATTTTTAGACGTGTCAGCTAGATCTTTATCCATTTAGTGGCTAACATGACAGGTAAAACCTAGCTTTGATGGAGCCCACCACCCAGCACCGTGTCAAAAAACACACTAGACATCTACAGAATGTATGTCTGTTAACTTCCATCTCCCAAACTCCCTTCAAATTTTTTAATGTGCTAGGCCTACATTAAAATGAAAGTAATGAAATTAAATAAACCAATGAAATGAAAATAAACCTCCTCAAGGTCTAGCATAAGGTTCTAGCAAGATTACATTGTTTTAAGACTTATTTCTTTAGGTGGTAGTTTTCTGATGGAGGGAAGGGAAAGGAGAATGAAGGTGCAGCTTTTCTTGATGCAAAGCATTCTCTCCTGTAAAATCTGATAGGAAAGGGCTTGGCAAGGGGAAAGGGGTTATATTTAGAGAATACTGGCAGCGGAATCCTTGTCTAGGATATGTTCATCCTCGTACTGAGCATATCAAAAGCACTTGAGAAAACAAGCTGCCAGAGCAAAACCAGAAAAAGCTGGTGGCACAGCAATCTAAAATCAGTCCTTGCTTTTACCTGGTTCTTCCAGTTTCTCTCCTTTGCTGAGAGCTCTGCTGCCTGTGAGAAAGCTCATCAGCTTTCATCCTTAAGCTGTCCCTAAACTCAAAATCTCTATGAAAACAGAGTACAAAAGAGAGAACAACTGCTCATTGAACTGTGGTGGCTTGTCATAAGCATAACAAACGTACTACACCCCTCGCATGACTTCATCGGGAAAACCACTGCCCAAAGGCATGAAGAGTTTGGAACAGTTCCCTAACAAATACTCCAGGATTTGGTCTTTTGAGACTGGACAGAGGTAGAAATACTTGCTTTAAAAAAAAGGCATCTGAGACAGAAGCCTGAGACGCAGGCCAAGTAGGGTTTGCACACAAGGGCCTCAAGAAGCCACAAAGATGTAGGCAGATAAAATAAGTAAGCAGAGTGCAGAGCAACTTCATCTTAGCACTGCCTGACAGAGCAACACGAAGACTTGTGTCTCTGAAATACTGAAGTACTGGCAGGAAGTAGGACACCTGCAAGAATTTCCATGTCTCAGCCTAAAACTCATTTAACTTTACCTCCACCGGTCTGGGGCAACTTCTGAGCATTAATGTTTATGTCATGAAAGATAAAGCAGGAACATGAGGGAAGTGTGCAGCAGTCTTTAGCCTGGAAGGAGGATGCTTCAGAAGAATGTCTGCATTTTGAATGTAGACTGCTATTTGGATGATCTTGTGAGATTACAGAAAATGGGGCTTTTGAATTATTTTACTACCAGAGAAGGATGGGTAAGGAGTGTCTTGGGAGTAGAGTCATTAAGCAACAAATGAGGGTGAAAAGCCTGTTGATTTTCATTAGCAATGTTAACAGCAACAGCATTTCTTCCTTGCTGGAGATGCCTTTGATCGTACACACGACTGTTACCAAGTGACCGATAACTGATGAGAGTGCAATAGTTTTTGTGTCTGCTGCATCAGCAGGGAGGAATTCCTGCTGTCTGGTGCTTCAGTCTTCACAGTGCAATATTATTATCACACTTTATCTGTTTCTGTGTTTTTGAGGCTAAAAAACAAACCTGATGTTGATGTTTCTAATTAAAAAAAAACAAAAAAAGCAAAATAAAAAACACATTTTTGCCTCCTTCGTGGCTACTACTGTGTATTTTTAGTTATGTAAGACTTTTTAAATCCACACACATCAGAAAACTTATTTTTCATTTTTCATTAAGTCCAATGTCAAGTGGTGTTACTGGGATATATGCTTAGCTTGGGTAGCAGAATTGTCTGAAACTAAACATCAAAATGCTTTTCCTCAGTTGTTGGACACCAATGGAATCCAAACCAGTCTGCAGGTAAACAGTGCTATTCAATCAGTTCTTTTGACTATTTCTTATAGGATTACAGAGGTTTGAAGTCTGTTACCCACAGTCAGCACTGCCTCATTTTCTCATTTATTAAGCAAGTGCTATGGCATGAAGATGGAGGCAAAAATTTTGTCCTTCCTCCTTGATTGTTGTCTAATACAGGTTATTAATATAACCTATTGGGCCAAAATAGAGTGAATTGTGGCCAGAATTATATTTAATCTTGCTTTGCTATTGTTTCTTTAGCAAGCAGTTTCAAATTTTTGCATTTCCTAAGACCATGAGATGGTTGATTTGCAACCAGAAGAGCTACTATGTATGTACATATAATTTGAAATTGAAATTCAACAAAAGCATATTCTTTAAAAAATAAGCATTACTAATGCAGTTTTCTGTATCAGTAGAGTAAATAAGTCATATGTCGGTATGCAATATCCAAATATGCTACAATGTAGTGTACCTGCAGCTTTAATACAATCTTTTCAGATGTGCATGATGGAGGAGATTATAATTTCTCTTCTGTTTCTGTCTTGGCTGCTTGAAGTACTGAGATCCTAGTGTGGAATGTTGGATGAAACCTGCTGTTGAGATCTCATCACAGTATGGCTTTGAGTAACCTCTCCGACCAGCTCATCCTAAAGGAAAGGAATAGGGGAGTTGCTTGCATTGCTCCCTTGCTCCTGTTGCATTGTGGAGGAGATGAGATGTCTTGCCATGCTGTGATTCTCCTGAGAACAAGCAGTCTCTAGGTGACCACTTGTTTAGTCTTACAGCTGAAAGGCAAACACTTCCTGAACAGCTTTTTTTTGTCTGATTACTTTGATAAATTTTATTTTACAAAATTCTTAATTTGCAGCTGGATAGACTATTTCTCTTACTTTTCCCTCAATTTTATTCAGGAAACAGCCATAATGGCTGGTAAAGCCCTGTGATTACCTTAGTTCAGTTTCTCACCAGGTGGAAAGAGCCTTGAGCACTCAAGGCGAATATTTGGCTAAGATTGGCCAGAAATTTGAATTTGTGCTTGATTACCTAGATTCAAGCAAACTACTTGTGTTTGGGCAGCCTCTTCTGTAGCCCTGGGAAGCCACAATTGACAATCTGTTCTCACCCAGTAAGTCAGGTCCCAAACACTATCAGCAAGTCCGAGTAACTGTGGTGAAAATTATAAATATGCTGTTATTAGGAACTGGCAGCTCTGTTTAGCTCTGTCACAGGCAGACTGCCTTTTCATTAGGGAGCTGGGAAATTGAAGCTAATGGATGAACTTTCTGCTGTTCTCCTCTTTCCTGCCATCCAGTGGCCAGTGGATGGCACTGATGTTACTGTCCTGCTCACAAACACTTTCTAAGAAGCCTCACACTTTGATTTTAGGTGTTCCAAAAATTGTCTGGGACACTGAATTTGGGTTATTTGTTTGCACATGCATAAGGCTGGTTGCCTTAGCTCTTGTAGATTCTTCTCCCCTCACTGGGACTGCTTGCAGCTAACAGTAAGTGCTCACTGTGAATCTCCTCCCCACAGGTGTGCATGGAGCCTCAAACTTCTTGTGGGTACATGCTGTCCTGTCACACTGGAGGGTGAAGAGGGTAAGGAGCCCTGACTGCTGCATTAATCCCTAAGCCACATCACTGGTACTGGCTACAGAGTAATTTCAAAGGACCTGCAAAGCATACAATTGTCTTTAGGTACTGGCAGCATCAGACAAAATTCCCTGATTATCCAGCCTTCTTAATGCCCATGGCTTCTGAGGATTTCCCATGCCGAAAGCACACAAACTACAGCACAATGTTTTCAGAAACCAAAATATTCAGCATCTTGAGTTACTTGTAGATATCTGACCTTAGAGCTTCTTATCTGTCCCTGAAGGCGTCCTCTGGTGAGGCATTCAGATCTGTTTCTAGTGAAAATGCCACAAATCACTTTTTATTATGCTGTCTGAAGGCTTGAGCCACAAGTACAGAATTAGCAGGTTTTATCTGTGCTTGATCCACTCATGGTGGTGCACCTGGAACCTGGCATGGATGTGAACCTCAATAGCAAAAAAAAAGGCTTTTTTTACTGGTTCCCTCTCAAACTATGTACTGTTGAGCCAGCAGGATTTTGGCTGCACTTGTCCTCCTCAACAGAGTGGTCTGCAGGTGATGGTGCATTGTTACTTAGCTCTGCAGCTCTGCTGAGTAAAGATGAATTTGGGGAACTCAGAGTCTGAAAGAGCCAGGAACTGAAATATCACTGTGATTAAGGTAACTAGACGCCAAGTGCTTGATCCTTTTAAACTATTTTCAGAATTCTGTATTAAAAGGATTGTTCTTCCCTACTCTGTTCCCTCAGACTTTCAGCAGAATAAAGGCAGGTCAGAATTGCTTTGTGAAAGCCCAGTTTGCAATACATTGGCTTTCAGAAAGGAATTTCAGACTATATATACCTAACTAATATAGAAAATCTGTACAGATAGGGCACTGTTTCCCCATGTCTGTTTAGATGTGTGTTTCTACACAGCAGAGACACATCTTGGCACCAAACTACATGGAAGTTCTCAATGTCTCTTACACTCCCTGTTACTTGCATCCAGAACCAGACATTAAGGAATTCAAGAAATCTTAACCTGTGCACTCTTAATTCATGATTTCAGAGATGCTACATGCTTGTTCTTATTAAAGCTGGGCATTACTTTAATACAGACAGGAATTTGAGAGAAGAGGTTAATTTTTTATTTTTTTTTAAAGAGATTTGGTACTTGTATGTAAAAACAAAATACAGGGATGCTTAATGGCCACAATGTGGCCAAGCATTGATTCAGTTTGGAGAAATAGATGGAATATTGAGTTTTTAAGTGTTTGTTCTTCTGAGAATACCATAACCCAATTTTAAATGGATATAAACTCTGCCAGTGTTTTTTTGATTTTGCAAGAACCTCAGCACTCTGCAACCAGTCTGAACTCAAGCTTGCTGGGTATCCAATGCCTTTGAGAGCACTGTGCTCTGTGTGACATTCAAAGCACCTGAACGCAGTCTGTCAGTATCTACTGAAGCTGTGTTTGACGTGATATATAGCTACACAGCACACAGCCACAGGGATTTGGATGCCCAGAGCAATCTTAACATCATCTTCTTCCAGCTAGTATGTTTTCCCACTTCATTTTCTCTTCATTTTTTGACTGTGTCCTTTCAGTGGACACTTACAAGCCAAACAGTTCTATTTTGTCCAAAGGGCTTGTATTTACATACTTTTCATTCCTGAGGAACTGTGGTGGCTCTTCGGCAAGTTAATGAAAATAAAGATTGTATACTCAAGGATTTTGAGGCAGGAAGGGGAACAGTTCAGTTTTACTGAGCTGGTGACTCACATAACTGTCTCTTTTTACAAACCCAGCTATATACAAAAGGGGAGGCTTTAAATGAATCAAACTTAGCTATGGCATGGTCCTCTTCGATTCCTGATCTGGAAGATCTGTTCCACTGTCAGAAATCTGCCATCTCTATGGAAAAGAATCCTTCCAGTTTCTATCCCACCAAATGTGAAGAATGTTAAATTGACAATTTCTGGTCTATGTGAATGTATTTTAAAGTTCTCATATCTGCAGAAGTAAATTAATACAGTCTAATTTTCTCTAAGTAAGAAACACACCGCTTCTAATCAGCAGCAGCTGTACACGGTGTGAGTGCAGAATATGTGTTTCTGTGGGTGGTGCCACATCAGCTGCTGTGACCTGCAGCAGATGCTGGGTAAGTTCTGTCTGTACAGCATCACATAAACTGAAGCAACTGATGTCTGCATGGGAGAAGGTGGTACTTTGTGCTGAGCAGCTGAGCCAACATGTTCTCACATCTCCTGGGTTCCTCCTTGCTTCCATATTAGTGTTGTATGAGCGCTGAGACACCTCATGCTCTGACCTTGCAAACTGATATTTTTAAAAACAGAGTTCTGAGGGGCAGAAGAGAAAATGTTTAAAGCACTCTTAGAAGCAAAATCCAGGATGGAGCCAAACTCTCGTGAACACTTCTGTATTGTGGCAGAGCCTGCACCAATAAGCCAATTCAGCATTCAGAACCAGCACCACTCAGTCAAAAAAGCTGAGACAAGCCTCCACCATGCTGCCTAAGCAGCAGCCCTCTACAGACAGCACCTGGGATACCAGAACAGAAAGGCTGCACTGGAAAGTTGCAATAAAAGGGACAGACAGGAGTGTATTTGGGCAGTGCCATGCTGCTGTGCTTAGGTGAGGGGTATGGCATGGTGTCTGTGTGCTGTCACACAAGCAGAGAAGGTGTGCTCGAGCAAAGAGAGCCCACGCTCCTGAGGCACACGCAAAAATGTTGCAGAACTTAAGCAGCATGAATGGTAACCAAATTTAATCTCCATCCTGAAGAAAAAGGATGAGGAACAGAAGGCATGTTAGCAACTAATACAAAGATGTCAAGGAGATACTCATATAAGCAAGCAGGAATCACCATCACTGACATTACCCCCTTGCAGAAGGAATGTGACAGGTCAAGGCAGGTGATTCTTGCCCTTTACTCCACGCCTCTGACACTTCACCTGGAGTGTTATGAACAGCTCTGTGGGCCCCAGCACAAAAAGGATGTGGACCTTCTAGAGTAAATCCAGAGCAGGCCACAAAGATGATCAGATGGATGGAGCACCTTTCCTATAATGAAAGGCTGAGAAAGCTGGGGCTGTTCAGCTGGAGAAGAGAAGGCCTTGGGGTGATGTTATAGCAGCCTTCCAGTACCAGAAGGGGGCCTACAAGAAAGGTGGAGAGGGAGTTTTTAAAAGAACATGAAGTGATAGGAAAGGGGGAATGGCTTGAAACTGACAGAAAGTAAATTTAAATTAGATATTAGGAGAAATTCTTTGCTGTGAGGGTAGTGAGGCACCAGAACAAATTGCTCAGAGCAGCTGTGGATGCCCCACCCCTGGCAGTTTTCAAGGCCAGGCTGGATGTGGTTCTGAGCAACCTGGTGTAGTGGAAGAGGTCCCCTGAGCACGGCAGGGGAGTTTAGGCTGTGTGATCTTTAAGATCCATCTCTCCTTTCCACCTGCAGCTGCTGCGCGAGGGTGTGGCTGTGTGCCTCCCCAGGGACCCTTGGGGCTGGCACAGGCCCCGCTGCAGCTGCTGCCACATGCCATGGCTCTAAAGCCTTTTGGCCACCACCGTGTCTCATGGCTCCCAGAACTGTTAGTGACACAGGCATTTTGTATCTCTTGAGTCCCTGCTGAGTGCCTGGCAGGCACTCTCTTGTTCCCCGCAAGCCCCCCTCCTCTCTCCTGTGACCAGTGTTGCATTAAGGGCATAGAAATTTGGTAGAAGGTAAACTCTGGCATTCCAGCTGGTCCTGGGAGATCAGAGAGGTTGAGTGCATCTAGGCTTTACTTCTGATTGTAACCAATTAGGCACTAGAAGTCTGGGCATGTTGAGTGAGATCCCGGGTGCAGGGACAGTGTGGTTACACCAGAAATTTGCCACATTAGCAATCCCAGACTCACAAATAGTGCAGTTCATGAATTCAGTGCTGCAAGTTTGGTCGAGCTCAATTAGAGCTTCCACAAACACAGATGTGTTCCTGCTCTGCCCAAAGCTGGTCTGTGATGAAGGCCTCTTTCTGGGACAGTGAGGGAAAGCAGGCAGCCACACATGGCCTGGCTTTGTCACCTCTGTGTTGTTTACAGGAACACACTATTAAATATTTTTGGATTGTGAAGAGCAGGTCCTGTATACAGGGAAAATTGTAGCAGGTCCTTTGGGGAAATTGGTAAGCTAATGGTTTTTGACCCCAAGGTCATATTTAGAAAACACCATCACCGACTTACTCACTAGTTACTACAGATGGGTTGGAAGAATTCTAAATAAGTTTCTGTTAAGTCTCCCCTGATTCAACTGTCTAGTGTTTTAACAGGACTTCTGTTTCTAAATAATTCTGCAATAGAAAGCATGCAATAGTAGCTCATTTTTTGTTATTCTTCCCCCAGACAATACTTTTCTTTTGCACTTCTGCTCATTTGAACAGGTCCAGAGATAACCACTGATCGTCACTATTCCTCTTATCACTGACATTACTGTCAAGAGTTGGACTGAGTTTACATAACCATTTCTGTAAACCATGATTTTCAAAGGAGGTGCTACATGGAGTACATCCAAGAGCCAACACATATTCTTAAAACAAAAGGTATTTTCAAAGCCAAAACTGTGGTGTAAGCAGCCTAATCTAACCCGTTCACAGGACCAAGTTCAACTTCCTTCACCAAAATATTTCTCTTTCTTCTTTGTTAAAGTTAACCTCAAGTACCATTCTAAATTGCCTCTGAAACTGTTATTTGGCTGCATGTAGCTCTATGTCCACAGGAGGGGGCACTTGAATAAAATTTTGAGCAGTTTGCCGAGCGCCTCTCTTTCCATACCTCCTCCTGTGCTCAGTAGGTCTGTGCGTTGGAGAAGGGGAAGAACTAGAAGGTGATGAAGGGGCATGGAAACGAAATAGCCCATCAAGTCCTGAAGTATACTGATGAGTTCCTCTAACAGGTGCATCTTGCACTGCTTCAGTTATGCTTTGCTTCAAATCAACTAAAAAAACACACACACACGCACACAAACCTATCCATCAAAATAAATAAAACACTGAGTCATATTATTCCTTGGTCTGAAAATTTTGTTGTCTGCTTCAGTAGGCAATATGGCATTTTACAAGGAAGCCTTTGTTTCATACTTAACATCCATGTACAGGCATTAAAAGGCATTTAAAGGGTTGAACTAGACTAAAGTGCAAACCTCTAGTGGTTCAGCGGACTGGAAGATCAAGAGTTCTTAGTCTGATGCAGAGAAACTGTACTGCAGTTTCACATCAGCCTTGTGTCAAAAGGGATTTATTTCCCATACCTGGAGAACACCCATGCTTCCTGAGAGGAGCAACAAGTGAAGGTAGTCACATTTCCATGTGTGTTGCCAGGAGTCTGCACTTCAGTTACACTGATATGTCAGACCTTTCTGATGGACTAGGGCTTAGCTAAGCATTAGAAAAGTACATGTGTAGCTCTGCTAGACCATGTTTTGTGTTCTTTGCCCCTCTCTAAAGCCTCTCTGGTCTTTCATGATTGATGAGGTGTAGCACTTGGGAAGAACCAATTTCTAGCTCCTGTGGACGTAAAGATTTTCAAAGCTCAAACTATGAAAGAAGCAGGCACAAGTTTAAATGCCAGCAGGACTGAGACTTGCTTCTACCATTAGAGTCAATAGCAGGTATTTATACATATTTCCCCTCCTCCTTTCACTCTTGCTTTTGCACAGTTAAACCTGAACTCTGGATTGGAGACTGTGATGCTCAGGACTGCAAGCAGGGATATCTTCACTGGAGCATCAGGGTCATACATGGAACTGCATGTGATGTCTCAGCAGAGATCCACTACTGCCATGGCATGGTTCCTGCTCATAGATCCAAAGCTTATCCAGAGCCAGAACAGATTCCTTTCACCTGGGTGGAGACAATGAAGTGATGACTGCTGATTTCAGTACTCAGATTGCAACACTGAGGAGAGGGAAAAATAAGAGAAGACATTTGATGTAACTAGCAAAACTTCTTGCTTTTCCCTTTCCTGTTGGCCAGTGCTAGCAGATGTGACTCTCACTGTCTTCCAGGGGGCATACAGCAGTCAGAAACTGTAGTTTGAAAATGATTTCTGTACCAAGAGTTCTTAGGTATGGCAGGGTGCTAGAATGGGAAAGAAGAGAGAGGAAGTGGTGAGGCTCCACTGTTAAATTTATCACATTAACCCTATTCTTGCTAGGACATATCCATAATAAATTAACTATTTTGCTGCTGCCCATGTTATGAGTTCCATGCAGGAAAACAGACATGTGGCTGGATTTCTTGTGTGTTACCTCCCCTCTTGCTTTTATCTTCTCTTATGATACCATGGGTTGCATTTTAAAGCCTCACAGCACTGGCCTAACTGCGCTCTCTGACAGCTGCAATCAAATTCTGGTTTGCCTGACTGTTAACAGTTCCACCAGTGATATTCTGGCTGACTGCAGTAAGAACAGAATTGGAACAGTTCAGGCTCCTCTAAAAATACTACTTCAAGAGATTGCTGTAGGAAAACACCATGATTTTCCATCTGAAAGAGTGAAAATTTATCAGGGCCAAGATCAACGGAATTGGAACCTGAGGCAGGGAAGGAGACACTTTTTTTCTTAGGTGGATTATGGGGGAGAAAGTAGGACCTAATTTTCCCGGTCTCAGGCAGATTGGTTGAGTCTAAGCCTCATTGTTTAAAGTCATGCCAAATGCCATTCTGTTGATGTCTTTGATTTCTCACAAGACATTTCATCCTGCTTCAAAGCCCTTGACTATTTGAGAACTATTCAAGGTCAGCTACTGCCCCACTTCATATTGCTGCTTTTAGAGAAGGCATCTGCAGAACTGTGGCTACTTAGTGTATCTGTGACAAAGCTAGGACAATTTTCTTTGATTCTTTTTCTTTCTTGAGAGGGACAGCTGCTTGGCTCCACTGACAGCAATGCAATTTTAAATTCCTGAGACTCCAATTAAAAACTAGATCTATTTCCAAAGCACTATTAAAGACACACCAGGGGATAAAGGGTTTGCATTTATTGCCATGAATTTAAAGCTTATCTCCTTATTTGTGGCCACAGACAAGCCTTTCTGTCTTGCAGGGTAAAAGAGTACTCATCCAAAAAAGTGGAGACTGCAACTAGTGCTTTTCCCTTTCTGAGATGTCTAGATTTCAGGAGCTGGCAGTGGTGAGATATACATACTATTAGAGTGGTGATCTAATGAAACAGCTGGCAAACTTTCTGTGTCAAATCTACCTTGTGCCCAGCTCACTTGTTTTCTCTGAGACACTTAGGACTTGATGTTCCCAAATGTGTGCCATCTCTCTCTCCATATCAGACAGCCAAATATGCAAAATTGCTACTTGCTATTTTGATTCAATATTACTTGAGAAGTAGGCCTGGTAGTACTTTTTGTCTTATGAGTGTTCACTACCGGGATCTGCCAAAAAAAGGAGATGATGCTGTGAGCTGTAGCAATTCAGAAATAGGCTCTGCCTCAGCTCTGCCTAAGCTTTCTCTGCCAAAGCCTTCAACGTCAGTTCAACTCCTTGTCCCTTGATGATGATTACAGTGGAATTCTGGTGAGCTCAGAATAATTAAGCTAAATCTTCAGTTGTCCAAGAGTAACCATCCTATCTCTCCTTCTTCTGAGCTCTGTGGGGGTATAGACCTGAATCCAGCCTTCACCAAGAGACTGGAAAACAGAGTCTGTGGGTACCAACAAAATTTCACTCTGTATCTGCAGCACCCTAATGGCCAACAGCAGATATACAGTAATTGGCAGTGTCAAAGCCACTGGGATGCTTGCAGATCTCAGTGCACAGCTGGGCTCAAAGAGGATGGAACTTGATTTTAACGTTGGATTCAAATGTAAAGAGAGTAAAAGGTCTCTGCAACTGCTCAGCGTTGTGCATGGTGTTCAAGCCAATCAGGGCCAGGTTCTGGCCGTAAGGAAATGTAGTTTGATTGAGTTATAATCACTGACACAGGGCTCTTTGAACCTGTTTAAAACCTGATCTTTAAGAGCAGCTTATTCAGGGATGAAAAGTTCATGGGCCATAAAGAAAGAAGACACTTTCTCTGGCTGAGGAGGTCTGAAGCCATGAAACCAGAAGCTGAGATACAGTGGGACAAAAGCTGTCGCCTGCTGGATGTGACATTGGTCTTTCCCTTCATGCTGTTATCAAAAAGTACCCTCACTTATATGGGCCTTTGCTCTTGGTACTGTAGCTGCCAGCTTTCACTGCTGCTCAGTGCCAGTGCCTCTGAACAAGGCAATTAAAGGGCCAGGGTTTCAGACACACTTGCTTTGTTCATACACCTCTATACCAAAAGAGAGGACATTTGATTATCTTTTCATCTTCAGCTTTGGGGCAAACACAGTGTTATATAGGGAAGCTTAGCCTAAAACACATTTTTCTTCTGAGGAAATTGCAGCATCTCTGCAGTTCTGAGACTGTCACATTCCCAAATGCAAAGAACTGAGAGATTTCAAACTCAGAAACAAAACACTTCAGCAGCTTTCTCTGTTTCACGCCCTTGCCTCCCACTGTTTTATTGGATTCCTCCTTAAGCCAAAAGTGATGGCACTGAAGACAACAAGGAAGATCTTGAAGAGAAATGGAATGGCTTATAGTGGATGGAGGAAAGTGGAATTCAGCATTTCTGTAATGAAAATTGAGCAGATTAATTTTGCTCCTTACCACAGATTGTGTGTTGTTCCCCCAGAAGAAAATAGAAATTAATACTTAATGATACACCCTTTCCTGCCACTCAGTTCCTCAAGGGCAATCAGATCCAGATCTCACATTATCATTTTTTCTGGAAAAGAGCCTACAACACAAAGGTTCAAAAAAAAAAAAAAAAAA
>VZRX01014411.1:42078-65637 GCA_013398075.1 Notiomystis cincta
AACTAAAACAAACACATAAGAAAAGAAAATTTAAAAGGAAACTCAATAGTCCCCGTGTTCCTACCACTTTGTCCTATTGTCAAGGACAGAAAAAAAACTGTAATTGGCTGCAATAGATAAATGATTTGTTCAGATGTGACTTCCCTCTGTAAATTGGCAGATGATACCAAGTTGGGTGACAGTGCTGATCTGCTGGAGGACAGGAAGGCTCTGCAGAGGAGTCTGGGCAGGCTGGACTGATGGGCCAAGGCCAACAGTGAGAGGTTCAACCTGACTAAATGCCAGGTTGTACACTCTGGACACAACAGCCCCCTGCAGCACTACAGGCTGGGGGAAGAGTGGCTGAAACCTGCCTAGGGAAAAAGGACCTGGGGGTGCTGGTTGGCAGTGGCTGAACATGAGCCAGCAGTGGGCCCAGGTGGACAAGAAGCCCAGTAGCATCCTGGCCTGTAGCAGCAAAAGAAAATAGAAAAAACCCTTCTTTTTAAAATTTTCATCAGGAAGACCTTGCTGCAACTGCAAGCCCTTGCATGAAAGAAAAACTAAAGCAAACCAAACAAACAAACAAGAAAACCCCCAAAGAATTATTTATTTTGGGGGGAAGTAAGGTAGGGAGAAGAGAGCAAAGAGATGGACAGCTGCCATACCTATTTCCATGTGCAAGAGACTGGGAGGAATTGAAAGATAAAATGGTTTTATTCCAAAGGGCCTGTACAAAAATAAAATGTTAATTCCTTCATTACTAAAAATATTACCACCAGTAGACAGGGCTGATACTGTCTATTTCCATGGAGACCACTGCAGTATTTTAGAGCTCCGGTTTTGTGGGCAGAGGAATATGCTGTTAAATTAACTAATACTTAGAAGATAGTCATAAATCCTCACTACATATTTTGGGAACTCACATAACCTTAAGGCAATGCAGCTACAACAACATTATGATAACATCCTCTGGCCTCCACTAACTACTTTTTTCTGGTGATGTCAGTGACACAAATATCCAGAAACGGTGTGAGTGCTCTGATGGTCTTTACCAGGACCCTCCCCATTCTGCAACAAGGACTCCTCCATCTGACCCTGCTGTGAAAGGGAGCAATCTGATTCTGTCAGCTGTGTGCAGGTTTGCTCTATTACTGCCTGTGATAGAGGAGAGTGAAGCATTGTGTTAACCTCACACAGACAACAGTCAAAGGAGAAAGAAGGCAGAAGCAAGCCATTTTCTGGTTTCTTTGTTCATTTCTAGACTGTGAAATCACTGTAGTGAGCAAGTGGTGTGTGAAATGCCACTGTGCCACTGCCTGGTGGTTCCTCCTTATTCTTGTTTAAAAATGGATCTACCTCTTACCAATCTTCCTTCCTTCGTTCCTTCTTTCCTTCCTTCCTTCCTTCCTTGTAGACCACAAAGATCCTGAAGACTCAGGACAACTTTAAGCCCTGGAAATGCCTGGTTAACAGGTCTGCCTTTCTTACTAAAAGGGTGAAAATCTTTTCCTAAGAACCAAGGTTAATTGAGTTCAGGAAGACAAGTCTGCCTTGAAGGAAGTCAGCATTATGCGTGACTGAACCCTATAAAGTTCATTACTCTTGCAAGCCTCAGCATGAGCTGTGATCCAGTTTGCTTGGCAAGGATGAGTTTAGTCTGTCAGGATCTGCCCTTCATTCCTGTGTAAAAACTTGCACAAAAACCATTGGCCCAAATTTGCAACCTGAAAGAGCATGTGGGAAGGAGACTGACTCAGCTGTGGCATCTGATGTCAAGTTAGCTTTCAAATACCAAAAATAGTGCACTGAAGCACAGCAATGGAGTTTCTCACAGATGGATGGATGCACAGTATAACTTTGGTATGAGTGCACCAAGGACATACAGTCTGCTTGCATTTTCCTGTGCAACTTCACCTTGTGTTACTTGTTCCAGAATCTAATCTGACTGCTATTAACTTGGGTCCTTCACTCCTCGATGTCTGGTAGATCTCCTGATAGTATCAGTGCAGTATAAATACTTTGTACTTACCTTCTGGTACTAATACCTTGCTTAATCAAAATACTGGCAAGTTTTTTATCTATCACAATAGAACTGGGCAACTCCTGAGCTCAAGCCTGAGAACATTTTAGAAGCTGTGTCAAAAAGGCCATGTCTTTTCATGTAAACTCTAGCTTTATCATCATCTCTAATCACACATTCTGTTAATAAAATCAGGAAATTTACAGTGTCTTGAGTAAAATCAATGCTAAAAAAAGGGAACTACTATAATTCTCATATTCTTTCTATCTCGTAGGCTTAGAGCTACCTACATTTCCTGCTCTCTGAGCAGAAACTCATAAACTCTTGATCGATAATAGCATAAAAAAGTCAGTCTATTCCCCAAAGCAACTTCTAAAAGCCAGGAAGCCAGTAACTGAAATGTGTATTTCAGAGACCAGTAGATATCTTGACTTGGAAAGGTAATTAAAGCAGAAATATTTTCAGTGCAGTTAGTACATTCCCTGCATCTAACTACCAAATCCTTGTTCACGTGCTGAAACTAGACCAGCTAAACCATAAACTGAATTAGAGTAAACCCTTGTGTACAGGGACTGTCTAAATCAGTTTTTTACCAAATTGAGAAAACTCTTTGGGAAAGCATCTGCTAATTTGTAAATGGATTTAAGAAGTAGTGCTGTTTGTGGCACCACTCCATTCTGCCAGGTCTCGTGTCATGCTCAAGCTGGTGATGTGTATTGTTTTGATAGATGGATGAAGGGAAGGCATCATTTTCCCTACTTTCAGCTTTCCCTATGTCTGTCTATTTACCATGCAGGGGAAGACAGGATGCTTCTCTGGAATTACTCCTCCATTATTACTCATAGTCTCTTCTCCTTTCCCAGCCTACCTGTGGGAAGGTTCTTGAGACCTCTCAGGGCTGCCTCCTTCCTGCAAGGTCAGTGCAGCTGACTGTCCCGTTTCAAGAATAAAAAGGTGAGTTGTATGACACAGAGCCAGATTCCCCCATTCCCAAAGCCCTTCACATGTATGACTGGAAGATAGGACTGCCACTTACACAGTGCCTGTGGTCAGGGAGGTTTCAGGGCTGGGACATGCACTGTATCCATGTAAAAGCAGGATGGTTTCCTGTGGTCCCCATCGCATCACAGGTGTGGATGTGCTGGCAAGAGGTAAGGTGTAATGAGGGAGTTACCTAATGCTTTTGACAGACTTTTTCAGTCTAAGGCACCAGGAATATTACTGCTGTTAATGATTAATGAAGCAGATAACTGTGATCTTATTCTAGCACTAATTTGGATATGGAAGTACAGAGCCATGTGTCACATGATTGCCAATTACCTGTTTGCAGTAATTACAGCAGTGCTTGAACACAACCCAGAGGTGTCAGCGGCTTTAAAAATTCACTTCCTGCTAACATGCAGAGGTCCATAACACAGAGGGATGCATAATGTGCTCATTTAGTGACAAACATTCAGTAAACCAGTGACATTAACTAGTGAAATAGAGCAGTTTTGAGCTGTATGCAATTTAAAGTCCTGACCAGATGGTGTCTACAATCTATGTTCTGCAAAAAGGCCTGTAGGTAGTAATCTTACAGGTACCTACTGCTCAGAAGTCCTGTGCATGTGGATGTGAATTCACACAGCTTCTAGGTGAAGGTATTTTACATTAATGGAGTTTGAACTTAGTCTGAGCTGTTTCCAGGGAAGCTTGACTGCCTCTACCTCACAGGTTGATGTCTAGTGCTAGCCCTGTTCCTCTGAGATGTACTTAATTCAGATCTCTCTGGGTCCCTTCAAAAAGCTTCTCAATTCTGTTCAGTAAAGCAAAGAGAAACATATGAAACTGCAATTGTCTTGGCTGCTCTGTGTCAGGAACTAATGATAGACCTAAGGGAAATTGTTCAGTTAAAAGTTAATAAGAAACACAAAATTTAATATCTTCTACAGGCATTGGTAGAAATTTAGGCTTTTTCATGTGAGGCAACTACAAAAACCAGCCACTTTCCACGGTGTGTTTCTGCAAACTCTGGGGATGAAATGAGCCTGATCCTGGCATGTGTATGTGGGAAGCCTTTAAATCCTAGACTGAGAATGCTGAAATTTCTTTATATGTTGGCACTGGGCTCTTGCTTTTGGTGCAACAAGACCATGACAGAGACTGCACACATAGGGTGATAGCCTGATTGCCACTACTTTATATTCACAGCTTGCCTGGAAACCACTGCATCAGTGCCTGAAGTATACACCTGGGCATGAGGGACATACAGGGGGGAGAACTCCTGATTGCTATTGCAAGCTACTGCTAATTTCAAAACACCACTGAAACAATAGACGTCGTTCAAATGACTCAGTCAATGCCTTAAAAATATTGGCATCAGCTGAGTTGTGTTCCTTGATATCTTCACTGAAGTAGAACTGCTTGGCTTCCTGGTTGATACCCATGTGGATGTATCAGAGTATGATAGATCCCCACATGAACATAGACAGTGTAGTCAGAGGTAAAGGACAACTTTCACTGCCCAGTTTTTCTAATTAGAGCAGTGATTTCATTCTTGAGGACACCTGCAAATGGTAGAAAAACACCTACAAAAGTCCCATGATGGTGAGAAAAAAATTCAGGCCTTAATGACAAAGTGTTTTGGAGGTCCCACAAAGTAGAACTCACCAAACAGGGCAGCTAGGAGAAGGCACATGCTGAAAAAAGGAGCAAGAAGTTGCAAGAATTAGTGTGAAAATGCAGGAAAAGAATTTCTGGGGGAAAGTCCTGTGTGTCAGTCAAGTAATTTTGTGTTTCTTTAGGGTATATTTGGGCAGTTAAAAAGACTAAACCAAAATTTCCACAGCTAATCAATATTAAGAAAGAAAAAAAGCTGTTATGGACTTGTTATTAGCATGTAAAAGACACATCCCTATGCTAACCAGGTATTCAAGCCAGGTTTAAAACTTGATTAACCCTATTTTTCTACAGTCCAGGGAACTGAGCATAAGAAATGAGGTGGTGGTCTTTATCTGAATAGCCAGGACAGGAAAACTGAGATATGTTAATTTTTAATTGTCTGGGATATATAGCTTAAGAATATACATGTACATATGAAGAAATAGGCTTAGTCCTGCCTGAATATCAGGGCTGAGACTGCATCATCTGTTGACTCTGTAAATTCCCCTTTCTCTGCCAGTTCTACTTGTATCCATTTATGACCAGTTTTGTCTGCTCTGTACCCAGTATAGTCACTATGTATAGAGCTGGTCTCCACTAGTCTGTGCACTTGCAAGGCAACCTGAAGAGTTGCAAGGCAGACCATAAATAACTAGTTAAAGACAGGATGTCCAAAAGAACTCAAATAAAAGGATTTTTATTCCACTGAAAGACCTGCACAACCATAAATTTTCTTTTTCTTGAAAAAAAGTATGAGGATTACAAAATTGCTATTTTCTATGCCTACATTAGCATTACTTGCTAGAAACAGCAAAGTCTTCTTGTATCTCAGGCTCAGCTTGATATGTGTGCACAGCTGGCCTTCCAGTATACCTGTGCATGGGAAGGCTGTAGTTTTGTCATGCCTGAGTAAGGGCAAGGACACGAGCATTGTGCTATCTGTTGTGAAAACTATAAAGGTGAGTTAAGTTTCTGAATAGGATATGGAAGACAGGCTTGCTTACACATTGATTTGAGGGAATTACAGACCCAGAGCCTCACATCTCCTCTTTGTGAGCTTTGGGATGCTAACCTTCCTGCTAAAAACTCACAAACAGGAGCGAGGAGTAGACTCAAAGGAATTCAAAACCTTCTAGAGACACAATTGTGCAGTCTAACAGAAACTGTTTCACTCTGCAGTAGAAAAAGGACTTTCTGGCTTGCAAATGCAAACCAGGAGCTCTACCAGCTGGACAGAACAAGAGAATCAGGATCACAGACTCACAGACCCACAGAATCACAAAATAAGCTGAGTTAGAAGTCCCCCTCAAGGATCATCAAGTCCAGCTCCTGGCTCTGCACAGGACCATCACAAGAGTCCCACCAAATGCATCTCTTCTGCTGTGACCAATTCCCTAGGGAGCCTATTCCAGTGCCCAACTACCCCCTGGGGGAAGAACCTTTTTCTAATATCACCTAAAGCTCCCCTGACACAACTTCAAGCCATTCCCATACGTTCTGACACAGAGAAGACATCAATGTCTGCCCCTCCTCTTCCCCTCAAAAGAAGTTGTAGACTGAAATGAAGTTGTAGACTGAAATGAAGTGTCCCCTCAGTCTCTCTCCTCCAGGCTGAACAGAACAAGTGACCTCAGCTCTTCTCATACAGCCTCCCCTTTGGGGTCTTCACCACCTTTGTTGCTGTCCTTCAGATGGTCTCTAGCAGCTCATATT
Organism: Notiomystis cincta; assembly: GCA_013398075.1. Classification (NCBI taxonomy): domain Eukaryota; kingdom Metazoa; phylum Chordata; class Aves; order Passeriformes; family Notiomystidae; genus Notiomystis; species Notiomystis cincta. Next base: position 48,434 of record VZRX01014411.1, read on the forward strand.
CCTTCTTACATTGTGTAACCCAAAACTGCCCCTGGGACTTGAGGTGAGGCCACCCTAGTGCAGAGCAGAGCAGAGCAGAGCAGAGCAGAGCAGAGCAGAGCAGAGCAGGACAATCCCCTCCCTTAACAAGCTGGTGATGCTGTGCCTGATGCCAACAGCTTGGGGAATTCAAAAGTCTGTCAGGGCTGGGGGCAAACCAGTCTTGTTCAGTTTTCTCACTTTACTCACTTTACTTGCTTTGCCATATTTTTGTTTGTAAGCTGTACTTGGGTAAGAGTTCAAGTGGCTCAGTTATTGCTTTGGTGTCTTGATTATGCACCTGTGAGGACCAGTCTGCTTTCCAGAGCTACCTACAGACATCCTTACTCCTGCTTGTCCTCAAAAACTGGGTGCAGTGTGAGCTGAACCTGCTCCCCTGCCCACCACCACACAGGTTACCACTTGGCATAGTAGTGGTAGTCCAAACTGCACTTTCCTTGTTGCATGGCCAAAAGCTGCCCATCCATGGAACATATCCATCTCTGGATGTTTTTCTGGCTTGGTCACTCAGGTCACAATGGCATGTTGGTGGAGCTGGAGCATAATCCTGCTGTCTTCTGGGACTCCACCTCCACAGACTGGCTGTGTGCTAGGTTAACCCAGTGTCACTGAGTGATGTCTGAGATGCAGTGTACAAAGCTGGGTCCCTACCTGGTTAGCAGCTAATGAATGTCCCTCTGTTTCCTGCCTTTTCCTGCTCTGCACCTTTTCTTCAGAGCTCCCTTTTCTGCCAAGCCTGGTACATGCTGATTGGCTAAGTGGGAGCAGAGGAAAACAAGCTGTCACTCACTACCCTGCCTCCTTCAGAGCCAGAGAGGAGATAAATTGACTCTCAATCCCCTAAGGCCAGTCTACAATACCTTACAGCATCTAATGGATTTTAACACCTCCAGGAAGGCAGTCTTTAAACCAAATGTCTATACGAAAACTAACTTAATTTCGCATTTAGTAGTGAGGATAGTGAAAAATGTCTGAATTAGAGAGGAAGGAAATGACCTCTTTGAGGAATAGGTTGCATTTCTTGTTGCCAGGAGCACTACAAATGACACATACTATGGAATTATTTGCCATGTTCCTGAGCAAAGTGTTAGGTCAGAATTGCAAACTACATGGAAAATGCACTAGCAACTCTTCACTGTGTTTGTCCTGAGGATTCTTCTGGCTTGCTTGGAGTACTTTTTCTGTTATGAACACAAACTGGCTTGTAGGGTCTAGGCAAAATGAGGTACTCTAGTTTTGGGAAATCATTTGTTAAGCATCACAGTGACAGGAGCACTGAAAGACCACCAATAGGGAATCCTTGCTGCCTGGAGAGGGTGTCAGTCCTCTGTTCTAGCTCTTGATCTCATAAAATTAAACCAGGCAATTTTTTCTCTATCCTTTTCAACTATCCTTGAGCATTTGCAGTTTCTTAGGAACTGGCTACTGCAGTATAAGGATACAGTTGGAGAGATTTTTTTTTTTTAAATTTTGGATATCCTGAGTAATGCAACTAGGGGAGTTGAAAGGAGGGCTTGGGAAAATGGAAGTGTTGCTGGATTAGGCTGATAAATCTATTGTAAAAGAGTTTGTTAAAAGGCTGTTGTAGGAAGGAATGCTTTTAAGTCATCAGGTTCTCTGTTGAAAATATTTTCTAAAAATGCAACAAACCCAACTCTGCTGCTACTGACAGTGCATGAACACTGTGTTTCCTTGTATGCTGACTTTAAAAATCTGATGCCAGGGTCTTTTGGCTACTAGATTTACAAATTGAATCCATACCTTTGATCTCTGTGGGGGAAAAAAGCTTCTGAGCAAGCTCAGTTTTGTCAAAAAAATTTTCCACTGCTTAATTTGGGGTAGACTGTGTTCCTTCCAACTGACAAGAAATACCCAACACAGTCCTGCTAACAGGAAAACCTTGGTATTAACCACATAATGGTGGTCGGATCTTTGCTTCCTGTTTAGGTGAGCAATTCTCAACCCTAATTACAAAATGAGAGACTGAAAACTTCATTGCTGTGCTGGGGTTTGAACATCTAACTATGCATCTATAATTAGAAAAATCTTACACAAATGTCCCGGCCTCAGAAGAAACATTTCCCACCTTGAGAACCGTTTAAGTCAACATAGTGATTAAAGGAAAATAGATGTGGGGAAAGGTGAGACTTGTCCAAAGCATTACAGCAAACCAATTGCAGATTTAGGAGCAAAATTTTTCTCTTGACTTACAGCCCATACATTATCTTTCGCACTTTGCATTTTTCTATGAACCTACATGGGTGGGAAATATACTTTTTAGTGACTGGAGGCAACCTTAAGATATTCTAAAGTAGGAAATAAGTGAGTGGATATTATTAATGACAAAGATGATAAGGTCAATAGCTAATAACAGAGGAAGTCAGTCAGGTACTGGGTAAACATAAAGTTACTTGTATTGGGTTAGAATTTTCAAAAATTCTCCTCTAAATGCTGCCTGGACATTGCTTTAAGGGGCAGAATGGAAGAATTCAGAATAAGTTAACTTTTAATTTTTTTCTCAATAGGTTCTCTTTGCATATCAATTTTATGAAATGCAAGGCTTCTTTCTTCCATGAAACAGACTGCTGGATATACTGATATTCTCTTGGAGACTGTGGAGCAGCAATGACCAAAAAAAAATAAATAGTGGAAGCCACAACTGCTCAGTGAATTTGTTTTTTAATTCAATGCTCTCACTATATTTTAGGCATTTAACTTCCATTTGCTGAAACTCAATTTGACCATGCAAAGCCTGAATACTGAAGTATATAAATACAGTATTACTGTATACTTAGCCCCATAGCTGATAGTGAATGCCTACTTAAGCTGGTTTGTTGTGTATGAAGCCACAAAATTGCTGCCATTATTAGCAGAAGTGATTCCTTCAGCATATCATCAGTCTTGGGAATGGAAGATATTTTCAATACTTTCTTCTCTGAACTTTTGAAATTGTTCATACTTCCAGATTATCAGTCGAATCACAGCTCTTCATATCCACATGTCCCAGTTTTGCTAGGAAGCTTTGAATTATTTACACAATAGGATTGTGTGCACTGAGAGTAAATGATTAGAAGCAGGCAAATCTGAAATCTAAATGAAAAGGCATCTGGTTGCGTGGCATGGGGACTTACCCTCATGACCCAGAGGCTAAGAGTAAACAAGAAAAAGAAGAGATGTTTCAGAGATGGTTAAGTTAAAGTCCCCTGAGACACCCAGGTCTGTGGCTGCAGTGTAACACATGTTCCCCATGTGTGTGACCATGGGCAGGCATGTGTGCATTTGAGTGTGTGTGCACATTCATCAAGAAGGGAAGGAGCTTCCCCAGGTGGGGCTGCATGCTTGCCTTCACATGAGGAAGCTGCCCCTCATAAAGCACTGGCCAGGAGAAGCCTCTGGCCGTGCCATCATCACAGAATCAGAACGCTGACATTCCCCTGAACCTCCATGTCATACAGCCCTGGGGCACAGCAGTTTTCAGTGTGTTGCAGGGAGTGATGCAACTTGAAAGGAGGCAGGATGTCTGTCTCTCCTTCATCCAAGATCATCCTTTCCATCCAGAGAGAAAGTAGCTTCTGATTTCAGTCCCACCAAAGCTTAGACAACGATTTAAAGGGCTTAACTCTGAGCAGCATTTCCATTTCCTTTACTATCAGCTGGAACTGAATAACTCCCCTCTGTGCTGGTCAAAGTGTCTTGTGTTACTGAACAATGTTTCAGTCCTATAAGTTTGGATAATTCCCTTGGAAAGCACAATTTCAAGTATGCACTGCCATCTTCAGTGACTACAATAGGAGAGTATACGGTGAATATCAGCCTGAACATTTGTTGCAGCTGACACAGTAATAGCATCATTGTTATAGTAAAACCTATTTTGACATTTCATTGAAAAATATGCCAATATGTCAGTGCTATAACCAGCTGTAAACTGGTAAAATAAAAGCATCTTACTCCTATTTAAAACCACGTCTTCATAAGTGTATGGGACAGCTTTGGAATACTTGATGCAGACACATATTGTGATAAAACGTCGATATACAGAATGACATTACTTAAATAAAGTAGATACTGAGTAGTTTATCCAAAAATGACCTTTCTGATGATTCTAAGGCTTCATGTACCAGAGGGACTTGCTAGCTGTTCTGTGTCTATTGGAGCTCTGTTTTTTCCTTGCAATCAGTGTGCAAAATGCCTGTTGTACATGACAGTGTAGTATCCTAAAGCTTAGATTTTATGTAGAAAATAGTTGTAATTAATTTCTCAGTTTCACTCAACCAAAACTATACAAGATTTTTTCTGACTCAAAATTGACTCCTGAATGGGTTGGTTGTACTTAAGTACTTAGAGATTCCAATGGGTGCAGGACAGCCAAGGCTGAAAGTACCAAAGATGGTGAAATACACTGGAAAACAAACTGAAGAAAGGTTATGTGTTCATATGAGCACAGCCCCTGGACTTTTCTGAAAAACCACAGTACTAGCAGACTAAAAATTAATACTCTTTTTGGGGTTGTTGCCTGTTCTGTGGGGCTTCAATGTCAGACTTACAGTAGGGGTAATGTGGTACTGTGCAGTCACAAGAACATAATACACCTGAATGTATTGCAGAAATATTCCTTCCTACATGATCAGACACCTTGTTGGGGCATATTTAGCTTGTTCAATGAAGAGCAAGGGGAATTTTCTTCTGAAAAGTGAGATGTGCCAAAGGAGACTTCACAGCAGAAGTTAATACATGACACAGAAAAGCAGCTTACTTCTGAAAGTAGTTAGTAGGAGTTGTGCATTACACTGATCTAGCTGTGGGTTTCTGGAAGAGCTGCAAGGAGTGAAAACTTTTCTTTTTTCCAGGAACAGCTTCCTCACTGGTCCCTCTTCCCAAGGATTTTAGAAAAGATAATGTGATAATAGTCCTGATAAGCAAGCAGAGCTGAGGGTCCCCCATGTTCTATGGCACCTTTGGAGGCTCTTCTAAGAACCAAGGGGGTAACAGGCTCATTTGTTGGGGCTCCAGCTGTGTGAGAAGCAGGGAAAGAGTTAGGGGGACTAATGCAGGTTCACTGCAGGGACATGGCCTGTGTAGGGAAATACAGAGCATTTCCTGCAGATTTACTTTTAGCATAACATATGAAGCTGCAAGAATTGGCTGGTTGTGCAATTGCTAAAGAATTGATTCCATACAGTGATAGCTTTTAAAAACCCACAATTCTAGCAATGTGTTACACTGAATTTCAGAGTGCATTAGGAAAACAAATTGCATTAGGAAACCAAATTGCTATGACCAGAGAATTTCTTTGGTGTAGTTTTTGGAATGTTTAAATTCAACCACTTCTTTGTTGTGCTGACAAAGGAGGATTCCTGCCTCAGGAATCACTGGCAAAGCAGCAGTGAGCCATTTATCACAGCGCATAGCTAGCATTAAACAAACCCACTTGTCTAAATTAATGAAGGCTGTTGTCTGTTAAAGCTTCAGGGCTGAGCAGGAGACGTCCTGAACAGTTATAACACTGGTTTCCCCAAGGAGAGACTATGTTTTTATTTCAATGAAAATATTTTATGAGCCCTGTACTAAATTCACTAGTTTCTATTTTGTCCAACAAACAGAATGATGCACTAAAAGATGAATAAGGAAAATCATCATGTTGGCTGCTTACACTCTGGCTTCTGACAGTTCCTAGTTAGATAATCCTTTAATTATTTCTGAAGAAAGACCTCTCTTGAGTTCTCCATTGGACTGAAAAAATTGCTCCTTCTCATCATTCATGAGCAATCTGGCTAGGGCTCCTGGCACACAGAAAGGTTTCTGCATCACTTTGGTTTATGCATATATATCAATGAGCCAGCCAACTTTCATCTGGCTTTGTGTAATCAGAGATCAAGGACAAGATTTGAGGGCAGTAGTGGTGTGCTACTTGCTCCCCAGAACTCCTGGAAGTGCTGCTTCCTTCAATTTTTCACACCTATTTAAGGTTCAGTAATCTTCTACTGCATGTTGTTACACAAGTGCTGTGTGTCTTTTACCAAGCTGATTCTTAGAACATAGAGGCAGAATCCATTCTGAAGAGATACCTGTTTGGTTTGAGTCAAATTGTTCACATCTGAGTCCAGTTTTCAGATACATGAAGGCTGCTCAGCCCACCTCACATCAGTAAAGTGGGGGTGTTTAGTATCTTCTTGTGTGAACTAGAATTGATGTCATCTATGGTTTTTATATTCATTACTGTACAAAGACTTTGAAGAGGAGAAGCAGAGGAAAGATAAAATAATGGGATTAACTAATCTTGATGTTTCTTTTTCTCCTCACTCAGTGCATGCTATTTAGGTGACTCTAAGCATGGTTGATCATTAACTCAGGTAGGCTTCTTCTTCCAAGTTTGATTGAGAATGTAAATGTCTTTCCAGAACAGCTACATGCAGTGAAGTGACGCTTTAATAACAAATTGCCCTGAAACCTTCTCAACTAAAGGGCAGAATTTGCAGTAAATTACACACTGGGCAAGTAATTGGCTGGCTGCTTCCTGCTTAGGTCTTAAATCATGACTGTTACATTGAGCCATGGAAATGAAAAAGATTAAGGCTGTACATAGCTTAAGCCACTCACAGACTAGAGCTTTGCAGAGAAATGTGTCATTCTGTTTCATTACTTGCAGCAGAGTGGTTGTGTAGTGCAGGGCTTGGATTCCTTTCCATGAACACATCAGGAAGGCTGTGCATGGTATCTGGAAAACTTTTCACTCCTTTCTAAACAAAAGTGATACCTTAATACATCAACTATGTTTCAAGAGACAAAACAGAAGGTAGCATCAGTGGATCAGGAATAACTCTTCAAAATGCCTTTGTGAGGGTGCTAAGCTACTGATGCTCTATTAACAAGGACACCTGCTTGCCAAGAACGTGTAGGAGAGTGAATGCTGCCAGTTCTGCATTTTAGCACTGCAAATCTAAGGTTCAAATACACCAAGGCCTCCTACAGCCTGTCAAACTGTGTCTTCTGCCATCACTGGCCTTTGTCTGAAATCTGTGCAGTCTGCACCTGACTGACCCATATTAGGTGTGCTTTCTGTTTCATAAGAGGAAATGCAAGGTCAGGCTGATGCTATCAGAACATGAGCTATGTAAACAAAAAAAGAGAAAGTGAATACACCAAAGAGTATAAGCAAAAAAAGGGTGCAGTATCTCCCCTGAAGCTTGTCTTGGCCTGGTATTCTTTCTGAGCAGGAATGTACAAGACCATCAGGAAAGGAAAATCACGGGCCTAGCTTTGTGTTCATTTCACCTACATTAACATCTATAAATTAAATTATGGCAGGACCTGGAATGGATTTTTTTATATATGAAGATAGTTATTTGTTAACACTGATAGTGGCTAATATGGAAGTTACTGAAAATTGTTTCAGGCTATTTCTGCTGATGAGGCAATGTCAGCTGGTATACAGGCTAGATAATTTCTCTCAGAGATGAGGAAATCTTAACAAAATGATGACTGTGTAGGGGGTTGTAAAGAAACAAAAAGGCATCAAAATGCTCCAGTAGAATAGACACTTGCTCCTCTGCTTTGTTTTCAAGAAGCTTCTGCAAAGTGAGTCCTGCATCCAGAAATTAATCACAGAAAATTCCTGAGGATAGCAATGTGAAAGACTACAATGGGCAAAATGCACTGAGGTAGAAAAGGGACAAAATTTCAGGTGAGCTCAGGGACAGGTTAACTGTACCCCACAACAAAACTCACCAGCTCTCACACTCTTAAAGGAAGACTGTGTCTTAAAAATTGGACTATGTCCAGTGTTGGGTGGGTCTAAAATACCTATTTGATGTGATAAGCTCAGTGAGTTTCATGAGAAGAAACAAGCTGTTATCAGGTTTCAGCTTTTCCTTCCATGGAATTCTTTGAGGTCAGTGGAACAACTCATTTGCTGCCATTCTGAAGTTCAGCTTCTGCTTGAAGTTCCAACTGTTCATTGCCTGGGGAAAAGGCCAAAGCCCGTGGTTTAGGGTTCTGCACAGCCCCTACTTTCTGGGGCAGAAGTGAGCTGGAGAAGAAAAAAACCTGTCTGTAATCAGAAAGACTGCAGTGACCTTCAGACTGAGCTGAGGCCATTCTTTCCATAGACTGAATTTCAGAGAGCAAATAATTCCTTTAAAACTGGAAGTGTTGGATGACTTCAAGAATTTGGTAGGGCTAGGCTGGAAACAACCTCTGAGCTTCCAAATGTTGCCTGAATTTCAATTCTTTGCATTGCATACCCTGTTGGAAATTGATGAGGTACCACTTATATCAGGTGAGTGCTTGCTTAATCACTAAAAGTCTGAACTAAACATGCTTACAAATCAAATCAGCCAGTCTTAGCTTCTTGCCTATTTGCAAGGAATTTCAATACTTTTGGGCAGTGCTTTGCAAACAGCTGTAGCTATGGCATTGGGATTAAACCCACTGCACTCATTAATCATGTTCGGGAGCCACATGCATTTGACCTAACTAGAATCTTAAATTCCAAGTTATCCAGAGCAATGCATCCTGTCCTCAAGACACAGGCTGGCACTGGGGTGACTCTGAGTCATCTGTAATTCCTGATAATTCTAGGTCCTGGAGTGAACAAACAATCTAATTACTTGTTGCAGGTATGTAGCCTCATCCAAATGTGATTAACTGGTTTGCTAAGGCATCTGCTAGGGAGCTAATTTAAACAAATGGTGATTAATAATACTATTTCAGTGTGACAATATTCACAATATTCACAATATTCACAATATTTCACAATTCACTATATTTCAGTGTGATAATTCTTAGGTGCAAACAAGGAAAAGCAGTTCAGAATGTCTAAAGGGCACACACAACATCTCTTGAAGTGCTAAAAAGTGGCTAGGAAGAATATTGGAAGGTGGTCAACCGATTTGTCACTCAGTGTGAGGCTTCCAACACGTCAGAGAGCTCTGGTATGGCAGCAGAGATCATCCTCCTGCTGCTCTATCAGAGATAAGGCATCACAAACAGAAGCCTGTAAGAACATTATACAGGTGAAGGTACACTCTGATAGAAGAGTGCAACTGAGATGTTCCTGTGGGTGACACAAGACAGAGATCTACGAGGAAAATGAATTTTCTAACATAAGGGAAGGTCATAAACGAAGAAACATGGAAGGGATACCTGGCAAAAGCTGTCTGCTCTCTGGTAGAGAGCCAGACTCACATTCATGAAGGGAGATTTCCATCATAAAATGAGCTCCTCTGAAAGGAAGAACTTTGATCCCAGCTCTGGCACTTCACTTAGTAGGTATGGGGCACAGAGGAATATGGTACCAGGCTCAAAGCTGTGCATAAGGAAATGGTCCAGCTGGAAGTGAACAGCATGGTGGCCATGTTCTTACTGAATATTTCCCACACCAGAGATAGGAAGTGGTTTTATCCCTGTCTCAAGCCACTTTTTCATATGAAGAGAAACCTGTAGCCTTCCTTTCAGTTTGTACCAAGAGGTTTAAAACCATAGTCCATTCAGATCTACTGTGAACAGTCTTCGTTTTGGTTCTTTTTGCTGATTTTGCATTTTATGAAGAGCTAGGAAAAAGCATTACCAAGCAGCTCCTACGTGGCCTGTTACAGTAGCAGCCTTTTGGGGCAGAGACCCTGTATACACCTGCATTTATCATAAAACCTACTTCCTCTTCTGCAGACAGCATACTTTCTCCTTGGAAAGGTTGCTTCACAATTACACTGGTGTAACACTTGATTTTCTTAGAAAGAAAGACACTGGAAGTAATATAGTTGATAGTTGGAAAGAACTCCATGCCTCTTTTTTGCAGGATCATCAAGTGTGGGAACAGCTTGGCTTCCCTTCTGATTTTAATGGGTCTCATCTGTTACTTTTTGAAGCAAACGTGTGTGAACGTCAGTGATACACTGTGAGGTAGGTGAACACATTGTTTAGTCCTTTGAAACACATAATTTCAGGGCCAGAGGTTCTGGGTTCATTCTCATGTGCATGAGGTACTTGGCTCACATTCCACCAACAAGCCCAAAATGTATTATCTCAAATGCTGTTTAAAATTACATTAAGGTGCTGCTAGCTAATGGATTTTCTCTGTTTTACTTCACTCCAGAGAATTATTCTTCCCAGTTTCTCCGAATGGGTTCTTGTCATGGTGAAAGGGGTGCAGTGACTATTGGGCAAGTTTTCCAGCCAGCCAAACTCTATTCCCAGCTCAGGACATACAATGCCTTCAGGGGCTGTTCATTCAATTGTGTCATTCAACGTGGGGCAGAGTCAACAGATGCCAAGCGTGGGCCAAAGCTGGAAAGCAGGCACTAAGACCTGGCTTCCTGGTAATAATATTTTCCATGAACTGTTACTGCACAGAAGTCCAGTGCACAGCAGGTTCAGATCATTAAGCCTCATGGCTATGCAAAGTCTCATAAGCACAGCTTTATGTTTCTGAGAACTGCAAGAGCCATAAAACAAGGGATAGTGTTTTAAGGGTAGGAAAATATGCCTGGATCATGTAAATCTACAAATGTGGGATTTGCTTGGGTTAAATATTTGGGATGATAAACCACACTGCTGGCTATATAGGTACCACCACTTTCTTCCAGATCTCTTGTGCCTACAGAGCTTGGTAGCTGGTCTGGTCACACAGCTGTCAGAGGAGCTCCTGGTTTGAGTGAAACCTATCTCCAGCCATGTGGCTTGCAGTTAACAATAATCTATTGTACAGGAGCAGGAATAAGTTTGATGTATCAGAACAGCAAATAGCTGAAAAAAAGCCTCTCAGTAGTACAGAATATCATGACCTTTTTAATAAGGCAAGGTGCATTAAATTAACCTGGTGTCTCAGACTTACCTACCAGTGCCTGTTCATAGTGTCCTGACTTCACCTAATTCTGCTCTGAAAACCTAGTACCAAGCTGCAAGGGTTAACAGTGTGGCAGCCTCACATACCACCAGGACCTCCTCAGGCAGGACCCTTGCCCTCTCGAGGTCCCAAATGTCTGTTCCTCTCATTTTTTATACCTCATGCAGCAGAAATCTCTTAGGCTGTTTTGGTTTTGATTTTTCCCCCAGAATCCAGATGCATGTATTGGAAGGGATCTCAGTAAACACTTGTAGGTAATGCTGAACTTTAACTTCCCTTTTCCACCCAGGAAGAAAGCAGTTTTCAGGAATTATTCCCATTTTTTCAGATAATAATGCTTGGATGTCTGCATTGCCATATGCCTGCTTTGAGTTTACGTTGTGGCTGTTAAAATAATGCATTAATGATTATGAGTGAGCAGGAGTGGCAAGTGGAAAGGACCAGCTGGGACACCTGCGGACAGTTTGCTAGTCTAAGCCAGAATGCAAATCAGAAACAAACAATTGCTGCAGTCGAAATGGAAACTTTTGGCCTCTGTTACAGTATCCTTGGACATTTCTTGCCCAAAGCAAAGTCCTAGTGAACACCCTTGTTGTGTGTTTCTTTCGGAGGAGCTTTGTCTAGAAGTTTGAGACTATGATTTTGACTATTATTGTTCAGAAAAGTATTGAGAACAATATGCCTGCTACTCATGCACCTCACCTCTGTGCAGTAACAGGGTATTTGGTTTTACAGTTCTGTGATTACTTCTGCCAGACAAGGTGACCCTGGAATCTCCAGCAAAGTAGTGTGTAGAAATTTATAATGGTGCACAGAGTTCCCTTCTGAGCTACAGCCCCACTGTGCTAAGCCATTCTGGTGCCGAGAAGCCTAGACACAGTAAAGCTGTAGACTCAATGTCAGACTTCTAATGGTGGCTGAGACAGAAACAAAATTTTGGGTCTTCTGCATGCTGGCTTGCACCCAATCTTACTCAGTTTTACAACTTCACAGAGAAAAGTGCTGAATCTCTACTGCATAAAAATACCATTCTGGCTTAAGGTTGTGCTTGGGTTTAATATTGTCCTCATATGGATGCCCAAAGGAAGAAAAAACTCCCACAAAAATTGTATTTTGTACTCTGTCAATAAAAGCAAAGCAAACAAGGTTCAAGCTCTTCTTTTTAGTAGTCCAGATGCATGTGAATGCTTTTGAGCAAAATAGTTGGAATTTTTCTCAGCAGCAGCTGAGGCATAGGGAAGAAGCTTCATGTTTATACACTGAACTTTTTTTAGATAATATGTCAGTTTGTGAGAAAAGAGGAAGACATTAATACATAGCTTAAATATTCAGCTAAAAGGTCACAAAGGATCGCTCTGTGCCCAAGATAGCTTAAAATCCATGTTTGCTCTTGGCAGCAAAACACCTCCCATACACAGAGGCAAAAATTTGGAAAATCTCCAGTCTTCCTGGAGCCACTGGAGTTTTGCTGCTCATTTTCTAGACTTCTTTGAAATAAAAATGAAAAACATGACTGAAAAGTCCCATGCTCCAAGAAAAATTCGGCATGAGCATATGAAAAGTCCTGCCAGATCAAGAGGATCTTTACACACTCGAAAGGGCATGCAGAAGTCCCAGTTCACATGATGGGATGGTAACTGCTATGTCTCTTATTGGATAAGAGGGACTGGACAGTGCTAGTTGCATCTCATACTTTGATATGAGCCCTTCTTAAATCAGGTTTCTGTCACAATATCAAAAGATTTTAGTAATTGCAACTGAGAACACAATTTGCAACAGGAAATTACAAAGCATAGCACTTTTTCTTCATCCTTACTGGAGCATTACTAACAAATAGGAAAGAACAACAGGGTCTTAATAATATTCTAGAGGCCAAATTACTAGTTTGAGTATAAAGAGGGTTGTGAGTGATCAGCATGGATTCACCAAGTCATCCTGACTAACCTATAACCTTCCACAATGAGTTGACTAAATTGGTAGATAAGGGAAGAGCAGCTGGTATTTTCTACCTTGACTTCAGTAAGGTTTTCAACACTGTCTCCCATAGCATCTTCACAGAGAAGATCATAAATTATGGTCTGGATGAGCCAACCTCATCTAATCTGAGACTGAAAACTGACTGAATAGGCAGGCTCAGAGGTTAGTGATCAATCATACAGGGTCTAGTTGGAGGTCAATAAGTAATGCTTCATCCCAGGGGTCAAGTCTGGGACCAGTCCTGTCCATTTTCATATGGCCTGAGAGTTGGGGCAGAGTGTCCCCTCAGCAGGTCTGATGATGGTACAAAACTGTGAGGAGAGCTGATACACCAGAGGGTTGTTCTGCCTCCCAGTGGGCCCCTGACAAGTTGAAGAAATAAATAGAAAGACAGGAGTCTTGTGAGGTTTGAAGTAGGGAAAGACAAAGTTCTGCATCTGGAAAGGAAGACCCTCAGGAACCAGCACATGCTGAGGTCCACCCAGACAGAAAAAAACCCTTAGAATAAAAGGATTTGGGGGTTGTCACTGAAAACAAGAAAATAAACTCTCCAACAAATTTGTTAGGTTAGAAAGCCAACATTACTTTATTAGCAGTGCCGCATGCATAGGGAATCCTCCTCAAAGCCTGCATACTAAGGAACCTATCAGAACAGGTTATATTCCTGAAACTAATACATATTCATTGAATTTTTGAATACATGTATATATGCTAATTATTCCCATAGACTTATTTAAATATGTTTCCAGATCTTCTGATGAATTTTACCATCTCAACCATCTCAAATAAGTCATCAAGTCATAATGGACTTCATTCTTTGCACTGACACACGATCCTTGTTCTCAAAACTAAGATATCAGCTAGTACATATTAATCACTAATACAAGTAAAAAGGAAACATTAGCTGGAAAACAACTCATTAGTCACAGGTGTAGGGAGATAACACAAGGCCATACTAAATTCTGTATTGTACTAAGCACAGCAGGGAGCTAAGCATTAACCTCATATATAGGGATCATACACTAGTGTGCTAAAATGAAAAGAATCTTCCAACATCTTCCCCCCCACTGCTGCATAGAGTTCTCCTCACAGAAATATAACCTTTTCAGTAATGGTTCTGGTGGACACCAAGCTGACCATGAGCTAGCCATGTTGCCTTGCAGCAAAAGAGGCTAATGAGTTGGTTGTGAAGTTTCCTTGGTTGGAGAAATTGAAAAAAACATCTGAACACGGTGTTTGTTCACTTTTTCTAGGCAGACCTGCCTGAGAAGGGAGGTAGGACCTCCAGAGATCACTTTCAACTTCCACCATTTTGTGATTCTTTAAAAACAGTTATGTTTTATCTTATCATGTTAAAAAGTTTATGGGAGCAGCTTACTGATGCTCTGATAGACTTTGGAGTAATGTACCTTGCTTGCATTTTACTGACAGTGCATAATCCTCTAAATTAACATATGCTGTAAAGGATATATAAACATATTTTTGTTTTTCAGTATAATCTTTAGACAAAATGTAAAACTGGCGTGTTTCCCATTAGTTGTTGATTATTAAAAGTACAGCTGATAAAATACTTCCTAATATCAACTATAGACATCTAAACATAATTCACTTTTTGCCTTGTTGAAATGCAGTATGATGCTTTATTCTTGTTAATCTTCAGTTTCAGACAATTCGAGGCAGGGTGACTCAAGCAACTTGTCCTCTTTGCTATTTTAAGTCTAAGAATAGGTGTATTCATGCAACAATGAAACAATGACTCATGTCTGAAGCAAGGCATTTAGGGTGTAATTCTTAAGTCCTCTTTTACCACTCAAGGAGAGGATGGTGTGGAGGGACAGAATCACAATGTGAAGGAAAATTGGATATTTATCAGTCAAAGCTGGAGGAGTAAAATGAAGTCTTTTATTTTAGCAGTTCCTGTGGTATGTGAATAAAGAGGGAATCTGCAGAGTTTTAATATGCTTCAAGGGAACTGAACATATTCTTCCACCAGGTAAGTCAAAGCTGTGTTTTTGAAGGGCTGTTTCCAAAATGAGCCACTGTGCACAGGGTGGAAGGTGCTTGTGTTTCTCACTCAGCCTCAAAGCACAGCAGGCATTAACATGAAGCAACTTCAGAAAATACCCCAAGCAGGCATCCTCCTTATTATACAAACATAATGCACCTAGTGAGGGCTTGGCTCCAGTGAAATTCATTCAGAGCAGAGAAGCTTGGAGGGGAAGCACACAGATCTGTAACAAGAGCAAAACATTTGCTTTCTGTCTGTATTCAGCAAGCAGCTGCAGATTCCCTGTGGCACACACACAAAAAAAGCTCTATTTATACATGCCAACAATACTAGCAAATTCCGGAGCTTGCTGGAGCATTCTCGCAATATGAAAACAAACTTGTTTTTTCAGTGACAGGAGGAAGATTGAAAATGGGGGCTTTCACTGACTCACCATAATCATGGGGGTTATTACAAAACTAAATTGTTCTTCTAAACTACTATTTCCACACAAACAACTCATTTGCAATTGTGAAGGCAAGTGTCTTAACGGAAATAGACCCCTCTGCTACTAAAAAAGTTGCCTTCTTCCTTTACTGTGGGTTTCATATTAAGAAAACCAATATGGATAAATTCTTATGCCTCTCCATGTCATTTAAAAAGAATTATCATTATATTAGGTTTTCCTCATATACGCTTTTCAAATATAGCTTGTATTTTATACCAGTACCAAAGCTGTATTCAAGGGCCTGTTCTGGTACCTTCATATCTTTTTTTGCTTTTTTACATTGAAACTTTTCTGTTTGGAGTGGGTAACATTTTTGATCACACCTCCTCAGATATATTACACAAAATTTCCATACTCCTAACACTTACAGTGAATGGAAGTTTTCTGCTGTACAGGTGGATCCAGAACAAATGCTGCATATTAATCAGGCCAGCAGTCAGTGTCTGGAGCTGCTCTCTGACCTCTGTGACATCTTTTCCTTTCTGAATTCTACTCTTCAACAAGCATTCCATTTTGTCCTCCTTTGTGAACAGATGCAGTCCCTTATGTTTGTCTTGAAAGGCTTGGAAGGAATGGCCACTTTGGCAGCAATACTTCACTGAAGGCAGGGATAGGCCTAAATTTTTTCTGCTTAGGAAAGTGTTCAAAGAACTTGATGCTTTCAGTGGTGGCTTTCTAACCTTGTGGGTACAGCTTGGGGCTGTGCTGCAGAACCCTCTCTGTGAGCCTATATGGATTTCTTTTTTTCCCAGAGAGAAACTCAGCAGTGCCCAGGGAAGACTAGAGCACCTACTGCAGACGGGCAGAGGGGCACGGCAGAAAGACAAGCATTTTGAGAGCACTGGTAATTATGAAGTTACCAGGACATTTTGCATCTATTTCTGCAATGAAAAAGACTTTCAGTTAGCAACACACAGGAATGAGGGGAGTTCTTCAACAGTAGCCAGTGAACAAGTCTTCAGTGAGTTTATGGGAGGAGCCTGGATTATTCCAGTGTTTTAGCTAAGTGGTGATAAAAGCTGGGCACAAGCTGAAAAAGACCCATTTGTAAGATTAAGCTTCATAAATCAAATTCTTGGTTTATTTGCAATATGTCTTGAAGATAATTTTTTTTAGCTACAGCAATAGCTATATAATTTAGGGGAGAATATTTTCTCTTCCACTTTCTAATGGTTCATTTGCACTTCAAAGCAATGGTTCAGACTTAATTCAGCAGTAACTATCATGACCTAATTAACTGCTTTATGCTGCAGACCATGTTTGAATATATGATATGGTTTGCCATGTTGAGGGCTGGCTGTTCAGTCTCACGGCTTTCCTAACTAGTTTTATCTGTCACAGCACTTCCCTTTTCCTTTCTATGCCTATGCATTTTCCTGCAAGATTTTCCATGGCAGGCTCTCACAAGCACTTTAAAATCCAGATAGATTATATCCATCCAGTCCACTTAACATGTTTGTATTATGTGGCATAGGTTTCCTGCATGGAAATGGTGCTAGCTTTTGTTTCAGACTATTTCATATCAATTTGTATTATTTCATCCTGAGTGGTTTTGTAACACATTAGGCTTCAGCAACCTAATCAACGAAAGCAGATAGGTCACCCTTTTTTTTTATTGGAAAGGGGAAAAAGAAATGACAGTTTTCTGGGAGCATGGAAACATTCCAGCAAAGTTTTTTTGTTAACTCATGCATTTAATCAATTTCATGCCCCTTGAAAGTGTACAGGAGCAGTACAAACTAAAACATCTTTAGAAATAGTTTTGTCTGAGATTCTCTCACAAAACTGAAATGTTAAAAAAATAATATTAATTTACAATTAATTTTGAGTTCTCTTTCTGGCAATTGCTGTGT
>VZRX01014415.1:0-15639 GCA_013398075.1 Notiomystis cincta
TTATTGTTATTATTATTATTTTTGGCTGGTATTACAAAGAGCTCTTTGGTCCTGCAGGGCTTAGGCTGCACTCAGTGGCCATGAGGTCTGCACAAAGCTGATTCCAAAAGCTTCTTTCTTTGGGAATGGTTTGTGAAGGAAAGCAGGAAGAGGGAAGGAAAGTTTAACCTTTGAACAAGCCATGTGCAGCTCTCCATCAGATATTCTAGGATGACTCTAGGATGCACACAACATTCTAGGATGATTTAAGCTTTTAAAGTGCCATTAATGAAAACAAGCAGGATTTGGTTACAGATAAAAGAGCACAGCTTTGCTCTCCCTGTCAAAATTCAAACGAATGTCAGACTTGGTTACAAGTCAGCTGACAATGCAAAATTCTTCAGAAAAGAAGGATTTTTTTGGAAAAGAGGCCCTGCAGAGCTTGGTACAGCACTTTGTGAGCCCCTTGAGACTTTCCAGAGTTACCATCAGCCCTTCATTTTGCTGACACCTCAGAGCTCATCAGGCACCACTGCAAAGTTTAATTGTTTGTTGAACACCTGTATCCAGTGGGGAGAGCTGGATATTCCATCTCACAGTCACCATTCAAAATGGGGCTCTCCAGCATGAAAAGATTTCTGTGTCTCTGCTGTTGGAGGTCAGTGTTTTCTATTTTTCCTCAAAACAGACTCATCCAAACAATTGGTTTTGCCTTGCTTTAACAATCCTTTTCCTTGCTACCTTGGCCCCTGGAGGACACCCTGTAAAAGCTTTTTGGCCTCACATTTGCTGTCACATCAGAAGAGAAAGTGTAGGAGCAAACCCCCAGTTCTGGAGCTGTTCCCCTGACAGACAGACAGACAGACAGACAGACAAGCTCCTGCAAACCTTTCCAGGCTGCAGCTGTCCTTGCACATGGAAACTTCACAGAAATTGGTATTTCTGGCTCCAGACTTGGGCACCTTCCCCTTTATGGAATATGGAGGCTGATCTATTGGGATACTCCTTGGAAACGCTCTGGTAATAGGTCTTAATATGTTTCAACTCCCAATTACTTTACAATAACCTGGAGGCACAACATAAAATTGCAGCCAGGAAAAAGAAGATACTCTTGCCCAGCTATATTTATTACACACTTCGATTACTGTGGACATCACTGTGCTCCCTGAAAATCAAATACACAGACAAAAGCAGATATGCCCAGGATAGCACACTGTGGCAAGAACAAAAACATTGTAAAGTTTTAATCAAGGCATGTGCTTTTTGAACACTCTTTCTAAAAAGGCAGGCTATTTTTACCCTGTAAAAGTAAAAACATTGTGCTTTTTTTTGCTTTTTTTTTTTAATATTGCATTGCCATTAAAAAAAGAAAAAAGAAAAGAAAAAGAAAGTTGACATCTACAACAGTAATTGCTGCAATAAAGGATTCTGGTTCATCTCCAGATCTCTCCATCCTCGTAGTCAGAATGGGACTGCAGATAGACAGGTGTATGAAATATTTACTCTAAGTTGTTGTTGGAAGAATTGCAATGGGGTTTAAGTCCTTCAGAAAAGGATAAAAAAGCATCTCTGGCTTCTGTTTGAACTGGTTGTATCATCTCAGTGGAAATGAAGGAATCTCAGAGTGATTTGGGTGGAGGGGACTTTAAAGCCCATCCAGTGCCAGCCCTGCCCTGGCAGGGACACCTCCCACTGTCCCAGGCTGATCCAACCCCAATGTCCAACCTCGCCTTGGACACTGCCAGGGATCCAGGGGCAGCCACAGCAAATCTGGGAATTCCAGCCCAGCCCCTCCCCACCCTCCCAGGGAACAATTCCTTCCCAATATCCCATCCAGCCCTGCCCTCTGGCACTGGGAAGCCATTCCCTGTGTCCTGTCCCTCCAGCCCTTGGAGAAAGTCTCTCCCCATCTTTCTTGTTGGCTCCCCTCAGAAATTTTCTCATTTTATACTCTCCACTCACACAGTTTCATTTCCTCTTTGCTTTTCTTTTGAAGTAAATACCACCTTTTCCCCCTCCAAAAAACCTTGTCCTCTTCAAACCACAATAAACATCACTCTCCAAATATATTTATAACTCTCTTTATATTCTTTCCTTTCACAGTAGAGGTTTCCCCTCAAGGTGGCTCTCATATTTGCTGATGTTAATGAATAACCAACAAATAAGTTATTAAGAAAAAAAAAAAAGAAAATAAATCAGAACTTGATATTTTCCATTACTTAATAGCTTCCAATACTTTTCTGTGTGCAAAACCAAAGAATCTGGTCTTGCACACTAAAAAATATACAATAAATGGGGCTTTTTATAGCATTCATTCTAATGAACTATGTTTTATTTTAATTTAAATTCCCAACATTGCAGAATTGAGGGACTGTGAGATAGTAAGAAATTTGTTAAAGTTTGTAATAGATTTTTAATGATTGTAGCCTTGTCAGAGGGTGCATTAAGCTGGAAAAAAATATTAGATTTAGGTCCATACAGTTAAATGTTATTACCCACTTGTATCCCCCCAAAGTTTGGGGTTAAAACCAATATAGGCTAATAAAAAGTAAATTATCTGTAAGTGTCAGCCATGATGTTTTGAAGAAGTGCCATATTTTTTTCCCTAAAGAGATTACAGAGACCTGGGTGTCCCCTACTCCTGATTCCAGAGTGAAGGGCAGGACTGAGCCACTCAGAGATATCACACAGGTACAATGCTGAAGTTACAGAAAAAAAAATCCAGATTGTGTCCTCTCAATCTGTTTTCAGACAAAATATGTGTTTTTCCTCATAATACAGAAGGAATAAACTTAAAAATAAATTAAACTAGTTAACCATGAGGATATTCATGTCCTTTTCCCCCAGCCAATGCTCACACACACAGATCTACATGCACCACATAGCAGATTGTTTTAAGATGAAGCAAAATAAACAGAACCATCCAGTGTTGTGTTAAATACTTGCAAACATGGTTTAGATAGACTTCAGGATAATTCTGCATCATCATATGGAATAATGGAACCCTTGGGTTTGCATTTAAATCCATCTCTGCCCTGTGTTGTTTGAAGTGCTGGTGAGCCCAAAAATTCTGATATCTCAGACCTTTCTGTGCAAACACACCCAGTTTCAATTGTTCAGTGACAAAAATTATGATATTATCAAAATCCAAGAGCATAAAAAAGGAAGTGGATTTACCAAGCTTAAGCAGTGCACTAGCAACACAGAACAACTGATCATCAATTGCATGGTTTTTAAATATCTGCAAAATGCTTAGAAAGTACTTGGAATTATAATTTTTGAAAAAATAATATTGCAGGATGATGTCAGGAATCAATAAAACAAGGAGAGAAATGAAATCTATAATACAAGTCATATAGAGACACAGGGATTTCCATCAATGCCACAATTAGTCAGAAAATAAAAGTTATTAATATACTGAGGAGGTGTACAAAAACATTTCCATACACTTGAGCATCATAAACACCAACATATTCCTAAGTAGACTCTGCAACATTTAACTCAAACTATTTTTTTTCCAGTCTGCACAGCCCTGGAACAACACATTTCCAATTTCTGCACACATAAATCATTTGTATGTGTAACAACAGCTGCACCCTGCATTATATATAATTCAGATATGTACTATACTGAAAATATTTCTCCTACCTATTCGTTCTGCCATGAATTTCTTACAATGTTTATGCTTTAAAATGTTAGATTTTCTTTGCCCAAATTCCTGAACAATGCCTCACATTTTCTCCCTCTGTCAGTAAATAGATTAATGCACATTACTGCTTTAGTACAGATTGTTTCACTTCAATATGTTCTTATGGCAGTGCTTAAGCCTCCACTCATATTTGGGATTAGAATGCTATGAAAGTATAAATATTGATTACATACCTAATTTAAACATAACCAAACAAATTTAGACTCAGGATTTCTTCTAATCTGTGAGTAACATCACTACTAAAAACAATTACAGCCCAGCACATGTTTATGACACTCAAATTTCTTTGGCATGCAGGAGCTCTTTATCAAAGTCAAGATGCAAACCCAGTGCCACAGCACCAGAAAGCTGGTTTTATGTCTGGTATAAAAGAGAAAACTTGTTATTTTCCCCTCAAGCAGCCTAGAAAAGCAGGGCTGTCTGAAGCCTTCACGTCACACGCACGCAGAGTCACAGGGATGCAGCGATGCTGAAGAGAAACACAACTCTGGGAGGATGGGATCCCACTCAGAACTGAACCCAATCAACATCAGGCGTGTTGGGGGGGAAAAAGAAACAGCAAACAGCTCTGCCATCGCCAGCTGGGAGAAAATAAACATTAAAAAAGCCATAAGAGCCTACCTGAGACAAGCGAGACTGTGTCTTTCTCCCATGAGACAACAGTGATGTATGCCTCCACAGAGGAGGGGATAATGCACTTGAACACTGCTACATTGCCTCTCATGGCTTTCTGGTCCTCCACACGGACTGTATAGGGTTCCCGTAAAACTGCAGGGACAAGAGCAGGCGTTGTCAGAGGAATCCCGGCCCCAGAGCTCCCCCCTCCCTCGGTGAGCCTTGCACGGCTCCCCAGGGTCGGGCCGGCCGCTCTTATCTCGGGAGTGCTGATAAGGAAGCACTCCCAGATCTTTTGGGTTACTCTAAATCCGCGTCTCTTATCCTGTGGGTTTTTTCCTCACCTAATTCGGGGAGGCTCGAGAGGGAATTGCTTATTTTTGTGGGTAAATGGTGTTGTGTTTCATGTTACCTGTTGGTTTGCCCAGCCCCATCTCCCTGCACAAAGAGGTTTCTGCTCTGCCAGAGAGCACAGAGTGAGAATCAGACACACAGAGGGGAGAAGAGAAGGTCGGTGCCATTTAGGATTTGGAAGAAGTGAAAGCCAAAGGAGAAAATCGATGGAGGTGACAGTGAGAGAAAAAGAAATGTGTGTCAGGAACACGGAGAAATGAGAGCAAGGAAGAGGAGAGCTGCATTTGAGTGACCAGCCCTGAAAGACATCAGTTAATGGTAAAAAAAACCAAACCAGAAACCAAACCACAACTGTATTAAATAAAAACACGTTAAAATAACACCCAACACGATTCGAGAAACATTTAGAATGAGAATATTATTTGTCTTGAGTTGGAAAGAATTAATTTAATGGAAAAAGGAGAACAAATAACAATTGGGTGGGCAAGGAGGATAAAAGAACAGCTGGAGAAATCCTTCCCACCAAACTGATGTTGCTGGGATGAAGTGAAGTTGCACTGGGGAGGAGAATGGAAAGAAGGGAAATCCTGAAAAAATTCCATGGAGAGTGAGGGGTGAGCATTTCTGTGAGCCAGAGGTGATGGAGAAGGTGGCAGAGCAGAGAGGAGAGGGATGGGTGGGACAGGACAGACAGACACAGCACAGGTCAAGGTGTCAAAGAAAGGAACCCCCAGAGCCACGAGAAACCATCTCAGGGAGAACAGGGATGGGTGCACTGGGAATTTCTGTGTGTCTGAGACGTGCACCTGCCTCAGGGTAAAAGTTATTGGGAGGAATGACCCCAGCAGTGCTGAGCTGCCACATTACAGGGACATTTCTTGACCACATTCCTTGTCCACACACCAAGCTCATATAAAAATCCATTTAACCCCACTGCTTCCAGCTGAAAAGTCAGTAAAATTCTTTTCAAAGTTTATGAAAGTGTTTCTAAACACCAGGAACACTGGAATTTCTAAGTGTCTGCCACACTTAGGGGGTATTTCAAGAAATAAAAGGCAGAGTAATGAAATGTAACCACAGTCTTCAAAATGCAAACACCATCAACTTTTCAGGTCCATTGTTACCACTGCAAAAAGGAAGACTGAAGTTCTCCATCCCAAACATTGCTATAACAATATAACTTTTAGAAGCCCTAACAAAAAATAAACAAATAAAAACTAAATATCTTTTTTTTAAAAGGAAGAAAAGATCCATTTTCTATTACAAGACAGACACTACTAGTTTTTCAAAAGTCAATAATTTATTTCTAATCAAAGGTTAGGATTCTGAGCCCTGTTATGAGTGTTGAACAGATATTATAAGCACCTTTAATTATAATTATAAGCACTGATGAAGCAGCTCCCTAACCTTGTCCTACACCCAGGGATCACCTTAATGAGGCTGCTTTGTGCCTGGTGCTGCTGCTCCAGCCCTCATTCCCAGGAAAGGCCTCTCCAGCAGCAATATCCCAACCCACTGCTGAAGGTATTTGTACTTCTCAGAACAACTGGTCACTTTGAAAATCTACCCAACTGGTCATGTCAATAGAATCTGACACAGGAACCATGCAGGGCACAAAACCTGGAAAGAGGTTTATTAATTTCCTTGCTTAAAAAAAATTACATTATTGTGATTTACGAGGCCCCTCAGCTATTTCTGGATCACAGTTTTGACATTTTCCATTAATAAATTGCTGATTTTTACTTTTTCTATGTTGGGTTTTTTTTTTCTAAATCCCACATCCCCAGGTCATTAATTTATATGACAATGTCAGCCTTTGCTAAAAAAAAAAAATAGATTCTTCAATTCTTCCTTGCCATGACCACACAGGAAAGCTTGAAGATAAAATGAAGTTCTGTACCTTTACTCCCATGTGAGACTGGCATGGAAGAAGAGTACATTTGGGTGTTCAGGTGTGGGGGCTATGTTTTTTTGGGGGGAGTTTGGGAATGTTTGTTCCATTACATCCAAAATTATGTGCAAAACCGCAATTACAATTATCTGTGAGCTGGATTTTTTTATCTGCTGCCCATATTCCTGGGAAAAGAGGTAAATGAGCTCCAGACTTTCTCAGGCTGACTTTGAGAAGGGGCAGAACCATATTTGTTATGAGCAGAGGATTCACTGATTTCTTCTGCATTCTTAGGGGACCAATTGCTGTTGGAGTGCATTGGGAGGAGGAAATTAGGAAAAAAAAAACAAAATCGTATTAATTAGTGGAAGTCTGAAATATTGTTCAGATTTCACACAAACAGAAATAATCTGACAGTACCACATAAACAAATGAAGTTTCTAATTTCAGATTTGAACAACTCAGGGTTTCTCATCTGAGCAGAGAATACACTTCACTGCCATGCACAGAAGACTCTCCAAATTGACTTTTTCTGTGATTGAGGGGTTACACAAGCCCTTGGAAAAGATGCTCAGTGATAGCTGAGGTCTGCCACGAGGCACAGTGACAGCTCAGACACACAGCATCAGCTCATGTGAAGGAAGGGAACTCATTTATCTCATTATCCAAACCTCAGATTAACTGAGAAATGGAGAAATGGGTGGATATGGGGTAAAAGGTGAAAAAGAGAACAAAAAGAGGTAAAAGGGACATTTCTTGGGAAAAAAAAAAAAAGTTTTTAACTTATAAGTCAAGCAGCTGCAGCTACCAACTGCAAAGCCCATTTTACAGGCCTTTTTTCTATTTGAAATGTTCATTTCTCAAGCAGAGGGAGAAGTCTTGTTTTGGAGTTCAGTGGATGAATATTTTACACCTAAAAGAACACCAGTTCAGAGCCTTAGCCAGCAGCACTGCAAGTTTTAGCCTCCCTTGTATCATCACATTAGTTTATCTGAGAAATGTAAAAATTGGAAAATAATCCCAGAAAAAATACTGCCCAAAAGATGTTCAAAATGGAGACACATCAACAAAGACAGAAAAGACAAAGATAAATATTATGTTGTCTCAAAATGTAATTCTACCAGACAACTTGTCCACAAATCCATGAAAGTAAACCCAAAATCTCAAAAAACAGAACTGAGTTTCAAATAAAGTTGGCTACAATGTGTTCATATGAATTTTTGATTTTCAAACTTTTTTTTTGTGGATAACTAAATTTAGCTATAGCATAGACCATCCTAGAACTCCCCAAACATGTAACATGATAACTTGCTTCTACTGGATGTTTCTTGTGCAAGAAAACCCACTTTTCTAGACTAAAATTTTAATGAGACATGAATTTGATGGAAACCTGGTTTTTATTCTTGCTTCCCAGCTGCCTACAAACTACAGATCTCTGAATGTTAGCTTATTGTTAAGAAGAAGAGAATACACTTTATTATTTAAAAAGAAAGTCCCAGGCAAATCTCCTTGTTAACTGTTCAGGTTTTCCCTGTGAAACTCCTGTGAAGACAAATCTCCAGAGGAAAAGTTTTTCTCTTCTAAAAAAGGCAAACACAGCTCTGCCACCAATAAAGAACTTCCAAGGATTTGCATTTGCCAAGGGTCAGCTCCCAGACTATTTTTTGTTTGTTTGTTTGAATATTGTAATTAACTGAAGTGGGTAGACCAAAATCTTCAAAAACTGTGCAAATCATGTGTTTGTGTGTAGTAACAAAAGGCCTGATTTTGATCTCTCTGTAATTCCCCACTGGTTGACCCAGCCAGTACAGAAAACAGATGCAAAACCATTCTGCTCATTTGCATATTTTAGCTTAAAGAGAAAGCTGATGTGGACCCACAGCAGCTGCTGAATCATTGCAGGGGACACAAATTTCTCTCTCAAAACAAAGCACAAGTGGCCATAAGCAAGGGAGGAGAGTGTGATTTTAGGCCAAGCATTCCTCTTCTCTTCCAGCCCTTGTACAAAATCCATCTTTTCCTCACACAGCTCTTTAATGTGCAAGCATGGTCTGATTATTGATTTCATTATCAGGCCATTTTTCCTTATATTTGAGCTCAACTGATCTTTGGAAAACAAACTTTTCAGCACCAAAATGGAGAGGAGAGGGAAAGGGAAAGGGAAAGGGAAAGGGAAAGGGAAAGGGAAAGGGAAAGGGAAAGGGAAAGGGAAGGGGAAAGGGAGAGGGAGAGGAGAGGTCACTTTCTGGCCTCCTCCCTTGACTGATACCTGCTGCTACTCTTTGAAACACCCAAGTTCCCTCCCTCCTCCATCCCCTCTGAACCCGATAAAAAACTCCACTTACCAGCCTTAATGTGAACATCCTGACTCCTGATTTTCCCTGAAGGATTTTCAGCTGTGCAATAGTAAGTGTTATCATGGATTAAGTTATTAAAGCTTGAAGGAGGGAAGGGGAAAATTTGGAGAGTGCCATTGGGGTGGACGTGGCGGATCCCTGGGACATCGTAGATCTCCTCGCCCGTCGCTAGGTACCATCTGAGCGTCACCGGGGGGATCCCCGCTGCTGGACAGGGTACCAGAGTCCCTGTGGTGCTAGCAAACACTACCTCTTGCAGAGATGCATTGACAAAATAGAGACTGGCGTGTAGCTCTTCACTGAAAACTGCAAGACAAAAAGGAGAACAGAGAAGGGGCCATGAGAAACTGAGAAATTCCAGTCGCGCGCGAAGAGATTCGGCAGCGCTGCCGAGCCGAACGCGGCGCCCAGGGAAGGGGATCAGAGCTCCTGGGTGCTAATGTCAGCTCTAACAAAATGCTCCTCGTTTTCAAAGAACATAACTGCAACAGGTTTAGCACAGTTTACACCCAAAAATAAAGTGAGAAAGCCTTTTTGGTGTAAACCGACACGGATCCGCGCGCTTCCGCACTCGCTGAGGCAGCGCTCTTCGTACAGCCCGCAAAAATCTATCAGTAATTTGCCTTTGTGGAATTTCCAGTGACTAAACTTCTGCCTGGAGCACAGGCAGTTTCTGTTAGCATCCCTACATTTATTTTTACAGTCTTTCCGTGGCAAAAAAAAAATGATTTATAAAGTAATAAAAAGAGCTGAGCAAACAGTGAAAAAAAATCCCCGTAACTCTTAATAGCAATACACGTCTATGCTTAATGCAGACACAGCTTAGCAAATGCTTTCTGCCATTTGATCAGGTCTTTCTAGCAAAGACCTATAAACCTGGGAGCCTATGATAATCTTGGTTCTGCCATCCTTGTGACTACAGTCCCACTCCCAACCTTAAACTGAAGGTTCTCTATCACTGGAGTCAATATCACTCAGAGCCACCACTGCCATGGGCTATTCACCACTCACTGGAGGGATTCAAGGCTCCAGGTGGTTCAAAGGTTCCCCAGAATTTCCTCTAAAATATCTCCCTAATCTCCTCTGTTGGAGAGCTGATAAGCCTAATGCATGATTTTTATTTTCCAATAAATGGTAATTCCAATACCACCAATCTGCTTTATATTTGCATATAGAGCTCACTTGTAAAAAACCTGTCAGTTTTTCTTGACACAAACACAGAGACTTGGATATTTCATTATATCTTGAATGCAGTAAATTCTGATAGGATTTTCTAGAGCAAATCTGGTAAGGATTCAGGTTTTGAAAATGTGAGCACAGTGGAGGAGATCCCAGCAAGCAGTGATGAGAAAGAATTCAGGGTAGCCTTCATTTGCACAAGATGGATTTTATTATCCTGCAGGAAGAGCTTGCAACCCCAATGCTAAGCCATGAAGTGCCTTGTCTACCTCTGCCACTGCATTTTATGGTCGTTTGGAGCACAAAATAAACTATTTTTTCCTTCTCTCTTTTGGTATCTTGCAAAGATACAAGGTAGGAAGGTGTTAATTCTAAATATCGTCAGAAGAGACTCAAAAGAAAGCAAAACTGGCTCTGGGAATCCCTGGAAATTAAAAAAAGAGAGAGACCCTCTCCAACAGGGAAATATGTCTGGTGTGCAGGAGACAGAGACATAAATGAGTGGCACAGAGAAAATTGAAAGGCACTTGGAGATTCAGAAAGGAGAAATTTCAACTCTGGAGCTGAGCTCCTGCATTTAGATGAGGCAGGTGCCAGCACAGAATAAAGTCCCTTGCAGGAAAAGTTCCACCTAGTTGGTGCAATCCCAAGAGGAACTGGGGCATCTGGAAAGCAAAAATAGGCACAATGGGACTGAGCACAGGAAGAAGCTGAATCCTCATTGAGAAGGACTGAATAAGATGGTGCCACTTTTACATAATCACATTTCTAATTATAGTTGTACTTTGAAGCAGGGAACAGTATTGTTGGTAACATAATAGAGAACTGAAAAAAAAAAAACAACTTGGCATTGTTCATCTGCTGTACAAGCTTTTCTCTCCAAATACAAATGAAACAATCAACAGGGCATTTAAATTTCCATTGGCCAACAAGACATTCACGTAGAAGTAATAAACACAGTTCACATTTGCCAGCTTTTATTATGCTGTGCTGCTTCTTAGCAGATATTCAAGCAAATCCAGTAGATTTCCTGGCCAAGAACAAAGAGGTAAATACCAATTTACAACTGCCATAAAAACCCAGAGAATATCAGGAACTCTGTTTGACACTTCCATAGAATCTAACTTCCCAATCGAACGCAGCACAGCTGAACTGGAGACTCTCACTAGCAGCACATAACAATGAATTTTTCCAGCTGCTTTGTATCCCCTGTAGAAGCTTTCACTACTTTTGACAAACTTTCCATCCATCAGCCTGTACAATAGTGCTTCATTTTAAACCAGCATCTGCTACACATTCATCTCAATGGCAGCCACAAACACACCAACATCCCTGGAAAATAATCACAGTGCTGTAACACACACACTTATACACAATGCTGACAGTCCAGATGCTTTTTGTGGTGGAATTCACTGTGTTAGCTACTTGGAGACTTCCAACGACAAAAATGGGATTTCAGAAGGTTTTATTAAAAAGATATTTCTCCTCAACGTTCCAGAGGAAGAAAGCAGTTAAGCTGAATAACAGAATAAGTGATTTATTGAAACTTAATTGAAACTGAGACAAGTCAAAGGCAATGTGTAATTAATTATATGTTACTTAATGATAGAATATGATGCAACTAAACACTGTATTTTTCAAAAAGCAGAAGCAACTCAGAGTAAGAGCTGCAAGGGAGAGTGGTAAGGGAAACTGATGAAAGTTATGGAAATAAAACAGCACAGAGAAATACCTGAAGAATGGAAAAACAAAACCAAAAAAATGCAATCATAGAAGAGAAAATAATATCCAAGGCAGAACTGAAAACTCCTGCAGCTGAGTGACTTCACTTGGCCTGGGCAGAGATGACTTTAGTCAGCAGGGCAAGGGAAGAAAAGGCAAGGATTCCTGAATTATTGTTATTTAAAAACCAATAATTCTTGAGGGAAACAAGAGGAAGGCTGCACCTCAGCAGTGCTCAGGTGGCCCAGCTGGAATGAAAAGGTGACAAACAATCTGCACCTGAAAATACTTTGGGGCAAGAGGGCAGAGATTTGTGTCCTCCTTAAAGGAGAACCTCAGCAGTTTATCAGATCAAAGGACATCAAGCACTTCTGAGTCTTAGGCTCAATAGATGCCAGGATCTCACTCCTACAAGGGTGGGAAGAGAGGGAAGGTGGGGGGAAGGACAGAGGGGAGGGTGGGAGGCAGCAGGGAGGTGGACACATTTTTTGCAAGTTTAATGAACATTCTTTACTCTCAACTACTTGAAGCTATAAGGGGAACTGACAAAGCATTGCAGCCAAGGAAATTTCCCCTGCTTTTCAGGGGACACAACCCTGCTGAGCTGTGATGGATGCCTCAGCCAGATGCAAAAATTTCTGTTGGCATTGGAGAACTCTCTTGTCAACTAGATCAGTCCTTTACAACCAGCTGGTCCATGGGGATGTGAGCTGATCCCCCTCAGCAAGGCAGCCTGAGCCAGGATGGACACACAGGCATGAAGAGCCAGGCTGGGTTTGGCATTTCCAACACCTGTAGCTGTTGGCCTAGTTCAAAATTGAGTAATTTTTGGTTTTTACAGAGGTGGCCTTTTCTCTCCTGGGGCAGGGCACTGCTCCAGGTCTGCAGCTCCTGCCTGTGAACGTGCTGAGCACTCAAAGGGTTTCCAGAAGGACACAGCCAACAGCACTTGTGATATTCCTGCCTAGGAGAGGGGGTTTGTCAAGGCTTCACAAAGCAAACCAGGCTGAAAATGCTGATCCTGAATCCTCCTTCCTGGGGGTGTCACTATGCTGTGAGAGAGAAGATCCTCATTTAAATGAGTCTTGGATCAGGTTTGGGCTTGCTCCATGTAGGATCTGGAGACAAGGAGGGATCAGCACCAACAAAGAGATGAGAGAAGAAATGCAAAAGAAGTTCATGAAACCATCTGTCCTCTTCCCTTCCTCCACCATGTCCCCCCTCCAGGCTGCTTGACCTGCAAGAACCTCTACCCTAAAGATGCCAAAAGTGAAAACTTTCATGGAGTTTGCAAGGAACAAAAGAAAATTTTGTTCAACTCAGTGCCAGAATGCAATGCTGAGACTTGGTGTTGTACATAATTCCTTTTCATCATGGGCTCTTTCATCTTTTAGTAAGTTTAAACAACACCTCTGTGATTTTGAAGTTATTTTTTTGAGCCTTGTGTTCTTCCAAAGCCCTCTTCCCATATTCCCATGCAATTAAAATCCCAGTTTTCTCTTCAGTTCCTGAAAGAACTGAAATACTTTTGGTTGAGAGACCAGTCAGCACACTCAAAAATATGAATAAAATGTCTCTGAACAATTGATTGATACTTATATTTAATTCACCTTCCCTGCCCTTTTCAAGGGCTAAATGCTGTTCCTGTAATGCCTTTGCAAGTGGAAAGTTTGGTCTTACATGAATAACAATTTCAAACTAAGGGAAAAATTAGTTTCCATCCATTTGATTAATCCAATCCAGCATGAAATATTTATATAGATAAATTAAAAGATATGAATCAGAGTGAAAGTCTGGAGCCAAGAGACCACTGAGATTATTTAGATAAAATAAAAATCAAAGTAGAAAAGATAAATTATGCAATTAAGCAGTTGACTGCACTCCTGCAGTACAGTAGGTTTGTAGAAACAGCCTGAACTTCAGTGGAACTTCAGGTTGGCCACAGCCTTGGACACCAATGTTCCCTCTCCTTTTCTCCTCAGTGATGTTGTGATTGATGAACTGAGCAACAATCAAATATTTCCTTCAGAGTTATTGGACTTTATAAGGTGCCACCTTAAAATACCATAATTTCTCACTTTTAAATACAGCTGCCTCAACACAAGAACCACAGAAGCAAATCCAAGGAGTATAAAAAAAACAGAAAAAGGAAAAAAAAAAGAAAGTAAAGGACAGTATTTAATAAAGTCTATGCTCCTAGTGCTGAACTTGGAATGGCAGACACCTGGCACTGCTTTGTACCATGATGGGACAGCACATTGCAGGAAAAGCTGACATTTGGAAAAGTTTTTGCAAACAGACACAAAGCAGCATGAGACACATTCCCTTAAGAAGTTCAAGGACTAAGAACCTGTGAATTCTCATCAGCTCATCAAGCTCTAACCAAAGTTTAAGAAAAGCAATAAAATATCAATATCCTGTGTGCCTTCTAGATGAAGGCATTTCCTCAAGGACCTTGGCCATCGTGCCTTGGGTAGGAGAGCAGTTTTTTGAGGCTTCTCCACAGGAGATGTAGGAGAAACCCAGCCTGAGCTCAGCTGAGACCCTGCTTTGATGGGGCAAATTACTCACTTCACTTGGTCCAACATCTCCAGCAGGCAGAGAGAGATTAGGACAACTTTCCAACTTTCCAGCTTTCCAACTTTCCAACTTTCTTGAAGATCTCAGTTAACTGGACAAGTTCAGCACAGATGCCCCAATATTTTTGGTTTCTGGGTGGATGTTTGTTGTCTACATTTATAAATTCTTGCACTGTGAGTTCAGCCTCTCTGGCTCATGCATGAGCCAAAAGCATCACAGACTTTGCCTGTCCTTACACCAGCAATTCCTAAATGCATCTCCAGGCTTCAGAAAATAAAAAAAAAATCAAAAATTTTTGATGATTTGCTTTTGTTTTGGCGCGGGAGGTGGCGCATAAAAAGCAACAACAGAATCAGAGCAAAAAAAGACAAAGATCACAGAATATCTGAGTTGGAAGGGCCCCACAAGGATCATCAAGTCCAACTCCTGGCCCTGCCCAGGATCATCCCCAAGAGTCACACCTGATGTTCCCTTTCATCCCCAAAAGAGGAAAGGGAAGAGAGGCATAAAAGGGATTATTTGGCAAAATGGAAGAAGGTAACAGGACAGGTGGGGGTCAGAAGGATTTTAAGACTCAAGGATCTCATCTCTCTTGAAAGATTTGCTATCAGATCCTTTTTCACTGGCCTGAAATCAGAGTAAAAGCAGGCAAAAAAACATCACTGGCACCACAGTTATTAAAAACATATGGCTCTGAGGAAGAGACCTAAACAGAACAAACAACCCAATTATAGCAAAACAATTGAGAAATTTTTTTTAAAATGAGCATTTAAGCCCCATTCTTCATATGGTCAGTGAAAAATGTTGAAACCCTCTTTAATAGAGGAAAAGAAAATATTGATTTCTCACTATAAAGACAAATATCTTGTAAGACAATTTAATGAAATTAATTTAAAAAGCAGTCAAACCCCCCCCCTAAAAACACCCCAAACCAACTTTTGTGGGAAAAAGGCTGGAGACATCTAAACAATAAATTATATTTAAGGAAACTGAATTACCAGGATCATACTACAGGTTAATTACCCTGTTGACATCCAAACAATACAGTGTGTTAAGATAATCTTTTTTGCATAAACACAAACAGAGAGAACTGATAAATGAAACATTTCTGAATGCACGGCTGTGCCTTTCAAAGCAGCACTAGAAACATTACAAATGCAATCACAAATATGCTGATTACTCCATGCAGAACAGGGAGAGAGAGCCTGGGTGGGTGGGAGGGGGCAATGCTGATGAGCTGTGTCACTGTTTGG
>VZRX01014419.1:0-15846 GCA_013398075.1 Notiomystis cincta
AGTTAAAGCCTCCCACAAGAACGAAGGCTAGCAATAATGAAATGTCAGCCAACCTCTTATAGAGAGTCTGCCCCTTTATCCTGTCTGGATGGTCTGTACCAGACTCCCCTGGGATGTCTGCCACGTTGGCCTTTCCCCGACCTTTACCATGGGCACCCAACCTCCTCATCGCTGCCCTCGAGCTCTGTGCAGCCAACACCCTCCCCACTGCACAGAGCCACCGCAGCGCCGCTGCTGCCACGCCTGTCCCTTCCGAGCAGCTCACGGCCATCCTTGCACCACTCCAGCCATGGGAGACATCCCACCATGTTTCTGTGATGGCAAATACCTTGCAGTTTTCCTGCTGCACAGAGGTTTCCAGGTCCTCCTGTTTGTTACCCATGTGCGTTGGTGTAGGTGCAGCTGGGCTGTCCATTGCACCCTGAAATCTGATATGTCACCCCCAGGTTCATCTTTGTTGAGCTTGGCCTTATCCCCTTTCCCCTTCTAACTCATTTTAAAGAGCTCTCAATCAGCTCTGCTACTCAAGGGCTGGAATCCTTCTACTCCTGTTAGAAAGGCAAACCCATCCATCTCCATTATGCCTGGTGCCATATAAATCACCCCATAACCAAAAAACAAGATTTCGGTTGTGACACCAGTCTTTAAGCCATGTGTTGATCAGGTGGGTTCTCCTCTTTCTTTCAGCATTCTTCCCTGCTACCAAAAGGATTGAGGAAAACACCACCTATGCTCCTGTCCCTTCAACCAATCCTCCTAGTGTCCTAAGTTCTTTTTGATTTCCCTGGAATTTCCCTACTCAACATCATCTCTGCTGACCTGCACAGGCAATAATCAGATGGCTGAATCAGCCCAGGAAATCTTCTTGTACTATGTCCCATGGTTGCTTTGGCAAGACCCTCATCATGCCAGCCTTGCTCATTAGAGATGCTGGATCCTGCCAGGTCTCTTCTTGGTCATGCCTGACTCCAGAATCTCCCTGACTAGCTCCTTCAGGTGTTTTGCCCCAGAATTTACTGGGGTTGTCACTGTTATTACTGCTGTCACTATGTACCTCACCATTTTAGGATGTGACTCATCCTAAAAACCAGAATTCTTTGGAAAAGTGATATCTCATTCTCTCGAAGTTACTTTTGTAATTATTCAGCAAACATTGACCCTCACATTTATATTAGAACATTTTCTATGAGGTTTTCATCAGCTATTTCTAGACTGGGTTGGCTATCAACCTTTACAGCAAGATTTCAAAAAGTGAGCACAATGCTGGATGCACACCTTGAGACAGGTTCAGGACATCTGATTTCTAAGCTGCTCTTTTGGTAACTATTTATAGTGCTGTAAATAAAAGATAGGGAAATAAAATTTAACACCCACAACTGTATGGTTGCATTAATATGACACTGAGTGCTAGGCTGTATTTTCTTTTACTCAGCAGTGTTTATTAGCTTGTCTAATCATCAGGCCACCTGCTGTCACTGCATTTGAAACACTAACTAAACAAATAAATCTGTCTTTCTAAAGCAGGAACAGAGACGTAGTGAAGCCAAACAACAAGGATCTTACCTTAACTTACTTTTTCTAGCTTTCATGTGATTCTGCAACTTTTAATTAGAGTCATCTTAATTTTCTAGTGTGCTTTTCAAGCAGTAGGTGCCAGAGATGAGTACCCTTTATACTGCTAAACAGTTAGAGCTTCCTCCATAATTCCAGTAACTCTAATCCGACTTTCAAAGGACTTCTTGGTCCTCTGTTGTGGCTTAACACCTTCTGGCTGCTACCACACAGCCACCTGTCCTCCTCTCTCACCTCTTGTGGGAAGGGGAGGAGAGTAAAGAAAAAAAAAGTAAAACTCATGGGTCTAGTTAAGAACAGTATATTAATTGAAAGAAGTTAGTGTTAAAGACAATAATAGCAATGGAAATAATACAAATAATTATATATAATAATAGCAATAATTATATATAATAATTAATATAAATATACCACTACTACCATAGCTACAACTGTTAACTACTAATACTAAGTAATAATAGAGAGTGAGAAGGACATCAGCCCACGGAAGAAAAGTGATGCACAATACGATTGTTCATGCCCCTGCTGATTGATGCCCAGCCCATCCCCTAGCAGTGACGCACCAGGGCTGGCCAAGTCCCCCCAGTTTATGGTGTTCTAAGGTGTGGAATGTCCCTTTGACCAGCTCATATCAGCTGTCTTGACTGTGCCCCTTAGAAGATTCTTGTGTACCTACTCAATGGCAAAGCATGAGACACTGGGCAGTCCTGCTCAGCACTGCTCAGGAACACGAAAAATATCAGTATCTTATCAACGTTATTCTCACGTTAAACTCAGAACACAGAACTGTGACTGCTACTGAGAGGAAAATTAACTCTACCCAAGATGCAACCAGGACATCTTCTCTATTGCTCTTTTTCTATATAGATTACATTATATGACTGAGAAAAGTATTTATTATTCTGTCAAATTTTGCATAATTGTAAATATTTTTAGACTAATGTTAACTCTTAGACCACTGGTAAGGAAACTAAACTAAACCAAGATTAAGCACTGAAACCTACAGTGATTAGACTATACTGAAGTACATGTTTTACATTTTCTGCTTTAATACATTTACACTGTATTTGTAAACATAATATTCTACTCTAATAAATTAAATGTTTTATGAAAGCCTAAGCCTATTACTTTGTCCATTCTTAAATCTGTCAGTAAAATTCACTACATACTTTTGTCACATTCTGGGGCAATAGTATATCTATGACTACCTGCATTCTCCTTTTAAAAAAACTCTTTCTTACTTGTCCTTCCTAGTTGTTAACCTTTGCACAGTTTAGAAAAGGTACAAAAGAATAACTAAATCTCATAGAAATCTGTGCATGGATTGGACCTCAAGTATTGGATTCATTCATAAATTATATAGAGAAGAGGGCAAGAATGTAAAGGTAAAAATTTTCCTGACTTCATCATAATATTCTGATAAATGAAGATTGAGATTTGTTGTGAAGAATAAAGGAAGTTATGTCTTAAGTATAACATTTGCAAATTAAAAAATACATTTGGGAAAAGGATAGAATTAAAGTAGAAAGAAGTATGGAAGAACATCCAGGCAAGGAAATATTTAAACAGTCTAAATCTCTTCAGCCTTGAAAAAATGATCACAGAATAACATAGTGGCCTATGAAACAGAGCAAAGCATTCAGAAAATATTCAGGAAAGGATTTCCATGTGAGAACCAGACATGCATCTTATGAAGTCTGGAGTGGAAATGCCTGAAAAAGAAAAATTAAGAATATGTTCTCACAATATTTTAATCTGTGAATTTCATTCTTGTGAAGTTTGGGACACTGGAGCAAACGTCTCTACAAGAATTGGCTTTTCTTAGAAAACCCTTGAGAACCTGTCATTACAGCTCAGAGGGCACTGTGAGGAAGTATTAGAGATATTTTCTTGATCTCACACTTTTCATCATGTACATTTTTAGACACAGGATATTAGGTTTCCTGACCTTGAATACCTATTCTTACATGCTTAGTATGGAAAAAACCTGCTCCATACCCTCACTACAATCTGTTTTTAAGCAGCAACAAAAAAAGAGAAATCATTTTATTAATAGAGTTTGTGTTTTTTTCTGTTTATTGTAGCTATTCTCTGTGGCTTTCACTCAAAATATGAATGCTCAAGGGAATCAGACAAGAATTCCTCTCACATTGAACACTGACTAGAGAGAGAATGATTGTGCTAAAATTATCCATAATATTTAACAGTTCAAATATCACTGGTTTTTTACTTCTGACTTGTAAGTGATTATCTGTGGAAGTTTTTAATTAGATACATAAGAAGTTAATTTTATAATTAAGTTCATATGTATCTTACACAGTGGCATTTTCTTATACTTTTGGAGGTTATTTTTTCTTTGCAGAAAATTCAGTTATAAATCTTCTTGAAATAATGTTTTGTACAAGTCCGTTTCTTCTGCAAAAAAAAACCAGGATACACTGAGGCCAGCATGGTTTAAATCATTCCAGAATTTGATTTGATGGCTACATTTTTAATTAGAACATCACCAGGAAAAATATCAAACCTATTTTTATATCTTTTCCTTGTATATATATTCTTTCCCATTATTAAGAAACAGCACT
Organism: Notiomystis cincta; assembly: GCA_013398075.1. Classification (NCBI taxonomy): domain Eukaryota; kingdom Metazoa; phylum Chordata; class Aves; order Passeriformes; family Notiomystidae; genus Notiomystis; species Notiomystis cincta. The sequence continues at coordinate 4,155 of VZRX01014419.1, forward strand.
TANNCCCATTATTAAGAAACAGCACTTAGAGAAAGTTTGTCACACTGATTTTAAGCTCACCAGTAATTCAAAGACATTTATCTGAAAATAAATACCCACCAACCTCTCAAGAATTAATGTAATAAAAGCTATTATAGTGATCAGAATTATAACTTTATGAAACAAAAATTATAACTTTTCCTGATTTCTTGTCAAGAGACTGATTTGCTATTTACACCTATTAATATTATGGCATTTCTCTTAATTTTAAATATACTTTCAACTGCACTGCATGTTCTGAGTTAATATAGAGGTCACATGTTCCTGGAGAAAAAGGTACGCAGCTCTCCCTTTGTAGGCAATCATCAAGGCAGAATGATGAAGGGAGGATTCACCTGTTTCTTTGTTCTGTGTAAAGCAAAATCATGTTTTTCCGCCTAGGTTTTGAAGTGCTCACTGAGCAATCTGCAAAAGCTGAGGAAATCAATCTGGTCTCCTGCAGCCGTCAAGCTCCCTGTGTTCCATCGCGCCGTTCGAATCATCCAGTGTACACATCCACCAACAAAGCGGATTTCTCACTTGTCCTCCAGAGAATTCAAAGAATGCAGAGAAAACAGAGGATGATTCCATACAGCAGATTTTTGTTCTCATGGTATTTCATTCAGGCTTTCAAGCATATGGTGTTCCTAACAGTAACACAACAAAGTGAAAACAGAGGACAATGTTCTTCACAGACACAGAAACAGATCTGTCTGTTCACAATATGTGACTGAGATGGCTGTCGTTGCTCTTGATTCTCAAGTAATACTGGGAACAACGACATTAACGTTAATATACCTAATTAAAGTAACAGAATTCAGACATAGTATCATTCAAGTTGCATAAATTCCTGATCAGTAATTATTAATTCTAAGAAAAGGAAAAAATGTGCAGTTCATCCACTTATTTCACATATCAGAGAAGGGAAAAAAGTCATCGTTTAATAACTCAATATATGAGTAGCCAGGATCTAGACTTCAAAGCAAACTGCCTTTAGATGAAGATGGTTAGGTTATGAAATGCAGTGTGAGCCCTTTTCACTTAGACCCATGACGTTTTAATAGCTCATGTCTTTCACAATGTTAAACCATTTGATTAAAGATTTTCTTGAAATAAGTCACTATTAATGTAATGTGTGGGTGAAATAATGGAAGCTAACAGACTTTTTTTTCCACAACTGAGTCTATTTTTGATTTTCAGACTTCTTGTTTCCCACTATCTTCTTCACTAAGTTTCTGAGGAAAGCAGATTTTCTTTAATCCTATTGGCAAGTGTCTGAGCTTTCCAAGGATATTTTGTCAGCTGTCCAAATTTAATTTGTATCTAAGATAACCCAGCTAGTTGGAAATTATTTTTTTTTCCAGTTTCCTATAAATAGTAAAGGAAGGGTATTGCATTTAAATTTTTATAAGAACATTAAATACAGTCTCACTAAAGTTGCCGTGGGAAAGGGAAAAAAAAACCCTTTGCTATGGGTTCAAAGGAGTCTTTGGCAAGTTTAATGGACAAACTAAATAATTTTAAAGATACACCTGTTTAGCTGTTTTTTTCAAAAAATATTTCATTAAGCCAGATTTTTCTTTCACAGTGTTATGTGGTTTTGGTCATACCCCATAATGAAACATCCTAGTGAAAAACAGGAGATCATAAATGCAGACTCCTTTACAAAAATGTGTGCCCATAGAACATGTACATTTTAGGAAGCTACTTTATAAAATAGCTAATTGTTCACATCAATGCACAGCATTGGCAAGGCCTATTGAGGCGGCAGAAGGGATGTTCAAAATGACAAAGAAGACCATTTCTGATATGCCAGATATGCCTGTATAGAAACACATCACACTGAAATGCCCAGGACTTGAACTATCTGAAAGAGTCCTTTGGTTGTGCTTTTTATGTACTGGTTACACATAAGTATCCAAACATAAATAAATTATCTCCTACTATTTATTGAGAAACATCAAGTCTCCATTACTCCAGGCTACGGAATAAAAATGTGGTCATTCTTTTCTGTAAATGCACAAGCAATTTCAGCTTTGAGACTCTTTAATTTACTAATACTTACCTAATAACTATATATATATATATATATAAACACTTAGTTATCAATAATCNTGCCCAGTCTGGTACTCCTGATTCCTCACTTTCTATTCTCTGAATCCACTTCAATAGATATCTCTAGGTATGATACTTGTTTAGTCTGAGTGATTCTGTGCTGTCATGAAGATGATCTTCTCACATAAGAAGCCATATGTACTTCCAAATCTTTCACATTTCTGAGTTACTGCCTGATCCTTTGAAACAAATCCTGATAATTAAACCATATTTTGAAAACCGTACATCTATACAACTGTAATTGAAATTTGTACAAATGTAATTGTACATTAGAAATTATTTAATTATCTTTCAGCTAATGAGCTTGGTCTGCTTCTGAATATTTAAAAGTAATAAAAATAATACTGTTAAATATTTTTTTATAAGGGGGGTGCTTTTTGGTTTAGTTGTTGTTGTTTATTTTTGTGTTTTGTTTTGTTTCAGAAAGAGCCTTAGTATTTATCACTTAACTTATTGACCTGGAGTCCCAAGTGAAGACAAAGGAAATAATAATTGACAAGCATTTGAATAAAGGGATTAAGAACTAAGAAGGACCAGATTGTGAGAAGTGATGAAGGTAGTGATGAAGGTAGGGATGAAGATGAGGACAAACAGGTGTTTTAATGTCAGTACTGACAAGTATGTGTGTGGGAACAGGAGTGAAAGAAAGTATTTTAACTACAACTTCTGTGGTTTCCTAAAGGAAGATGGCAAGAATGGCACATGGACGTGGGATAAAAAAGATGCAATGAATAAAACTGTGTTTAAAACAAGTTTGATCTGTGTAACTGTAAATGTTGGGACACCATACACTGTTGTTAATTGGTATTGATATGTGAAGATGAGTAGTACTGAAAATTTAAATGGAAACCCACCCATGCCATACATTTTTAAGAACTTATACATAAAAGGAAACAATAAAATCAGGTGAGAGGTGGGAGGGCTAGAATATGGTAGAAAGTATGGTGGTTGAAAAAGGGTCTGGTTGCTGAGGAACAAATTAGGTTATNCCCTTTATTCAAATGCTTGTCAATTATTATTTCCTTTGTCTTCACTTGGGACTCCAGGTCAATAAGTTAAGTGATAAATACTAAGGCTCTTTCTGAAACAAAACAAAACACAAAAATAAACAACAACAACTAAACCAAAAAGCACCCCCCTTATAAAAAAATATTTAACAGTATTATTTTTATTACTTTTAAATATTCAGAAGCAGACCAAGCTCATTAGCTGAAAAATAATTAAATAATTTCTAATGTACAATTACATTTGTACAAATTTCAATTACAGTTGTATAGATGTACGGTTTTCAAAATATGGTTTAATTATCAGGATTTGTTTCAAAGGATCAGGCAGTAACTCAGAAATGTGAAAGATTTGGAAGTACATATGGCTTCTTATGTGAGAAGATCATCTTCATGACAGCACAGAATCACTCAGACTAAACAAGTATCATACCTAGAGATATCTATTGAAGTGGATTCAGAGAATAGAAAGTGAGGAATCAGGAGTACCAGACTGGGCAACCAGTCTGGTGTGATTTCATAGCTGATCCTGCTTTGGACAGGAGGAGGGGCTGGACTATCCAAAAGTCTGGAATTTTTCTGGACTCTTGCCATTCTACAAAACTGTCTGTGATCAAAGTGTCTCATCCAAAAAAATTACTAAAAGGCTAAACCAATTATGGTCACAGATTTTAAGATTCTGCCAAAACACATAGGATATTGAACACTTTCACTTTTTATAAAATACTACAGGGAAGTTTAAATGCAAGAGCTAGTTTATAAAATTTAATAATCTTTTCTCTTTCCACTTCGAAAATTATGCCTTTTGAGTCTGAAGGAGAAGGTAGACTTATGTATAAGCCAGGACAAATCATGAAGTTAAGGAAAAACTGAAAAGTCTTTCTCTCTTTCAAACTTTAAAACTAATTAGTATCATGAAAGATGAAGTGCCAAATTTGCATGTTTGTACTTACAAACTCAGCCCTTGTTGAAGACTTCTAACTTTTTAATGAGATGCACAGCTATGATGTGGGCTTGGATTTCATACTAAAAGTCAAGAGGCTTGGATCGGCATTCTGCTAAATTCAGGTATTCCCCAAGACCCTGCAGAAGGAGATAATTTTCAGAAATAATGTGGCTACTAACTACTTTCTTTAACCTATTATATTTCTCCAGTTCTGAAATCATGTTTATCAGGCTCTCTTGTCAACATATGTATAATAGAAGTTCTGGGAAGAAATTTACACAAAAGCTAAGAGACTATAGGTCTCAAAGGAAGTGGTTTCTGCCATACCATCATCACAATTAAACATATTGCATAGGCAGGTTTTTAAGGCCTCGAGATGGAAAATCTAGTGTCTTCATTCCCCAGACACTGAGGAATGCTTTTATATCTTGATAGAAATACAGATGACATAATATCTAAATAATGTTAAGTGAAAATAAGTTCTGTATAAATATGCATACAGGTACATATACAATATATAATAAATAATATCATAAATATCCACATATTTAAAAGATTCTCTTGCTTCTATGAACTATTGCAAAGGTAAAGTACTAGATTGGGTCATCCATCTAGAAAAGGAAGTTGATGGATTTTGTGGATTATTAAAGATCTAAATAAAATTCAAGGATGTCTAAAATGGCAGCAGCTGTTTAGGTAGCAAACGCCAAAGCTGTAAATAATTTCTTTCCACAAATAAGCTCAAAACTATCTGAGAGGACATGTAACAACGAAATGTTAATGTAGTATTTTTGAAAGCAACCTCATCAAAGGAACATACACTTGGTTTACCATAGGGTGGTAAATTTAAATCTTTTTAGGCACCTAAAATCTAATTCACTCCCTACACCCTTAGGTTGCAGACACCTTAAATATAAAGGACTATTTGCACAGATTATCAAAAAACTTATTTTGAAATAGAAAATAAAATTATTGTAAATAAAGCAACTCTATATACAATGTTCAAAGGCAAAATAACGCACAGCAGTCAAACTAAAAACAAAAACCACAAAGCAAACAGATGAGGAAAGCTAGATAAAAAGTATGTGAAAAATGAGAATGAAGGGAAGGGGGATAAAAGAAAATCTGTGATATGTGTCATAGAAAACATGTAGTGCTCTCAGATCAACATAAATAGTTTGATGCTGTAAATCAAGAAACAAATGTTTGATTCATCATATGAATGAAGTGAATAGAGGAGGAGGAAAAGATCATCTTAAGGCCAATATTATGAATAAATATTTTAAGGCAGAGGAAAGAAATGTGGAAGAAACAAGTTTAAAATAATTTAGTCAAATCAGGACATGAGAAATCATTATAGGGCTGAGTAGCAAGAAGGAAAAAAATGCTGATATGTTTAAATGCAAAGTTTTAATTTATGGAGTCCTATAAAGTAGAAGTAATAAAAATTATATATACTTTAAAAATTAGGAGGAAATATCTTACTTAGGTTTGTTTTGGATGGCAGAGGGAGCAAAAAAATCAGAGGCAGCATTGTAAAAGTAGCTGCTGTTAGACACACTGAAGGAATGGCATACTCACCAAATGCAGATTGTCGTATTCTGACCTGACTACACCTTCTTCCAGAACACAAGTCAAGTGCACTGGACTACTGTTTTCATCACTCCAGAAACAGTGAAATGTAGCTCATCAGACCAAACATTATTAATGAGCATTTGAAGTAAAATTAACTTTTCTTTGGCATAAAATCATTCTTTGCTGAGGAAAAATATACATGTTTCTTTGAACATCTAATTATTTGAAGTCTGTGTATATTTTGAGTGAATGGCCTCATCTTTGAAAATCTCCTTGCCTATTTCAGAGATTATGGCCTAGTAGATCTGGGACTTCTACAATAATGCAAAACTCAGAAGTGGCAAGAAATAGCAAGAAAATCTAAAGGTGACAAAATTAATTTTGATGGCAGTGTGAGAGGCCAAGTAAATGAAGAGGTCGTAGAGAGAAAGACAACTGAAAGGAGAAGTTCCATTTTTTATTATTCACTGATAAACAAAATCACTTAAGAAAGTCAGCAAAACAACTCTACATGCAATTGCAAGTTCTCATTAATTATGTAACAAATGGATACACTGATCGTTCAAATCTTATTTTCTAAAACCTTTTGGATCTCTAATTCTGTTGAACTTCTAAAGTCTTAGGATTTAACCTTGCCTTCCCTTTTCCCTTCCCCAGTAAACCACTCTAGGAGCTGAAACCAGAAATAGTTTAGAGAATTATTCAAAATTCATGTGAATTAAGTAAATTTAATCTATTTTTCATGCCAGGCACCCTGTCTCCTTGCCCTGCTTGAAGACTCTAGGGATACCAAATTCTTCCAGTCCTCAAGAACTTTCCCCAGTAGCTGCAAGCTCTCACAAAACAATTGAGAGTGGCCTTGAAATGACATTGGGCAGCATTCATGGGTGCAGTGTGCCTGTTCTGATGGATCTGGTGTTACCCCTCCAATCAAATGTTATTGGTTTGATCCTCCTTCACCAAAGTCTTTTTTCACTCCAGATTTCCCCTTTGGTCTCAGGCATTGGGAATTCCTGAGGAATGGCCTTACCAAGATAGACCAGTCAAGGACTCTCCTGTGTCCTTTTCCAGGGCACTCCTGAAGTAATCAGCAGCAGATCCATGTTTTCCTTCACTTTGCCAGTGTTATTGGTGTATTTAAATAAGCCTTTCTTCTTGCCCTTCACATCCAGACTCTGCACCTTATTTGTACATCCATATTTAAGCTTTTCTTTTTCACAACACTATTTACCTTTCAGATTTTTTGTAGGTTGTGAATCACTTTTAGAGGTAGAGTAGCATCTAAGTCTCCTTTTATCATAACTGAATGTTAGGTCTCACACTTCAAAGATATGATCTAGCAGTCCTGGAAAATCTTCTCAGACTCTGAAAGGTAAGATTGGTGTTCCTCTTCCCTGTTTGCTCTTTATATCAGTTTACATACCTCTGAGCTAATTCAGTGTGCAGGTCATTTACTTGATATAGCTGAGACAATGAAGTTGGTTTTTTTTCTTAATGGTTATTTCAACAGATTATTTATTTATCTTTTGTTTCTTAAATCAGGTGAGGAATAAGTTTAATAATCATCTGAACTCAGAAAAATTTAAAAACAGTATGTAAAGTTATAATTTAAAGGGCTATCTTTTCACCAGATTTTTCAAAGAACCACAGTTCCAGCACTAGAGATGAAGGAGATAGTCTTTAAAATTCAGAAAGCATTTTCTGTCTTCTGTCCTGTCAAAATTGTGAATTCTGAGCAAGAAGAACTTTTTGCTTTTAAATCCCAGGAAAAACGGTATAAAATTCACGGACAGAATATTTCAATAACGTTTTGAGTTTCTGAATTTCCCACTGGAAGTGTACCTGAGCATGAATCCTTAATGGAATATACTGTGGTACACTTTTTTCTCTACAGTGTTCTCTAGAGCCATTTTGTCATTTGACCCTCTATGAAGGTTGTATGTTGTGCAATCTGGAACATAGAAATCTGTCATGTAAATACTCTTTTTAAAGATATATCGTCATTTTATCAGAACCCAGAATTTAGCTGTCTGTTTTTTGAAATTGGACAGGAGAATTGCTTAAATCCACGTACAGTGTTTGAAGTAAAAGTAAACTCATTTTGAAAACTGCAGGATCTTTCTTTATATTCCCAGGGAAAACATAGAAAAAGAAGTTAAAGAAATAAATGCCTTATGGATTGGGAAACTTCAACTGTGGAAAGAAAAAGAGGAGCACAAATCTGTTAAAAGAAATTAACTCATATCCAAACAAATTTAAACTATATGCTTTAAATTAAGGGAAACATTTCAAGCTATTCTATGAAGAATACCACCCTTCAGCATAAAATCTCCACTTAAAAGCCTTGCATTAAATCTAAACAAATATCTTGTACTTTTATTCTTAAAATAATCTTAACATTCAATTCTGATATATATTACATATAGTTTTAGACTAAATAAAATTAAATGTTGTAAACAAAATTCTCAATTTCACTCTCTTCAGGACTGTATTTCTTACAAGAGCACAGTAGGATGGTTCTATGTAGCACACTTCAGGAAAAAATTGTATACAGAATACAAGCTTTTGAGTAAGTAAACAGTAAATTAAGAACTTTGTCTGAAGAAGAACTAGTAGTTCATGCAATTTAAATTGAGTCATCCTGACCAGCAGGTCTTCTGAGGTCTTTGAGCTGATTCATGTCTGCAGGATCCTATTAAATGGGCAGAAAGAGAATAGCAAATGATTTATGCATTAAGGTATTTCTTATCCTTTCTGACAATAACATACCCCCCCCACACACACATATACACATTCCCAAATGTTTGTTATAGGAACAGTAAAACCAAAGTCCTTGATCTGTCTGACCTTACTGTTTCCATCTTCTCCTGGTGTTCCCTCTTTTTTGTATTTTGCTAGATTTGACAGTCATGTATACAGGCAGCAGAAAGTGTTTGTTCTATCAAAACAGGTGCAGAAATGACAATCTCACACTTTAAAATTTTCATTTATCATTTTCTGTTTTCAATATTAAATGCACTTGATGTTGCATTTGATTTTTTTTTTCCTCAGAAAATTAATCAAAGTAACATAATGAAATTATGTTAAAGACATTGATTGGAAAAAGTCTTCTTTCCTCATGCTTCTTGGTAGATCATCAAAACTGATTCACTACTCTATGAAGATTTATTCAAGAATGACATTCCTAAATGAGATGTTCAGTAGAGCTAGATTTTCATGATTGAAATTATGTGAGGTAAATTAGTGCCAAGGCAGGTCAATGATCTCATAATTGGCTCAAATTAACACTACCACTAGCTGTGAAATTCTTTATTGGCAACTGTGTGACACTCATGAGAGTGCAAAATTCCCTTTTATACTTGAAAACTTCAAAGCAAAAGGAAATACTGTCATTTAGAATGTATCAAGATGCAAGCTGAGACATATACCATAAATAAGGGGTAATATAATAGCAGTCACCACAGGGGCATATGGATTATTGAAACCAAGTGTCCTTTTACAGAAACATGATAAATTCATTAAAATGTTATTCCTATTTCAACAGGAAATGGACTAAATATTATCTTGGCAATTCACTAATCACTGTAATTTTGGTGTTCCTGCAGTTTTCTAGATAGCAAAAGCACATGTACTCAGGATGACATTCTCTAAAAGCATTTGTATACTACTGTCTATTCCTATATAAGCAGTCTTTATTACTAGCTCATAAATGTTAGAAATGTTGCACAAATATTAACTGTATCTCACAATAAACATAGAGATATTGAAGTACATATCTTATAAACCCTTGTCACTAAAGCAAAGGAGAAAATTCAGGAATACCAGTTTCCAAAAATTATGACTTCATAGAAAAATGTCCCACTGCTATTGAAAGTCAACAGCTAAGGGGTCAGAAAAGACAAACAATTGCTATTAGTAGTTCAGTAAGATTTTCAGTGTTATTAACCATCTTGTTTCATATTCCAGATCTCTCAACTGTTAAGATTTAGTAGCATCTTCAAAACATTTCCACTGTTACTTTTTTCTGCTTTAAGCACCATGTTTCCATTTTTGATACTTGCTTTTAATGAACATTCCTCACTCCTTAGGTGAACCCCAGAAAGATTCCATTCTTTCAATCTTACTTGTTTATTTATTTGTAAGGAATATATTTGAGTGAGCATAACATTGATGACCTTACTGGTACATTAATGTGCAGCACATTCTTTCATAACTTTCATGTTCCAGCCAATGCCCATCAGTGTTTTCCAAACAGAGAAAATCCTCCACTATATAAATTAACTTTATGCACCAAAATATATCAAATGTTCATTTCCAGCATGTGCTGGCCAGGTTTTGTTTGCATGTTTTACAAAGTTCTTTAAAGATATTTATATTTTAAATAAGCAGTTGGCTTTTTTCACTGATAGAGTAACTAAACATGAAGAAGAATGGGGTGGGTGGATGGGGAAGGAAGTAAAAGAAGGGAAGAAAGAGATTTTATTGTTTTCCAAGTATGAAATTCTCTTACTGAGATGAAGTTATATTTAGTATGGTTCTGAGGTAAAATTCAGGTTGTACAAACAAGGACATCAGATGATGTTGTTGATGAACATCATGATGAAGATCTCAACAAAGCATTCCTACAGAGCCATAGACCATCTCTTCTTATCATCCATTGTACTTTATTTGAAAACAAACAAACAAACAAACAAAAGGGATAATTTTACCTTTGTAAGCAATAAGGCAGACTTCAGGCTTCAGAAGTGATCTTCTGTATAGAATGTCCAACAGCAGATGAAATGACTAAAATTAAATCCTTTTAGTTAACCTCCTCCAGTGTCTACACACCAGCATCACTCCATGACATGGCCCACACAAGGAGAGGTAGGATGACCAAGAAACAAAAAAACACTCCTGATCCAACCTGATTTTTAAGTTAATATTTAGATTATGTGAAGGATGTTACCAGTTTTCAGGTGGGTGCTTCAGCAGAATAGTGATTGCATTGCATTTTTATAAATTTAAGATACAAATTATTTTGTGCTTGTGTGGAGTGCTCAGTATCAGATCTTAAATGCCATATTAAGGAGTTACATATATATCTAAAGTAGGGCTGGAATCGTGAGAAGTTATCAGATGATATATCAGAAGTATATCAGAAGTTTATCAGATGATATACCCACAAGTAAAAAGAATATGATCTTCCAGTTTGTACATCCAGGACATAATTGTAGATTTTGCTGTCAACTGTCATTAAACATTTCATCCATTCCCAATGCATTTGACTCAATGCAAAAGAGATTACTCACATCACATGCTGAAAACCAAGTGACTCTGACTGGATTAATGCTAAACAGTCACAAGGCACACTATTTGTTCTTGGAAGGCATTTTATGCAGAGAACTAAAAGAAAAAGATAGCTAATGATATAAATAAAGGAAAACCACTGTTTATCCAAATGTTACTTCTTCATGAAAAATGTCTCTTACTTAATATAGTTATTGACTTTGATTTAATTACAAATCCAAGTTTCAAGTTGTCAAGCCTTTATTTTTATGCTAGGCCCCGTTTACCTGCTCTTCCCCCAGAAAGCTTAAATTCCAATTTGATGATATCATGGGATATGAAAATCTTCGAGGATCTATGTGCTATACTATTCCAGTCCATCTTCTATTCTATTACTTACAATCTTCTATGAGATAGCTAATTTCTTTGGAATAGGGATCACCAACAATAGTTTGGTGCAGAGACAACATTGACTTAATTTGTAACAAGGTTAAAAAGTCTATATTAAATATTCGCTCAGAGAAAAGCATTTTGAAATACTTTGTAATGATAAAACCTGTGAGAAAATTAAAGCTGAGATATTTCTCTTTTGGCTGGTCTATGAGAAGTTGTTCTTTAATATACATGGAAAGGTACAGTGAAACGCGCAGTGAAATTCTTCTTCATTATTTACCTATAAAATTATTTTTTCATAGAAAAAAATGGCCATGAGTATTTTTCTCCTTACTTTTCTCACTGACTGCAGCTTCTTTCCTCACCATATCAT
>VZRX01014419.1:15924-30413 GCA_013398075.1 Notiomystis cincta
TCTTTCCTCACCATATCATTACTACTCTTTGATATTTAAAATAACCTACTAGATTTCTGTTTAAACAAATAGATGGTAAATCTAATATTCTGAATGGTACTTGCTGCTTTTGTTAACCAATGCAAATCTGCACAGCTTGTCTTCTCAGACACTCTTCTGTAACTGTAAAACACAGTGACATTTCAATCTCACCTTAATCTTAATTCATGAAAATTAACACATATTTTTGTTAAAATTTGAAAAGAGTTCTGCCAAGAAATCCAATTTAAAATTTAAGAGATTTAAGAGTTTTTTTATATTCAAATAAAAATGAAATTAGGTGGCTGAGAAAGTAATGACTCCCTTTTTCCATTGTAAATATCTGTTCCCAAACCTCCTAAGGACCTCATAACAATGTGTATACCAGGCTTATGTGGACACACATTAAGTTTGTGATGGCAGACGTATGTAGGGCTTGTTGAATACAGTGCTTGAGCGCTGATGTTTTGAGAGTTCATGACAATGATTCACACAGCTTCACCATCCAAAATAAATGAGCCACAGCTCAGTGAAACAGCATCAAAAATTATAATAAATGTTTCTCTAAGTAATTGCAGTTTTAATCTAAAATGTCACTAGCAACCCAAGCAGCATGTGACATACAGAAAGTTTCTGTATATTAGCACAAAGAAAACAGTAGTACATAAATAACTGACTGACTGAAATATTGTGTAATTAAATATAAGGGTAAATGAAGAAAAAGGAGGATTTTAAAATTAATTTACAACCACAGCCTCTTCTGGAAACCTTGTGTAGTCACACAACAAGGTAAATCTGAGAAACATGATAAAGGGTGCCAATACCTAGTCTGAAATCTATGTATTTGTTCCACTTTTGAATCAAATATATTTCTTTAAAGCAAGCCTCACTGCACATGGTCCCCTAACACCTAACTTTTCAAGTAACAATGATTTAGTGTTTCTAATTACGTGAGTTCATTAAAAGATACATTTGAAACAAACAGCTGTTCACAACCTGTATTGTTTCAATTCCCATGGAGGAAAATAACTTTAATTTCCTTTCACTCTCCTTCTCAACTGATGCCAATTCACATTGCATTTACTAAGGCATCACTTTCAATTATCACAAGTGGATACAGAAAAAAATTGGCACTCACCATACATTTCCCCATAAATTTTTACTGTCCAATTCACACCTATAAAGGTTTCTTTCATATCTGCCAAAAATACAGGTCATTTTTAGATAGACGAAAATAAACATTTTGTTTACTTCCCACAAAGTCACAGATGGAATTGATTTCTATGTTCCTTTACAAAATTTTGAGGATTAAAGGAAAGTGAAGGCTGGCCCTGTTAAATGGGTGACTAAGCATACCTCAAATGTGGTTTTTGCATGGTTTTCACAGTTATTGATAAATATTTATTGTTTAAAGTTATATATTTTTATAACAGCCATCAATCACCATGCTGTAATGATTTAGTCATTATTAAATTGGATAAATTGTAAAATAGAACCTTAAAATTGTTTTATAGTTTAAAATTCAGTAGAATCTAGACATATTTCCTATTCCCTTAATTCTGGAAGAAGCTGAGAATATAAGAAATAAGGAAAACCCATAAGTTATAATTGAAAATAGCACCGTTATTAAGCTCTCTCCTCCTCAATTATTGAGTTCTGATTTTTATTATAACTTGTTACTTCATTGCTTTGAATGTGAAGGTTGTTGCTGATCCAGCTCCTGATGGTTTTGTCTCAATAATAGAGTAAAACAGATAATTACATTTTAATTGAAATAACATTTTCAGTAATTTTCAACTTGCAGTGATTGCAGGATGATTTATTCCAGATCAAAATGTTCAACTTTTCTTTTTCACAGTCCAATTTGGACAGGCTTTCTTTTCAGATATTTATATGTAGAAAACCTCCTTGAAAAAAGCTGTATGCAACTCAATAACTTGTGAGTAGATGGAAACTAAAAATTTTAAAATAAAACAAATATTCACTAGTTTTTCATAGAATAGAAGAACAAGTATGTATAAGTAAAAAATAAAAGTGGAAAACTCCGCTGATTAATTTCACTGACTGACTTTGTAGTCATGCCCTGTGAAATTAAATGTCTGTATAGATGGAAACAGAGAAGAAAAAAAGATATCTGTGTCAATGTTTCTTCCATGTAGTAGCAACCTGGCCTGAAAACACAGACTTTCTAGTTTGCCTGCATGTAACTGCGCTGTTGTTGACTCTGGCAACCATTAGAAAGTAGTCCCAGTAGACCAAACATCATTTTTAGCTGACAATGTATTAGGCATTAGATAATTTTCTGTGGTGAAATCATTGATCTTCTTGGAGTAGTTGAAGAAGGACCACTGGTTCTGCTGTCAGAATGCCTGCAGACATCAGAAATGAGGAGGTTTATTTGGGACATGCATATGGGTGGGACAAGATCTCTCCTTGATCACACAATCACTACTTTACAGCAAACGCAAACACAGAGCTGTGCACCAAGTATTTTTGGATAATGTTTTTGTATATTCACTGAGTTAAAAGAGGTAAAAGTTGGACTACACTGAGTGATATTTCATATTCATACTTTCAACCTTATTAACTGGATGTTGCATGGTGAATTCCGCAGAGTTTACTTGGAGCGAAGAATGTTGTAGAATGAAGGGTTTTAAAAAGTCCATGCCATGACAAACTCCTACATCACTTCTGCTAGCCTGCTTTTTTGTGGTCTGTTTTTGGACACTGTAGAATTGGTATATAAAACATGCCCTTACTAGTTTATTTTATTTGTTGATGACTACCATGTGACAAAAATTGCTTGTACTCCTGCTCATCAGAAGTCAAAAGAAGAAATAGGAGATAGTCTATGAAACTATAAATTAGAGAAAACACTGAGGAGTATGTTTTCCCATACTATATAAATACACTCCAAAAATATTTGTCATACAGTGCCATGGAAACCAAATGCATATACAAGGATTTCAGAAAAGAGAGTAGGCAAGTTCATGGAAGATAGAGTAATTAGGCAAAACAGTCTGGAGGGAGTTAGAAAGAATGAGTCAGTAAACCTTATGTCTCAAAAAATTTGTAGGGAATGGCAAAAGCAAAATAACTCTATACACCCCTCAGCATTTATAATTTTTCTCTAAATATTCACTGCAATCTACTAGCAGAAATAGAGCATTTGATGTTGTTCAGTATGACTTCCATTAACACTCTTAGATTTTTCACAAGAGTAATCCTATTGTAGTATAGCTCACTGATGATCCCCTTCTACAGACACTCCTGACAAAAGAGCCTTTCCTGTTAACCTTTCCAGGCATCTTTCTACAGAAATGCTTTTTCCTTTTGGTTTCTGCCTGAACTGTAAAACCAAACAGAAAACCTGTTATCTCTATAGGGATAATTAAACTGATTTATGTCACTGAGATAAACAAGAGATTATAGCAACAAAATTATACTAAAAAAATGGATCATTACTCCTTACATTTATACAGTGTTGATGAGTATAATTTTCTTTTTACAGTGAGAAAGGCTAATGTTCAGAACATCAGTTAAGATCAAAAGGATAATCTTACTGATGCTGACCATGAAAAAGAGTAGAACTCTTCAAAAGTCTTAGTCGCACACATTGTTAGCAGGTAATAGAACATACAGGAAAGCAGAAATATAGTTGTGTAATTTAAGTAATCAGATTTCAGAGATTATTTCCCTCATGAATATTTAATGAGTAAATAGAATTTGTCAAGTTTCTTTAGAGTTTATCCGTATATTATTGCCTGAATGGAACATATATTTTTTATCCTGTTTTATTTTATCTGAGGCAGAAATTGCTCTTTCCTCTTCTAGGATGCTCAAGCAAACTCTTACTGTACTGTCCTAAATAGTTTCCAAATCTTGCTTTATCTTAAGAACTAGCCTGTTCACATAACATTTCATGACTTGCAGAAGGAAAAAAAGAGTATATCAGGCAAATATTTAACAAATTTGTTTCTGTTGTAACCCGGGTTTAAAGAGATGTATCTAGTAATATTTGATGCATGAGGTATAGACTCTTGTGCTAGTTTTCTCATTTAGCTTTGCAAAGCCAGGTATTTCAAGGATTTGCAAGCTCATTTCTCAAAAAACCCAGAATACTGACCAAAGCCCAAAGAGGTGTGGAAATTCTTCTGTTATCATACGCTTTTTAGGCACAGAAGAGCTGTTTATCTGCTTTGGAAAATAGCAGCTTTTGCTGATTTTTTCTTTCCCTGGAAAGATATAGTTGGCTGGTTCCTATAGGAACAAAGTGTTGAAGCTCTCCTAGATAAGCAACTGTAAAGTGGAAAAAAAGGATGGTAGTGAGCATGATCAAAACTTTAACTCTTCTGCATGGAACTTCTTTTGAGAATCAGAGATAAATTAACAGAAAGGGATTTCAGAAATATATATCAGTGCCACACTTCAATTAATTTCTTTTCAGTTTGTTTTGTTTTCATATAAAGACCTACTGGAAACACAGACATGGAGGGTGTAGAAAAGAATCAATAGTGAAACCACATATGTTAGAAATGGAAGTGAGACACCTTTAAAACATGAAATATTTTAAACATATTTTAATAAATTCATCAAAACCATAAATAAAAGCAAAAATTACTTAACTGAATTTTCAATTTTCTTGAAATATGAACACATATATGTACAAAATACGTAAAAATTACTTTTCTTTGCAGATTGCATTTATGAAACTCTCAGATTAATTCCTTGTCATGGGAATAGGAATGATCAAAAATGCTCCACATAAGTCACACCTGTTGGGTTTATTTTGAAAGTTCTTATGCATATAGATTTAACTTCTAAGAGGTGGGAGAAAATGAATTCAGATACTATAGTCTGTGGTGTTCTTGAACTTTACCCCTCTAGGCAGATGTTTGTAACAAAACAGACAGAAATTAACTTATAATTTTCTAAATCCATTGATCCATCATGAGGTACTGCCATCTTTTCCCTCACAGTTGCTTGTTCATACTCCAAGATACAATCTTTTTCACCTTCACTAAGTATTAAGTGACTGAGTAAGAGAACAACAAAATCATTGAGTTCCACTCTTGACCCAGCACAGCCAAGTCCACCACTAAACCATGTTCCTAAAAGTCACATCTACACATGATTAAAAAACCTCCAGATATGATGACTCATGAGTGAGACGCAATGGGTCAGGGAAATTAGTCAAGTCAAAGTAAGATGAGTGTTAAACTATGTTTGCTCTCCATGGCTTTTATTATTGCACTGAGACTAACACTTTTTTTAATAGAACACAGAATACTCAAGAAATAGTCAATTAAAGGAAATGAGTGGGAAACTAACAAAGGTATTAGGTAAAAGTTTTTGCAGCTACTAGTCTGAGATCCCAAACAGATTAATTAATTTGGTTTGCCTTGACAATAGAGTAATCATTCAGTGCTGAAAATGCTAGATTGGTATAAAAAATTGCAATACACATAACAGTCTCAAGGTTTGTTTACTTCAGTGGTTCTTCTTTCATAGTGATTTGATATAGGGTCTGAAGTAAGTTCGTCATGTGCAATTAAGACTTCTGCAATAACATTTGTTTAGCAGATGTTTTAAGGCTAACACTGGATAATAGAGTCTTGAAGTGAGAGCACATTTCTTGTTCTTTAAGAAAAATAATTAAAGCATATGTTACCTGAACACAATATTTCAACTTTTGTAAATGACAGTAGCTTGAGAATCCAACTTTTGAGCTCTCTCTTAGGGTGTTGTCTTCAGACTTACTTAGTCCCAAATTAGAGACTGTCTGCAATACAGCTAGGTACAGAGGTTCATCTCCACGGTCCTTGATTCCACACCTGTGTCTAGATACCAGCTGTGAGGACAGTGGAAGTAAAATGTTCTTGCTAGTTGCAGACAATACAACATGAAGCAGTACCAAAAGCCGTATCTCAGGAAAGTCAGCTTGGCTGTTAGAAAAGATAATTCCATGTGTGTGCTGAGATTTGGAAAGGCTAAAGAGCTGTACAGAGAGGAAGAAAATGAAGCTCAACAAAGGCAAATGCAGGATGTTGCACCTGAGGAAGAATAACCCCATGGACTTGACGCATTTGAGGAGAGGTTATTTGTGTGTCTGTGTGTGAGCCTGTGTTTCTGAAGGATTTTTGCATGAAAGTTTCTCAGCAGAGTAAATTGGCACGACAAAAAGCATTATCCCACCTTTCAGGTTCTGCTTCTTATGACCCTTTTCCTTTATCTGGCTCAAACTCCATGTTGTTGCTAAAACAAAGGGCAGTTTGCATGGTCATCCTGCAGTGGGGGGTGCGCACTCCCTCTGCACCTGAACTGTTCTTACACAGATTGGAGGCTTCACCATCACACACACCAAACCCCTTCTCCTCCTCCCCTTTGGCTGAGGGGTGTAAACCTGGCCTCAGCAAAGCACCTACTACTTTCACACAGGGCCAATTTTTTGAGTCATTAACAATTACCATTTCAGTTTCTCTCACCAGCCTATTGGAGAGCAGGTCTACAGAGAAGGACCTGGGGTCCTGATGGACAAGGAGCAGTCCATGAGCCAGCAGTGTGTCCTTGAGGCCAAGAAGGCAAATGGTGTCCTAGGATGCATTAAGAAGAATGGGGACAGGAGGTAAAGTGTGCTCATCCCTGATGAGGCTGCATGTGGAGCACTGTGTCCAGGTCTGAGCTCCCCAGTGCATGAAAGACAAGGAAGTTCTGAAGATGGCCCAGTGGAGGGCTGTGAAGAGGAGAAGAAGACTAGAGCATTTCTACTATGAGATAAGGCTGAATGAGCAGGGCTTGCTGGAGAAGAGAGGAATGAGAGGGGATCTTATAAATGCCTAAAAATAACTTAAGGATTAGTGTTAATGGGTTTGAGTCAGGTTCTTTTCATTGATGCCCAGTGACAGTACAAAGGGCAATGGCACAACTGAAACACAGGAAGGTCCAGCTGACTATAAGGAAAAAATTCTTTGCAGGAGCAAGCCCTGGAACAGGCTGCTGATACAGGTTGTGTATCTTCTCTGGACATATTCAAAACCCACCTGGAGGTGATCATGTGCAACATGCTCTATGTGAGCCCACCTTCTTAAGGGAGCTGGACTAAATAATTTCCAGAAGTTCCTCCTAGTCCCAGCCATTCTGTGATTATGAATGCATTGCAGTATGGTGCAAGGAGGTTGCCAAAGAGGATATGATTCCCTTGAAAAGTTTTTAGGTTGTTTGTTGTATGAATTCATGACTGACTTAGAATAACAGCAGCTTGAATTGGAGAGCTGGGATAAATGACCTCCAGAGTCGTTTTTAACCAACATTTCTGTGATTCATTTGTTCTGCAGTTATGTTCATTTTTTCCCAAGAATTCTGCATGGTATATATTAACCTTCTGCAGGCAGCTGGTGTGAAAATTCAAAAATTGAAACCCCCTCATTTTTAGAAAGCAATATTAAATTATCCAGTTCCTGAAAATCAGTTCACGAAATCAGTTGGGTTTTTAAAATACATGTACATTAATATAACATCAATGTTAAGGATTGTAATATAAAGGGTACTACATCAAAGAGCAGAACTTAGCTCTGTTTAGAATATCACAAAGACAGAAATCACTCTCAAATCTTCAGAAAATAAAACTAACACAGAATTACTATAATAAAGGTTAAAATACGCTCATTATTACTTTCTAAAGGATATGCCACATCATCTAGTATCAGGGTTGGCAGGGTTTTGTTTTTTCCTTTTCCTTTAATATATAATCATAATGTAGATTAGAATTTATACACAGTTCCTGACTTGTCTAGTATTTCCCTTCTGATCTCCAAGTTAAGAATATTGTTTACATTTCTTCCATTCTTTAAAACATTGCACAGTCTCCATATAAAAGGGTTTGACTGCTATGGAGATAGCTTATTCATGAGCAAATAACTGCACTGCACAAATCTTTCAGTCTGAAGCTTAATTACATTGCTATACTTTACCCTGTTTGGGTTTTTTACTGCTCTCCCCTGCTGCTCCCTGGACCTTTCTGACAGAAACTTCAGTTTGCTCTATGGATCTCTTCAGCTAACTCTCAGCATAATGATTTAAACATAAGTCATTTCAAAATGAAACTTTAGTTCTTTCATCATTCAAAACTAATCTCAGTGGAAACATACACTGAACTGTCTTAAATAAAATAAAATAATAAGATTTGAACCTTTCAGAAAGATGTCTGTGTTTTCTGTGCACATATAAACCCTCTTAGCAGCCCCTGAAAGAACGAAACAGAAAATACGAATTCTCAAAATTTCCTGAAAGAAAATTAGTAACAAGCTTTGAAAAATGAGACTATGGATGACATCTAAAATGGGAAAAGAGAAACACAGTTACTGCCAGTTGAAAAGCCTCAATTCTTTCAGGAAAGGTTGGGTGCAGATGAATGTTTACCTAAATTTGTTAAAGGATAAACTAGCTACTCAATGAAGACAAAAGTTTGGACTGAAAGATGTAATTTTTTGTGGTTGCAAATTTTGAGTTGCCTGAACCTACAGGGACCTTTATCACATACATATCCCAATAATGTCCTAATGTTTCAATAGAATTAAAGATAGCAGATAGAAAGGTAACTGTCAAAGTTTCTTTGAAGTCATTCTGAAGAAAATATCTCTACCTTCAAGAAAATTTGCCACTTATAGCAAAATAAAATCTTAGTGAGTAATATATTTAAAAGAGTTTCTTGGTTTAAACAGACCTTAGAATTTGTATGATCATAAAATTTCTTGAATAATTTTTTAAATTTTAATTTATTTTATAATGAGATGTGAGTAGCCTATGTTCGAAAACATATCCCAGGCCTCCTTATCCATTTAGAAGAGTTTATGTGAGTTCTGTATTTTTAATCTTTGTAGTTTTTGTTTGGTCTTTGTTTCCATCAGTAGAGTATGGAAAATGGTTTTTGTTACTCTTCAGAATGTACTAAATATGCACATAAAAATAGCATGAGACAAAAACAGAAGGAAAATTACAAAGCCATATTAATGTGAAGGAACACAATGTACATCTCTAACAAAGACTTTAAAGGATCATAATTATCCTTTAATATGTGGTCAGTTACCCTCATAGGTATTCTTATGTTGATTGGAATATATTAGAATAGGGGTCCCAACTTACTATAGCTGTCACTACCAATTATAAGTTCTATAGTTAGAATTATTCCCAGTTAGCACTATTTGCACAAAATTATTTGTCTGACTAGCTGCAAACCTGATCAAAAGCCCAGAGCACCTGACTCAGGTGTGAGGGGACTTTTACAGAGATGCATTGCTAAATTCAACATTTTTCTCAGGTTAGCGTTTTGTCTTCAAAATCTAATTTAACCACTATCAAATGGATTTACAGTGAAAAAGGCAAAATACCACTGTAATTTCCAGTAGAAGTAAGTGTCTTAGGTGAAAATTATCTAATGAAATAATTTCTGCAAAGAAGTTCTGAAAGGAACCTGGGAATAACAGTGCACATTAACCCTTGACACTTTTCTCTGATCTTCATAGTTGGAAAATACGTAAAGTTTGTCTCTCATTTTAAACTTTCTCACTTCTGCTCCTAATAACGTGTAGAAATCAGATGCTAAACAGGCACTGATTCAGGAGACAGACTGCCGTTCAAGTTCATCTTTTTTATGGGGCAGTATGTGAACATGTGGACTGCAGACTTGCTTTCCAAAGGCAATAGATAATTCTGAGCTCACATCCGAGTACCCACCAAGTAATTTTGCCAATAAATGTAATACAAAGAAAAGAGTGAGTTTGCTCACCTCCACATGTGTTCCAAGGATAATCCAGCTTCTCTATACTTGGCTCCAGAACTGCCTGATTACGGCACAGCACCATCAATAGAGCAGAAAGGTGGAAAGCAAAAGTCAAACCATGGAAATGTCTTATTTTTCAGTCAATTACATTTTAATATTATTACAATCAACTGAAAAACTTAGTTCATATGGTCAAAAAAAAATCAACAAAATATCAGATGTTAGAGAAAAAGGGAATTCTTACAGGCTATAACATAGACAGACTGATGTGACTGACACACCATTTTAAAAAAAATTTACATGACTGCATCTCACAGAATATTTTTATCAAGGTAAAGATTTCTAAACATTATTAACTAAAGAAAAAATTACTTTTCCCCCAACACTGTTTTTTTCCATTCTAAAGAGTATCTTTTCACACAGAGTCTATGCTGTGCATTCTCTCCTGCTACATCTTGCTGAGACATTGACCATTATTCATACTAAAATACATTTTCATCAGAAATTGTTAATAATTTTAGTACAATGCAAGTACCCGTAAATCTAAAAATGTCATTCAAGAATGTCCTCAGCGTTACACACTGTATTATTCAGTCATGAACTACTGGATTAATGTGTTTTAACCTATGACAATATTAATCTAGAGAGAAAAGTTAACATTTCACATGAAGGATGATACACTGACTTTTAAAAACATGAACTGTGATATCTGTTATCAGTTCTGCTGTAAATTGGTTCAGTTACAGACCAACATCTCCCACATCTGTAAGCCTTTTCAAAATGTATTGTAGACATTTGATAGTGCCTTAAGAGGAATTTCCTTTCAAAAGCCATCATTTCTCCTTCACAGTTCTCTGATTTCTTGTTCTGACTTCATATTAGCTAGCACTAGGGAAATGTTTCAAATAATTTCAATTGAAAATACTCATAAAAGTTTTGAAAAATAGAAAAAGAAACTATTAAGTCACTTACAAGAAGTAGTCTGGAAAATAACTAAAAAGAAGTTTAAGTGAGTGGAACACACTACTGTAATAAAAAATGCATCCCTCACTCTTTCATTTTTAAACATACACAGGCATAGACATATGCACAAAAACATGATGTGCTGTAAAACATGAAACAAATATTTTGAGGCTGTTAATTTAGCATATTTATGTTTGAAGCTCCCTTCGAAACCACCTGAAAACTCTTTTGGGATGATTAAAAATGTGTAGTACGTACTAAAATGTATTAAAACTGTACTCACTTCGCAGTGTCCTGATCCTGAAATAAGCAACTTTTTCTTTGTTTAAATAAGAAACCTTGAAAAAAGCCCTAAATTTTCATATCATAAGTTAGATACACCCCTCAGCAGTGTGCTATCCAGAGAATTTCCTAATTTATTTACACACATTTGTCTCAAGGTATCTGAAATTAATTTTTTTAGGGATTTAGAGTCCCTTTATTCTTCCCTTAGAACTACGCATACTAAATAATGATTGTAATAGGACATGACTCATGATATCAAGGAATACTAAAGAAAAGCTTATCTTTGTTTTCCTTATTTTTTCCAGCAAGACACAAAGTATTATATTAAAGACCAGTTTATATCTTCCTGAAAAAAATAAATTCAGCACAATATCTGGTGGCTAGAAGAGTCTTTTCTGCAACAGGTCAAATGTAATTCCATCTGAACACGTGAGATTTAAAATACATATGCTCCAAAGAGATTCCACTGTAAAGACTCACAGAAATAGTGGAGCAAAAATATTTTCTCATGTTAAAGGTTGATTTTTTTATTTCCCACAGTGCCTGTCACTGTCCTGCTAAAGATTCCAATACTGATGTGAAAAAATGAATTTAAGTTAATTCCATGAAGTTCAGACTACAGATTTTACAAATTTTCAGAAAACACATATCTGTGTTTTCATGTAAAATTTCTCAGATACAAGAGAGCACCAAATTTCCTACGCAATCCTAGTGAGCAAGTGTGTAGATGTTAGGGGAGGTATTTTAACTAGACTATTCGTCTGACTACAGAACTTTAGCCATTCATTTCTAAATCAGGTTCATTGACATCTATGCTACCAAATTCTGATCTAATGCATTAATTTCGGTTTTAAAACTTCAGATGAAATAAATTTAGTTTTCAGCATGGATAGTTACTTCAGATTATTTAATATGAACTACTGTAAGCATTCATTCTTTGATCCATTTACAGAAGCAAGGCAAGAACAATATTACCAAGCTGATGAGGCCTTCAAACTGGTTTCTCAGCAGACAGCAGCCCAATACAGAGGAAAAATGGAGGCACTGAGAACACTGAGGAAGTGTCCAGACTGAGAAAGCTCTTGTACTTTCTTGTGAAAGTGGTATCACATTGTGGTGAGGGAGTTCACCTCAAGTGCCTTGACCATGAGCATACATAACACAGAAAACACACTGGAAGAGTGAGTTTGCTCATACATTTGCACATGTACAGTCTCATTGGTATTGCAGAGATTTCACAGTATTGTCCATATGACTGAAGTTCTGCCAATGATGCACAAAGGATTTTTAGAAGGGAAAGACCAGAAAAGAAAGGAGAGACTTGAGTTCACAAAGTTTGTCTTGGCAAGCCAGTCAAAAGCTAATGAAAAAGGTCACAAGACAGGTATCTGTCACAGACCAGTTCATCCCAAAGGGAAAGAAATTAAGCATTCTCTAGTAGGCTGATAAAACCCCCAAAGTCTCATGTCTTCCCTGGTAATTATGGGAATTTTGACCTCTTGAAGTCACCTGGGAGGGCAGAGGGATAACTGAAAACAGTCCAGAATGTGGATGTGTTGAAGAAAATTTCTTGAAATAAATGATGAAAGAGCCAACTGGATTTCTCCTTCGCAGGAAAGGAAGAAGTGGTTGAGGATGTGAAAATGTAGGGTAGCCTTGGCGGGGGTGACCATGAGACAGCATAGTTTAAGATCCCATAGGAAATGAACAAAGTAAACAGTAAAATCCCTGTTGAGAATGCCAGAACAGATTTCTTCTTGCTGAACTTGTAGTTTGCTTTTTCTCATGGAAGATGGCCGTAGATGACAAAAAAGGCACAGGATAGCTGGTCATCTTCACAGGGAGACTCCTCATACCACAGATATGGAAAGATGAGCACTCACAGCAGGTGACTGTCAGAGATGAACTGTACTTCGAGAAGATTTACAAAGAGGTGCAAACAAAGACCTGACCCAGGGGAGTACACATTATTTGTGATTTCAAGGCTGGAATTAGGAAAGTCAAAGCACAGCTGGAGCTGAACTAGTGAGGGATGTGAAGGGCAAAGACAAGGACGTATATAAGTACACTAGCTACCAAAGAAGGTCTGAAGTAAATGGAAAACTGTTTAGTGGGACAGGAAACTGTGACCAACCTGGAAAATTCTAAAATAATTTGTGGATATACTCCAGTTTCTTTTGTAGAAGACTGCCTCTAGGATGCCTAGGTCCCTACAGCCAGTGATAATGTCACAGAGGAGACTGAGCACATCCCAGCATGGAATAGATTTGGGACCATTTAAATCCAGCAAGAAATAAGCTTGCACCTCACCTGCCAGTTCTCCACTTGCTCCCTTACTTAGCCACAGTGTTGCCTTTTGAGCCCTAAAATCAAGACTCAAACAAGGCTAGGTGATAAAATGATGTTACCATCTAATGCTGACATGCATGTCAAAAATGTGCCAAAGATGCACATGTGACGTAGGGGGCACTTCCAGTTTTATAAGTTTAAGAAATTAGCATAAATGACAAGAATACCTAATTAGAAACACAGGTAATGAGCTAATCCCCTCTCTTGGTTCAACCCCTTCTGAAGCCTCCTTCTGGCCCAGAAGAGCCTACCTGTTCTATCAGCTGGTGCGATAACTCAAGGGATCTCTCCCTTCACATGAATCTGCTAATTGGTGAGATAACCCAAGCTGGACACCTGTCTGGTAGTGTGTTATCTCTGGCACCATGGAGGTGGCATTCCCAGCCAATAATAAACATTTTACCTTGAGAACAAATTGAAGATAAGCCTTGAATTTCTGACTGACAGACACTTCAATTTACAGGCTATTAAAGCTGCACAGAATTTCCACAAGAAGTCTTCTGCACGTTCCCTGGAATCATGTAGAGCTTTTCCCTGAAGCTGGGACTCCTGCTTTGTGGTTACTCTTCTGGAGGTTGAGTGGAAGGACTCTGTGTGTACCCCATCATCAATTTGGTGGTAAATTGCATTAACTCCTAATCCATACTATTTCTTTGCTAGATATAATATAGGTACCATTCTATCGTGTACTGTATTATGCAAACCTACAGTTAGTTCTTTGTTTTAACTTGTGCTCTAAGTAACTCTCTTTTAGGTCTTTTGTCAGTTAATCTTCTCTCTATTCAATAAATAACTCATTTTATAATAGATTGGATTTACCATTTTTAAGAACTTGTGAGCCAGGGCAATTTAGGTGCAGGTCACCTAAATTTAAGCTGCTGCCAAAAATCTGAACCTAAGGCAGGCCTTGTCTAACCCTTGCTCGACCCATAACAGTACTGGAGTTAGGAAACTGTATACCTGTACACTAGTCTGCAGAGCTATAAATATATATGAAGAATGTATAAAAGCAAAAATCATTTTTGCATCAACAAGACCATTAGTGCCCATCCCCTCAGAGAAATCCCTGCTGGCACAAGGAGGTTTGGCAGAAAGA